>JAHFWI010000019.1:6000000-6600000 GCA_028554975.1 Himalopsyche kuldschensis | reverse complement strand
TGGTACTTGTAGTTCCTGTGGTTCTCTGTAAACAATAAAATCATGGTTGAAAGACACAAATAAATTATTCAGTTTTTGTAGCATCCTAACCCTTGCATCCATTATAGTCAGTTGTAAATGTTGTTACATATGGGGCATATGCATGGGGCGGCGGATGTTCAGTGACATATCTTTAGAATACAATTTGTCTGAGTAAGCTTTTACTGGATAGTGTAATAAAGTTGGCAAACAGTTATTCTAGAGCAAGAAGATGTTTTTTATTTACAGTAATTTTTAAACAAAAAAAAATGTAGGAGTTTTAATCCTTTCTCTGACTTCATAAATAGAACTACAATAAATATTTGAGTGTCTGAATAACACATTCTATTCACACTAAACTTATTTTTTAGGCTATGGAATTTTACCAAAATAATATTTCTAAATAATTGTTGAATCAATGATACAAAATTTCAAAACAGGAAACGAGTGAAAAAATATATTGTATATATTAAGAGTCAGTGATACTTTAGGTTTCCAATACCATTATACAATTCTTATGATGTAAGATTTTGTAGTAAAAGGATTCTGTTAAAATGTCGCCAGTGTTCGAATAGCCATGGCTAGTGAAAATATTTGTTCATATCATTATGGGAATTTCGTTTTTGACAAAGGATAACTTACTGATCTTTCCATAGTTAATAACGTAGAAGACAGTCATGAATCCAGTGAGAGCCTGAAGATATCCTGAGATGCCAGCACGCTTGGGCTGCATGTACTTGTGTTGCCATCTCCAGAATCCTTGAAAAATTGTTGGGAGTATAATAGAAATACAAGTTGAAAGATAATAATTCAACATACACACCATCAGCTAAATTCTAATATACCATAAGTAATTATTTGTCAGGTCCGTATTGCAGTGATCAACGTCACTGGCTTCTATGACAAGCGTCATGGGTTAGAGTTCCAGTACGAGTAGCATTTTGTCAGTTGATTTATCAATTCAGTTGAGGGTATGGGTGTTTATGTAAACTAAAAATTCCTCCCCACCCATTTGATCCTATAAGTGGGGTGAAGCGAGAGACTAGCTAACCATTAGTCCTGCCCTTTTTCGCCCTACTCCCATCAAAGAGAGGTTGAGGTGCTAAGTAACGAGCAGATTTCATAGAAAAAAAAAATATCTCTTTTTCGAAATAAGACATTTTTTGTACTACGACATATATTTTGTATCAGGACTAGCTAAATCCGGTCCCGATCTTTATATAATTTGTATTATATAACAGTTGAAGCATTCGTAGTCTCCAGATATATAAACTAACCTAAGACAAGATTTCTTAACTAAAGCTTGAATAAAATCAAAGTCCATTGAAAGCAATCGAAAAAAAGGAATACGAATATGGTAGAATTAGTTTCTAATATCTAATTCTTGCCATGGGGGTCTGTGATTATTTTGTTAGCAAGGGAAGCCTGTTAAGGGCTGGAAGCAGTGAGGCGAGACTCATTATATTGTAAGAATATATGTAACGTCAACCAACCAACCTGCAACCTCTTATTATTTAATATAATTGTTCGCTTCGTAAATAACTTTTAACTACTTCGTAAGTAACTTGCGGTTACTAAAACTTGATTTTCCATTGAACATTCACAATAATTCTTCAGGTATTTAAAAAATATGGTTCACAGATAAAATAGGTACTTTAGGTACGATAATAACTTAAATCTTGTCATTTTGCTCCAATGAATAGTAACCAATAAGGTTTTCGTTTCATCCTGGCAGAATATCAAAATGTCGAGTATCACTGTGTAAGTAAGAAGCTACCTTACCCCGCAGTTTTAATATATAAAACCAGCAGTACATCAGATATTCTATGTGTTGTAATAAAGTATAAATAAGCGTATTTACCTCTGCTGAAAAGTCCCGACACAGCTTGCGGTGACTTGGTACGGCGACCAAACCATTCTCCTAATTCGGAAATCTTCAGTTGGGAGAAGGGTTTATCGGCTGAAAATTAAATGAAAACAATGTGACAAAACGGTGACATAAAAATATGCCAAATACGACTTATTTTCATAAGTACATGGGATGCCTAAAATTCATTGACAACCCGAAATTACATAACTTTTATGAAAAATAAAAGCGAAAGATGAATGAACATATTTTGACGAGCGATTAATAATTTTGTGATAAGTAAACCGACTAACCTTTTCCGTAATAACGGGCCGGGTCATAAGGACCGTGAACATTCGGATTATATTCCTTTGGATAGTCACCGAACCCCATGTTTTATCAGGTGCAATTGGAATATGGCAGGACAGGAAGGTGCTGCCAACGAAACACGCCAATAATTTTCATGATTTCGGGCTGTCCAACACAAGAAGATTTTTACTTATTTATATAGGGATACTTGAATTTCAAAAAAATAAGGTATGAGCTCAAATTATTTAACTAAATTCAAAAGAATAACCAATCTCACCAACTTTAAGTGATTCCCATCGTTTTTGAAATTATCAAAAAACTTCAATGGATAAAAATCTTGGCCATATTATTTCATCCTGATTGAATTAAAAACTTTGCTTCCCATCTGAAAAAAAATATTTTTAATATCTCATGTACAAAAAAATGTACGGTTGCAAAAAAACCCTTTCCATTTGCTGGTATTTAATTATAATTATCCTCAATTAACATCCACATTTCGACGAAGCCAAGTTTTTTCACTATTTTTGTGATGATTTAACTAAAACAAGCACAAAGAACAACATTATTACAAAAATAGTGATTGTCATCGTGATCATCGTGCCATCTGTTATTGTCATCGTCGTCGGCACCAGTTGCGAATGGCATGAGTTCTAATACCAGTAGGGGAATTTTTATTTCCAAATTGAATTAATGATTTCTGTTCGAAGGCATGGAAATATGTGTTGTCTAAAATTCTATCCCACATCTATTCGATCCTATAAACGGAACACAGTGAGAGTGATTAACCAATCACTAGTCCTATCTATCCATGCTCTAATTTTGAAAAAGGGATTTTGAGCAACTGAGACACAATCAATTCTCGCGGAAAAATAGGCCAGATCGTCATTATTTAAGTACTTTTAACCAGAGCTGTAGTCAGGGCTTTTTGCGGCGATTTGGCCGGAGCCGTACTCGGAGTCGGAAATTTTGAACTTTTTATTTTTGCATATATGTCAAATTTGGCTATTGGCCTGATAGTTAGGGTTGATATTTAATTGAATACACATAAATAGGAAAATAAGGCAAAAAAAGTGACGATATTAAACTATTTTAGTCGGAGTCGTGTTTTTGGTCAAAGTTGGAGTCGGAGTCGTAGTTTTGGTAAATGCTGGAGTCGGAGTCGAACTTTTTTTGACCAACTCCACAGCCCTGCTTTTAACTATTTACAAAAAGGATGTATGTTTTTATTTTTCAAAGGAATTGTCAGCCCCCTGGGTCCCAGCATTTCAAAGGTTAATGAAATAGGTACACTTAAAAACGGAGATCAAAATAGTTATATTATGCATCTGTGTATCACAAATATTCAGCACAAAATGACAGAGAAGGCGTGCAAGAAAAACAGGAAACAAAATGCTATATGAAATTTAAAGTGACATGACTCTTTTTTATTGAAACTTTGTAACTATATGCAAGGATAATGAATAGTAAAATAGCGAGGATCTCTTCTATATCCATTGACACATTATTCCTAGGGATTGGAAACCAATGGGTTATAATAATAAATATCATAATATTTTTCATAATTTATTTATTTTTCATAATAGACATTTCACTTCAATAACTAACAACTAGTAGACTTTAAATTAAATTGGTTGACTTCAGGTTTCTTGAGGCTGCATAATGATTTCACATGGATTTTCATTAGACCAATGAAATCAATTCCACCTGTAAAAATAAATATTATTTCTTTGGGGATTACGTTATGTTTTTTGTAGAGAATTTAAAAAATTGCATTTTATCATGTTGAAAAATAATGATAAGAAAATGGAAGGGAGATCAACAACAAACATCACATGAATATGTTGTTTGGATAAATTCAATAGTTATTAGCAAATGCTGATTTTATTCTGTTTCTATTTATTGCAATTAGTGGATGAGTGGCAAAAATAAAATATCCTTACATTTCTAAATTAAAAATAATATGCAATGAAAAAAATAAAGATTTATAAACAAGATCATAATCTAAGCATGACACACTAAAATGTTGTTTGCTACCAACATTGCAAAGTGGGCAAGCATCTCGTAAATAAGGTATAATAATAATCAGAAAAATCTACTGGGATATAACAATGATGAAATTTGGAGAAAAATAATCAAATTATCAGTGCTTTTTAAAATATAATTAATTTAGTAAAATAGTGCAATGAATTTGTAATCTGACCTATAATGTGCATATGCCCTGTTGGCTTCGCATTGCTTATGCAATTCTTGTTTGCGTTTAACAACCCGCCCTCGATTTTGTGACGCATCAATTATCTCTCGAGCCAACTTGTCGGGGAAATGCAGTTTTCCTTCCTTCTCCCGTGAAGTGTGCACCATCCATCTCATCGCAACAAACCTCGAACGTTTGTCTGATATCGCGACGGGTACCTAAAATTATAGTAACAGGATATCTGTTAGTGATGAAAAAACTCTAGAATGTCAACAAATCAGAAAACATAAAAAAAGATCTTATCAACACAATGCTTACAGAGTGCGAAAAATTTGTGCGTTTGCTAATTGGCAATCAAATATGAAATAACATGGTAATTACCATAGTAATTAAAAGGTTTAAACAAATTGTTAAAACCCATGATATTTGAATTGTACACTATGAATCAAGTAAAAAGTCCACTTTATCATGACATTTATTAAGGATATAATTATCTAATTGTGTTCTTCTAGCTTATATTTGATTACTTATACATTGCATTGAGTTTTTATGTCTTGTTTCAAGTATGTAGTGTATACTTTTTTGTATGAAAGTACAAGTCCACACTTACTCGCTAAAGTATCATATTCAGTGTTACATTTCTTTCTAATAAACTAATAAAGTACAATTTTGGCTGAGTGTTTTTCTATAATGTTGCCAATATCTTTAACCACTTGCTGGTCCAATTGATTTAACATATGTACATATGCACACATTTGAAAATGCAAAATACACACACAAATTTGTGATAACATATTTTTTTATCTGTTAGTCTTGAGTCCAGCCCTTGCTTGGACTAGGTCAATTTCGTAATTTTCGTATGAAGTTTGCCCGGGTTATCTCGTGATGTCCGTTTTTGACGACTTTTAATACCCGAGTATACTTGGGCGTGCCCGGGATGGGGTTAATTAAGAAATGGATATGGCAGAAATAAAAAGAAAAGCAATTATAAAATCTTATGATCACCTGATATTTGACTCCACCTCTCCGAACAGGGGTAAGTTGCAATAAGGGTTGGCAATTTAAAATGGCACTGTGAAAGAGAACCCTGGGGTCTAGTTCAATTTTCTTCTTCTCTTCTATATCAGTAGTGGAATGATGCTTCTGAATTTGAGTGCGTTTAATAATTTCAAATGTTTTTTCCATAAGTTCCCTGGCTAGTTTTTTATTTCCCATTTTCATAACATAATTCACCATTTTACTAAAAAATTCAAACGGATTGTTAGATTCTTACGGAGGCATATGTAACAATATTTCTTCTAATATCTACTCTAAACTAGTTTTTAAATCAATTTTTTCTCTTCCATGTGCTAGGTTCATACTTAGATAAACAAAAATTCAACAAATATTAGATTAAAAAAAATAATAATACATTTTAACATAAAAAGACAGTTTAAAGGTTAAAAAGACCCTTTTAACTGAAATTGAGTGATAGATACAATGTTCTGGTAGAAAAAAGACGAAAATAGGGACAAAGAGACAATAGTGTTACTGTGACCATATGGTCCCTTGCAGGGGTAAGTGTACACAGTTGTATAAAATATGATGTAATTATAATTGCTGAAGTTTAACAATTTTTTGCTATAAATAAAACATAGAAAATAATAAACAATTCAGACAAATTCACCAAAGATGGATAAGTCTACATTTTGTTTCTTAGTGTGAAATTTACTGTATGAAATCAAGTACTAATTACCCAGTGGTATCATCGTAAAATTGTGAACAGGTTTCAGAAACTTGTGGCGGGATAACTGGAACACTTTGGCGTTCTTTGGCTTCTCCAGATTCCATTAATTCTTTCAGTTGCGTTTTGTTGAACACAGGTTTCAAAAAATTTTCAGGAAAGACGGACATATCATTATTTGGAATTACATAAGCTGGATTTCTGAAAGTATTAAACACAGTTGATGTCTTTAAACACAGTATCAAATCAAAAGTATTGTGCTATTATATTAAATGGTTGTTTCACTTGTCTGTTCTTTTAATGCTGTTTTTTAATTTGATTCTAAATCGAAGGAATTGAATGTATATAAGTTTTCAATGTAATATATGTCGTCGTCAATCTTTGGGACCTGACACACCACTAAACATACAATTTTGAATCCCGTGGACTACCAACATACATTTTTTTACAGTTACAAACATTTACGAGTGATTTTTATTATAATTTAATCGGAATAACACTTGTTTAATCATGGCATAATAATTTAAGAAAGGAACATTTTATCGCGGAACTCAGAATTGCATTTGCTCCTCTAACATAGTAAAAGCGAATATATGATCACCACTTGGTTTACTTATTTTCTATAAATTGTTAACAAATAAACGGTAAATAAATATTGTGTGGGAGAAAATGACCTGCTATACTAGCTGTATCACTTGGCGATGTTCTTTAGACAAACCAGTTAAAATAATATTGATTCATGGTGAATTGTTTTGAATATGTTCAAAGTCGATGCAAATCATAAGATAGTGATATGCGGGAAGTTAACAGGCGTAAATAATAAATATGTCGATGGCTTTAAGAAAGTGCATAGCATGGACAACCATAACAGTGTCTTAATATTTATGGTAAATCATAAGTGGAGAATTTGCTTTGATTTTTGAAATTTGAGGTTAAGGTGGAACTGTAAATAGACTAAGCAGTTAGCGTAATATAATTTTTTTAACTTACGATTTCAAAAAATATTTATATTTTGATCCGAGTAAACATCTACGTATTGCATTCAAAGCCATAATTGGATAAGCTCAAAGCTTTATAAGAGATTTTTCTAATATGTCAAATCTCAATCTTCAATAATTTATTGCTGCGCTAATAGCACATCTATGGCTAATAGCATAGACAACATAGCTAATAGTTCACAATAATTACTTCCTGCAAGTTACAAGCTGAAGACTAATATACCAGTTGTTCGGTATTTGGTACTCGTTACACGATTTGAGTTTTCATAAGAAAAGACATTAGGTGGAAAAATAATCAATAGCGTTTTTTTAACCGAGCTTACAAGAGGTATTATTTTTTTGAAATAATTATTTCTTCAAACATAATTATGCTCAGAAATAACAGGCTCGGCTTGTGCAGTATGTAAATGTCTATCTACTTTCATATTGGCACCTATCTATTTTGTTTTTTTACCTACCTAGTACAACATAATTTATTTTATGATTTATCTTTTAAAAATAATATATTGATTTTTATGTCATTTAATTCGTCTTTTGTGCTTATGGAAATTACCTTGCAAAAATTTCAACGATTCAAGTATCATTTATTTGTGTATCCCCGCCGCAGTTTGTAGAAAGTAATATTGATCCCTATGCTAACTGGCAAGATATGCTAGCGTTGCCCGTCTGCCATTTTCTATCGATTTTCTGTCGAAGCCGAAACTTCGTCACACGGTTCGTTACAAAGTGAAAACAAAATATGGGCGAAGATAAAAGTGTCAAAGGTAATAACATTTTGTTTTGACTAACCTTACAATAACTGAATTTCTTTTCGTGTATTTTTTAGCCGGCTTGTGAAACATTTGCTGACATTACACACAACAATCTCTTTGGGGTCATAATATTTCATTAGTTAATTTCGTGTATTCTATTATCATTTCGCTCGTACTTGGCTGAATATAATGAAGAGTGAATTATGTACTGATAACTTCAATATTCACAAGCTAAACAATTCTACATCTACATTGCATTTCTAAAATAATGAACATTCTCCCGCCGGCTCGCGGAGTTTGTTAAAGTTTGACAAACACACTTATTCCCTTGCATTCTTTAGAACTATTTTTGTTCTGCAAACAATTGAATAGATCAGCCCATGCATACATAATATTCTAATTATACGTTGTATCTTTTTACACTTTATAAATTGTGTTGTGTCAATATTTAATAACGACTAGTCTTTCGATTTTTGGTCTGCAAACAATGCCGTGACATTTTGAGGTTGAACTTTTGGTAAATTATAACAGCATTATACATTTAAACGATAAACCTTACGGTGGATAAACGTATAATCGCTTAGTAAACTCATAGACGCTTAATTTTCAGTTTATCAATAATCTTTGTTCGAGAACTTTATTTTTATATTCATTTATGATAGTAAGTCAAATTAATTAATCGACTCTCTCAGTTAGAGTTGCGAACCTTCAATGAGTCACATATACAATTGATTTATTTTATATTATGAAATTACATATATTTGTAAATATATGTGAAATCCTAAACTGAACAATCAAGGCCAATCAGGGACGGTTGGCAACCCTTACTTTCAGTGAAGTTACTTGGATAAATAATTTGAAATGTTAAATAAATAGTAGCTTTTAAGTGCTAACTGCCAACTCATTGCAATCATTTTATACTGGTGCTCGGTGTCAGCGAAAACCAGTTCTGTTCAATTCCTAAAATTGTGGAATCAATACACAATACATGTTTCAAACTGTAAATAAAGAGTCTCATCCAATTCTGGGCCCCCACTGTTTTTTTTTTTTTCAAATTCGACCATTTATGGAAATGTATATCTGCCTTATTTTTGATTCAACAATTGAGAACGTGGAGGCTGCACTATTATTTAATCACGACACTTGATCCTTACAGTTGTTACTTTTTTTTACAATTAGTTTTTTCTTCAATCTCTGCACTATTTGTTTAACTTGTCACATTATATATTTTTATATATTACGTCATTTTAGCTTACATGAAATTTGATCACATCTATCATCATATTATGAAAGTATATTTATTTTATACAAATGTCAATTAGTCCACCTGGGAAAATCTATAAATTTGTGAGAGAATTTTTCTGAATATGCAGAATAATATCACTGAACAATGCTTTAACAGTGGAATGACTATGTACTGGCTGGTTCTACACTGCCGGAGATGAACCAAGTCACACTAAAAATCTTATCTAAGCCTCGTATAACCTGTTGGAAATAATATATGTGGCTAGGTATATCTCTATCTGGATGTTTGACCGAGCTGTAAAATATGATCAATTTATTATATCACGTTTAATTCTGGCACACGGCTTTGAAAATGTGTATCAAGACTACAGTTAGACATGCAGCGACTACAAATATTCTAATCACACTTTACTTTGTGCCGTTTTGGTGGTTATATTATAAGATAATGTATGTTCAGCAGAGCGTAGGCGCAGATCCAGGTCACGTGAGCGTCGCAAGAGTCGATCACGCTCCCGCAGTCGGGAACGTCGCGCAGAGCGCAAAAGGAGTAGCTCTCGCTCTCCCAGTGGTCGAAACACTCGATCCCGCCGGCGCAAGCCTTCCCTGTACTGGGATGTACCGCCGCCGGGCTTCGAACACATCACTCCCCTGCAGTACAAGGCGATGCAGGCTGCGGGACAGATCCCGGCCAACATCGTTGCTGACACTCCACAGGCAGTCGTACCTGTCGTTGGTTCCACCATCACTCGACAGGCTAGAAGGTTATTATTTTTATTTAGTACATTGTACTCCTATATGAGCAATCATTAGAAATTACCCTGTTATCGCCCATCATAGAAAATCTACAATTGATTTTGTCGATGAAATGCAGTACATCGACAGATATTCCTCAGTATAAAATTTTAAATATTTTCATTTAAAAACTCAATTTATTTTTTTTCGTATAGGATGAATAATGTGTACAGTTATTGGTACGTTCAGGAAATAGATGACATAAGTCCCAGCTGAGAAATATATATTTTACAGCACAGTGGGCGGTATTAAAATCAAATCAACATTAATTGACATGGGTAATCTGACCAAAAACTTTCTGAATGAAAGTAACCGCTGTAAGTTATTGCTTGTTTGAAGTTTACAATTGATCAGAACTTTACCTTTACAGGGTCACTCTGGTTTTATGATCATGTTATTCTAAAAAATTTATAATAGTTAGCTTGTTTTAAAATCTGTTAACATTGTTTTATTTCTTTTAGATTATATGTGGGCAACATACCTTTTGGTGTGACAGAAGAAGAGACTATGGAATTCTTTAATCAACAGATGCATCTCTCAGGTCTCGCCTAGGCTGCTGGCAATCCAGTCCTGGCTTGCCAAATTAATCTTGACAAAAACTTTGCTTTCTTGGAATTCAGGTGAGACCAAATTTGTCAGATTTTAATATATAGCATTTAATCTTTGCTAATCGGATAGCTTCTTTAATATAAGATATATTTACTTGCCATATGACACCCCCAAATAATTTGAATAAAATATAATTTACCCTTGCAACACCATGTCAATGTGACAAACTAACTGGCCCCAACTGAAAGTCTAACCTAGGCTTGCTCAATTTTGTCTATGGCTCAGATTTGTTTCACCCATGGCTATACTGACTAATGATTTTTAAAAATTGGTTTTTACAGATCTATTGATGAAACGACACAAGCCATGGCATTTGATGGAATCAATTTTAAAGGACAGAGCTTGAAGATCCGTCGGCCCCACGACTACCAACCGATGCCTGGAACTGAGAATCCTTCCGTCAACGTACCAGGTGAGACTCCTCATAATCTGATACTCATAATTAATATTTCACTTGGCTTTCAGTTTCGTTTCACACTTTAACACAAACTATTTGTGTAAATTCTATTTTTTTTTTTAAATTGGTTTCTTTATTTAATGAGAAATCTGATAATCAGTAAAGCATAGAAAGGTTACTTGGATCAATTTCAGTTCATGTTGCATATTTTTTTAAATGTTTCAAAATGTTCCTGACTGAGAGATATTTACTGGAGAACTGTATATAGTTTCTGAAAATATAATCTGGACTTAAAGCCAATTTCTAATCACCGCTTCCATCTTTCGAAGTATTGCCATCTGAAGAATGACGATTGCCCTCTTTTACAGCCGGCGTTATCAGCACAGTTGTACCAGACTCACCGCATAAAATATTCATCGGAGGCCTGCCCAATTATCTCAATGAAGATCAGGTATTTGTTGATTTTTATTTTTCAGTACACTGTATCAAGAATCACCAATTATAAACTCATGATTCAATATTATTTCACAAAATCAAACCACGATTTTATGAATGGCAGTTGATAAAAACATGAAACTATCCGTTACTCATTTCAATTGAGTGTGAGCAAATCTTGCCCAGGACTTTTCTGAACAATGATTTAACACAGAGCTGTGAATTTGTTGGCAATATGACTTAATGATTAACATCTGAGCTCTCATTAGCATAGCGTCTCTCCGCCGGTCATCGAGGTTCATCTCTGAGAGGTTTAATTTTCAGCTTACGATGTCCGTCACGCGAAAAAGAGATCTGTTTTATTTGATTTTTTTAGCATCGAATGTGATCCGCATTGTTTTTTCTAGCGCATGATTCCGGATTCCGATCCGGACCATAAGTTTAATAATCCTTTCTTAGACATTTTTCAACGCAGCATATAGATGAAGGGCGCGCACCCTCGCATATTTAGTTTCAGTCTTTCTTTTCAGTTCGATTTATTTCAGGAGGCCGGTCTTTGTTTTTCAGACTATTTCCAATACAATGGATTCTCGATCTATCGTGTTTCAAAGGGCCGGGCCGGTGAAAATTAATGATAAAATCCGGGATTAAAAAAATAACCAGTTCTATAGAAATCTTCATGTTTGATTAAAAGTAACAAAATAATTTAACTTTAAATGAATTCGGCGACACGATTTCACTCAAGCTTCTTTAAACAGCTCAATACTGAGAATGCTACATAATATAAAAAATATACTTTGTTAGGTTTGATTTTACTTCTTGGTTTTCCACAGCTCAACTTCGTTTTTGTAGTTAATCTATAATTGTTATCAACTCGCTTTATATGTAGCTTAAATATATTGCTCACAAAAATAGAACGAAAGTAATATAACAAGTGTGAGAAGGTCACAGAAAAGAAATTAAAATACGGCTTTAATATTTGTTTAGGGACTTAATTTTGACATAGATAGGTGAATAGGGGGTAAGTTAAGATTTAGTTGGTTTGTGTATATGGTCATGCATATTTTTTCTGATGAAGATCGTAAAAGAATTCCGAAATTTGTATATCTTTGAGTGCAAAGTGCGAGGAAATATTGAAACGTCATCAATGTGTAATATTTTGGGACCAAGCAAAAGAAACGACGAATGAAGGAAAACGATAGATCGAGGTTCCACTGTACATAAATTTTTCAGCTCGATTCTCAATGAGTGGATTTTTTCCGGTTGGTTTTTTTTACAATAGCTAGGGAGCGAAGCAAATCCGTCCATCAGCGGCCAGCGCCGCTGAGCAGGTTACGCCTGCACACCCTTGCGAAGGTAACTTTCCGCTGGACAATAATGCCCGCTGGAAAGAGTTTATCGATAATAACTGACTGATTCCGTATGCTTTCTGCCCCTCCCTAGCTTAGATTTGGCAATTACGCGGCCTGTGTAACCCTGTCTCTCATTCTCACCTTTACATCTATGTTCTGAATGGGGTGAATGAGCGAGACAGCTGCACTCAAAGGTAAGTCACACATTTTCAACTCATTTGTTAACAGCAAAACGCGAAAATGACAGGTATTTAAAGAGTGATGCTTAACCTTGTTAATTTGAAAATGATACAGCCACAATTTCATTTCAATTTAATATCAATAGACATTTACGGACATAAATACGGATTTCTTTAGGCATTTCAAGGATTTATATTCACCGAATCGGTGTAGGCTCAATAGACTGAAAATATTTTTTAAGGTTTGCCGATAAATATTTTACAGGTATGAGAGTGAATTTTTTACAGTTGTATTAAAATATGTATCGAGCAGAATTAGTGAAACCATTATAAAAATAAATAATCATTCAATGTTTTAATACACATTATTAACAATTATTTTTAAACAACCTCATTTGATATACAGTTGAACACGGTCAGCACGAAATTGAGGGCACCGAAATATTTTTTCGTGCTAGTGAATTTCACGTTTTTCCCAATTTTTTCGATGTTTTCAACTAACTTCATTAACCGTTTAAAAAT
The DNA here is from genome assembly GCA_028554975.1 of Himalopsyche kuldschensis. NCBI lineage: Eukaryota > Metazoa > Arthropoda > Insecta > Trichoptera > Rhyacophilidae > Himalopsyche > Himalopsyche kuldschensis. The sequence goes on along the minus strand of JAHFWI010000019.1, from coordinate 6,586,632 downwards.
GCTGGGAGGTATTTATATCCGGGACCCGGACGACCGGAAACTTCTCTGAAAAAACAAAACCTAATAAAAACAAGCGGGTAACCCAGCATCAACTAGTTGTGATGAGAAAAAAACTAGAACCATCTGAGTGATGATTGACAATGTGTCGGGAGAGAGTGGGACGCGGACTATATGATTGATTGAGATGCAACATCTTTTTATGATGATCGATATTTTGTTCCATATTAAAAGCTCACATTTCTTGTTAAGCGTTTTCGACTGTATATTAATATGTAAACACAGTCATAAAATGAAACCCCGTTTCTGGAAAATGTAGATACAGTTTTCAATAATTAATAAAAAAATATCAGAAAATCACCCAAAACTCTTTTGATGTTATAAATTTATCATAAAGCTTCTTCTTGTACGCCTAATAGTATAAGTAAAATAGCTTTACTCAGTATCATTTTTAGTATTGCAGTCATATAAGTAACAGGTATCCTGACTCACGGGCGAGTGTAAAGCAAGAATCAACGTCTTTCTATACGTTTTCGTAAATGTTTCTTTTCTTTTGAACTGACAATGTTTGTCTTTGATGAGACATTTAAATCCCAAGTAAAAAGAACAGAAAAATTATAAATGAACAAATGTCGGCCAAATATGGTACCGGTAGGTTTGAGTCAAATCGCAGAATGACACTGTACTATACTGTCCGGCTCCTGCACTTTGATAGGCTACAACAAACGATAGCCCACCAATCGCGTTGCCTGACGTTGACTATGAGTACAGAAGATTACACGTGTCTGCACTAGATATTTCAGACATCAATTTGTGGAAGTAAAAATGTTTAAGTGGGGCACTAAATTTACTATAATGAAACGGGACTAATAATCGCATGCTAATGGCGGAAATCGTGAATTCCGAGCATGTCAAAACGGGGTTTCAATTTATTTTATCTTTCTTGATTTCATTAATATAACATAATGTTTTACAAAAATTAACATACATCAAATCAAATCTTGGATAATCATTTATTTTTCAAAAAAATTCACATAAAAGGGCATTTTTAATCATAACTTTAAACATTACAAGATAAACATATAACTGGAATTTTTACTGTGCTTATCCTCAAATGGAAGTGTTATTACATTTAATATTTTCTTTTGAAGTTATTTTTTCAAAATTCTGATATTTGTTATAAGTTATTGCATTAATTTGAGAGTACATATATTTATAAGAATATATTATTCACGGTACAGATTGTGTCAATGGGTGAAATGACAATTTTGTTTAATGACATTACGACTCATGTATTGGTTTATGTAGGTCAAGGAACTCCTCACGTCTTTTGGCCAACTGAGGGCCTTCAATCTTGTGAAAGATTCTTCTACTGGTCTCAGCAAAGGATACGCATTTGCTGAATATGTGGACATCTCGATGACGGATCAGGTAAGATTCTCTTCATAATCAGCAATATGATTCCTTTTGTCAAGCATAACTAGTCAAGAACTGGGAGGCTAAGCAATATTACCTCTCTAACTGACTAACTATTACCTCTCTGTCCTGTTTCAATGTTTCACTTAGATCACTTTAGATTTTTAAAGCAACCAAAATGAGTAACACTGTTTTACACAGATAAAACAAATGTAAAACTATGCTAACTGATGTCTTACTGATGGATAAAATGAAATTCGTATTAATATTTTGCTTTTATTCCAAGTTTTTTGTTGTTGGTGTAATTGAATTCTACTTCATTTCTATAACTACTGTTCCGTGTACAGGCGATAGCTGGATTAAACGGAATGCAGCTTGGTGACAAAAAGCTGATCGTGCAGCGTGCCAGTATAGGAGCGAAGAACTCTTCAATAGGTATGACGTTTATGTGATTAAAACCCATCAAATATTTTACAAAGTCTTCTATTACAGTCTAAAAAAGCATTCGATGTGGCAATATTACATTAACCATTTTCGGTATTAATTACAGCTGCGATGATGGTTGCGGGCGCGGCACCGGTGCAATTACAAGTTCCGGGACTGTCTCTGGGCAGTGCCGGGCCGCCTACAGAAGTCCTCTGTCTCCTTAATATGGTCACTCCCGACGAGCTGCGGGATGAAGACGAATATGAAGATATTCTGGAGGATATCAGGTAACGCTTCATTTACCATGGAAATATTATTCTTTTCTGGTATGATGAAAATTGAAATTTTTTGTTGACACCCATTGAATAAAAGTGAAACCTCATTGTACATATTCATAATTGATTGCATACACTGTCTGGATAATTGAATTCAATGATTTAGAACTTAAACACTTATAACCTTACCACTTACCATTATTAATAGAAAAGTTATCGTTTACATTTTTATTTTGAAGTATACTATTTAGCCAGCGCCTTTCATAGAAATTCTAGAAGAGCTAATGATATCTGTTTAACTAATGACCCTTGTTTTTTTAAGTCTTTATTCAAATATTGTTCAGTGTTACCTGTCTAATTGATTCTGCGATTTTTTCTCAATTTTTACTGAGCAGCACTAGAGATGTTCTTTATATATTGACAATTATTATGTTTCTTAAATGTTGTGTCTTTATTTCAGAGAGGAATGTAACAAATATGGCTGTGTTCGAAGTGTGGAAATTCCAAGACCTATTGAAGGCATCGAAGTACCAGGCTGCGGAAAGGTAATTTATGATTTTTGTTTCCGTTGATATCTTTCAAATTTGTTCTACTGAAATTTAAGATTAAACATTTACACTCATCATTGAATTGTCAAATTTCTTAGCCACTTTGCTAATACGCAAAAACTTATTGAGGATATAATAAATTAAGTATCTTTTAATCAATTGGCTTTGTTAAATTTCATACGATTTCATAGTGCAACAAGTTGCACCACCTCAAAAACTATTTTACGAATTTCAGGTGTTTGTGGAATTCAACTCGGTGGGCGACTGCCAGAAAGCGCAGCAGATTCTCACCGGACGAAAATTCAGTCACCGAGTGGTCGTCACGTCTTACTTTGACCCTGAGAAGTATCATCGCAGAGAGTTCTAGTTCTAATTTGTATTTTATTTTAATGTAAGCGTCCATGTAGTGACCCAACAGCTCAGAATTCAATGTGTTGACGTCAAATTTTTAAGATCGCTAGTGATAGTTGCTTTTGTAGGTTTATTTTATCGACAAAATGGATTTCCATGGATTTAATAGTATAACTTGACAATGTTTTTGCTGTGGCCAATATGTCATTGATTAGTGACTTGATCAAATCACAGATGCTAGTGTTGTCAGTGCCAATTCACTCCACACAGATGCGGGTAGCAGTGCCTATTAAAATTATAAATAAATATATGCCCCATGTATTTTAAGATAACATTGAATAGCGGCGGATTACCCCATAAGCTCGAGAGGCGCGCCTTGGGGCCTCAAAAATAGCTTACAATAATGCATTCTAACACATGTATTTGGTTTAGAATATTTTATGCTGTCAAACTGAAAAATGCAATTTCAATATTCATAAATCATAAAGTACAGGGTGTGCTAGATACTCACTCTGAATTGTTTCTAGTGAAATGCGGGGAATATTGTACATTGTTCAAGCCATACTCTCGATCACATAAGATGAAAAAAAAAGAATTTTGAGAAATTACTCAAAATGAAGTCTAATTTCGAATAAATGTTGTGACGCTTTTTTATCATTAGAAAAGGAGGGCCATCAAAATTACATTGTGCCTGGGGCCTCCCAACTGCTTAATATGCCACTGCTAAATAGAATGAAATAGTACCCATGTAAATCTGGTGGATCAGTTTAAACCTTAAATTAAACCCTCTTTTAATTCTCATTTTTACTCAAAAAGTTTGATACAAAAGGGATTGAAACAAATTACATTGCACACTGACAATTGGATCCACGGTCTCTGCGCTGTTGTATTGAATATATCTACATCTGATTTTAGTTATAGGCGTAAAATACTAAGTACCAATATTTTCTACCTGCTAATATTGGTTGTGAATGAAAATTTTGTTTTACATAACACACATTTCTGTATTATTTGCTAATCAAAAATATTGTCAGCTTTGTAAAAAGAAATGAACGAGTCAAAGGTTACTATATTTTAATTTTATGGTTATAACATTTTTAGTTTATAGCATGTAAGTTGAATGATTTGAAATAAAAAAATTATTCTACCAATATATCTTCTTATTATTTTATAAAATTAGTCAATCCTTATTCATATCCCGATGTCAACTGTGAAAAAGCAGCAGGTTTGTCGCTCCTTTCTATGATTTATTATAAATTATCAATCATCAATAAAGTAATAAATTTGTTCTAAAAGAATGCTTGCTTCACTTTTTAATGCTTTCAAAATCAGTTATCAAAATATATTAATGTTATAATAAAACATTTTTAGTACTTTTTCCACATAAAATTTATTAGATCAGGATCGGTTTCGCTCATGCTGAGCATTGTCAACTGATGACAATGCTCGGCTAATGACAGTGATCAGTTGACAATGCTCGCCATGAGCGAAACCGGTCCTGATCTAATAAATTTTATGTGGAAAAAGTACTAAAAATGTTTTATTATAATGCCATTACACCAAGTATTGACAGGGAACACCTTAAATGTGATATATCAATGTGTTATAATATAGAAATTCAGTTATTTTGTTGAATATTGCTTTGGAATAAAAAATAAGTAAGTTTTATAGAGGAAACTTTATCCACTTTGTTCTTTTGAGCCCAAAGTAAGTTGACTGTTACTCAAGTGCTAAGGGTGTTCATAAAATGCATGTAATTATTGTATAAATATATTTTCATTTCAAAATTACTACATACATTTTAATGTATGTAAATAAATTCATAAAAATATTACTCACTAATTCAGTATAATATTTTTATTCTTAAATTTAGAGGTGAATTTGAACACAGGTTAAATAGGTATGGGCACACTCATATCTTATTCTTAAAACAATGGTCATTGTGTCTGTTATTCTTTTCTTATTGGCTGTCAGATTCTTCTCTGATTGGCTGTCATTAAATATTCTTTTTTAGTTTATCAAAAAATTACCCATTTTTCTAAAATCTAACTTGTTTGAAAAATTGTTCTACAGTGAAGATTTTAATTGATAGTGTGTAGCTTAATATCAGTACATTTTATTTTAATACAAAATGGTTCAAGGAATGTGTTAACTCAGCTATACAATTAAGAATTAATTCAAAAACAATCGCAAACATTCCTATCCATTGACAAATGTGTAAATGAAGACGAAGCGATAAGTCATTCTGTGAATTTTGTGGTAATATCTTGAGCTTTTCCACTTACCCAACAAAAAATTATTGTGGCTGATAAAATCAAGATATTGTGTACATTCAGTTAATCTAATAAACAGTAATTAAAATACACGTACATAATACATTTGTATATATTAGATAAAAAAAGACTAATACATTGCTATTATAGACAAAAGATAGTCAAATTTATACATATTATTTCTGTGTTCCCTTGGCAAATTTGATATGAACATCATCTAGGACATTAAGGAGCAGCTAATAAAACAAAAAATATTCATTTATAGTTGAAATCTGAACCTATGTGAAATTTGACATATATTTATGGAACCAGATGTGGTAAAAATGATGTTTTATCTCGAAAAATTAATCAATTGTGTTAATCACCCCAAATATTATTGATATTTATTCCCTTTGGAGGTCTATTTCATATTGCACGTATCGGCTTATTTTTAGGTTACTTTTATGTAGTGGCATTCCTAACATATTCAACAAAGGTTTTCACTTATGAAAACTAAAAAACATGGGTACGGGTGAGAATTTATCACAAACTCTTGGCAGTAAACTGGTTAAGATACAAGGCTACATAATTAATCCGTAATATGTATAATTTTGATATAAGATATTTAAAAAAATATATATTAGTACAGTTTAGACATCATTTTGCATTGTGGGCTGATATGTTATAGGGACTCTATCTTCATCATCCTTCGATAGTACTATTTTTCTCATGACACCATACATAATACCTCCTACGACAAGCATGCCCATGCCAACAAGAAGAGTTACTACCCATGCGGGTACTGTGTTACCACCTGCAAAAAAAAGAATATATCAGACGGAGTTGTTAATTTGCGGTTCAGTTCTTCATTCGTTTCATGTGTCATTTGCTTCTAGTTGGAAGAGATGAGTGGGATTTGAGTTTTCTTGGGGCGTATACCCAAATCTTATTACAGCACAACAAGTTATGTGATACCTAGTCCACCCGCTTATCTCCGAGTTTGTTATGAATTGAACTACTATACTCCTGGTAATCGACATAAACATTTTCAATGTTTAGTATAAGGTTGAGAATAATGACACCTAGCAAACAATTATTCAGAGTAACCATAAAAACTATTAAGGGATTGATAAAATAAACTAAAATATAAAAATCAATATTTGTTTGTTTGTTCGTACTCTATGTGCTGCCATACCGTTCATCCAACCGCAATGAATCTTGGACAAACTTTTTGATTGCAGTTTTGCGGATGTTTTTGGCAAAGTAAAATTAACTTACAGTAGGTCTTTTATATAAAAATCAATGTATTTTCATATTTTATGCGCTGACATGCCGTTCATTTTGACAACTTATTGTTGCAATTTTGCAAAGGTTATAGGCAGTGTACAACTAAAATTCAGTAGGTGGCGCGTTTGTCGTTCCATAGACAATCAGCAAAAGACAAATGTCATTGATACCAATCAATTTTAGTGAAATTAAATCGAAATTATTTATCTAAAATATTGTGCATCCGAAAGCACTTCAATAAACACAAACACTTTCTTTCTTTGAGTGGCATTGCAACGCTCGGCGGATACCGGCTAGTTGTATTGAAAATCATGGAACATATTCAGACTAATAATTGTAAGGATAATTCATTAATAAGGTATGTATTAACATTAATTCTTAATCTTAGATGATAAATCAGAAAATGGAGGTAGGGATTTTTTCCTGTCTACAGGACAGAGGGGGCTAGATACAAACAATAATATTACTAATTACACTACAAATTAATGAGTTGTGTTTGGGAGGGTCAATCATGTATGAAATAAATTTAAAATCGGTGAACTATCTGTTAAATTTACCTAAACCGTTATTTATTAATAATGCATTCACATAGAATGTAGACTGGATACTTTTCTCTATGTGAAATAATGCTTTCAGTATTTATTGAATTAGTCCTCTCAACAAGCTAAATATAATAATTGATGAGATCAAAACAAATCTTTTGATATAAGTAGGTATTCTAAAAAATATTTTGTAGAATTTCAAATTGATTTTTCACAACTCACGGTAGTAGTTTCTGGTCAGGGCTTTACGTCCTCGTAAAATTTTTCTTCTCGCTTCTGTTTCTTGGACTAACACACTCACTAGTACTGTAGAGGAAAATAATCAGTCAGTATAATAACATTAATTGAACAATGCATATCACATTATTATTTCCCACATGCATTTTTTTTTACTTTGACTGTAGACTTTTCATGTTTGGATCACAGATTCAAGGTAAGTTGGTAACACTTTTCTCCCATATGTTATACTTTCACAATATATGTATATATGGATTTTAATGAATCTGAGGCTATGGAAATATGTATCAATAAAGAAAACAATTTGGATTGGTAGAATGTGACAAAAATGATTTGTGGTTTCAATATATAATAGAAATTATTTAAATATCTTTTCTTTGGTCAGAAATATTCAGAAGATGATAAAAATGTAATCAAAGATAAATTATTGCAGTAATCACAAAGCACTGCTTAACAATTTACCAGAGTAAAATGCTATACTACAAGTGAAAGAGTATTATTATTAAGTCAATAGGTAAACAAAATAGAAAATTTGATTTCAATTAGAACAATACTCCATTGCTGAATATGTCGTATAAGCTATTTTTATTTATTCAAGTAGAAATTTATTTATAAAGTTTGCTGATCCAATTGTAAAGGAGTATAGTATATAATATTTTCACAAAAAATTATTACTTACCCAAGAACACAGCTAAGTAGAAGAACAGTGATTTTGTGGACTTCATTTTTACTGTTATTAATGTTTCTGAAATATGGATATGGTTCAAGCCTGGACTAATAGTACTTGCTACTTGGCACACCTTTCAAGCATTTACTGATAAGAATGAGATAAAAATGATCATATATGACTCACTATAATGATAAGGTGTTCATTGATAAGAATGTTTTGTATCATGGTGTCAGTAAACAATCTATGTATCATACTAACCCTACCTGTATAAACGGTGCCTCACCTTAAATTCTTTATCAACAAATTTTAATCAGAGGCTATGAACATATTTATGGTATTTAACCTTTTTTAAAGTCTTTTGAGTCCCTTTGAGCCCCAGAGATGTATACGCCATAAAATTACAAATAAAATTAACACTGATAACTTTATATTAGCTGGGATAAATAATAAAATATGACTATCGTTTTTTTGTTATGGGTTAAGAATCTTATATTTTAATAAAAATATTTGTATAATGTTGTCAAGTGTTAATATCATTTATTTTCAAGGGTGTGATGGTATGGAATAATTTGAGAAACTAGTTTAGAATAGTGAAATGAAATTCGGACATATGTATTATGTAATATTTATTTTGAAAACATTCAACACTACTTAGGTCTAAGATATTTCATACTTCAACAGTTGGGATTATTTATTCTTTAAAGATGTCTTTTAAGTTGGGGGTTGCGATACTCTCGTTTTTTTTAATTTTAGCTGAAATGCTTTTTGAATCTTCATAATGTTGGGCTTCTTTGTAATCAGTCTGTCTTTCAGTTCTGGATCCCAATTCTGCATTGAGTGTTGCCACACATTTCTCATATAGGTTCTCTTCAAAGTCAGCACTGTTTGCCTTTAATTGTGTATGGATGTCGATGAGTTTTTGTGAGTAAGATTTGTTTATCGAATCGGTGAGTTTCACAGTTCCCAGGTATTGCCCAGATTTGTGGAATTTTCTGCAAGATAAGAAAGACATGTTATACACATGCTTCACCCTACACGAAAATAAATTCCAAAATACGAAGTGGAGTATGTAATACAAAAAATTTGATATTTGCTACACAAAATTTATTTAATGGGTTTTTTTTGATATTGATCAATAAAGTTTGAATTATTAAAAGATATGGAGTTTTATTTCTTACGAATAATATTGGATAATTCATGCTAAACAACCTATGAATTATTTAAAAAAGAACACAACATTTTTTGAACTAATCTAATATGGACATAGCAAGCATTATGATTTGATGATGCTCGCTGTGAATGAAACGGGCCATGATCTTTTTAGATAATGTTGAATTAGTACTGAAAAATGTATTCTATTTTTTAAGCCACTTTTTTATTAATAACACGAAAAATTATTACAATCTATATTTAGAGCCAAAACTAGAATCAAATAAATACAATATTCTTACGCTCTTAAGTTGTCTTCTTCATAGAAAATGGGCTTGATGGGTGCCTTTGATGCAGGACGCGAATAAATCGGCTCGACAATTGGAGGAAACGCTCGATAGATATCCCACCAGATAGGTCTGTCCTCTACCTTTAATGCTCCGCTGCGCAAAAGTCCTTCAGTTCTAAATAAATTGTAAGAAAGATTCTATTATTATACATGATTTAAATTTTATTTGTTTTTATCATGTGCCGTCAGAGCAGTAGTGAGAAGTAGAAAAATATTTATTATGAATGGGTTGACTGTATAGTTTGAAACGATTTTCATTGCTTCAGTTTGAAGATGGTAATACTAGGGGGTACTAGTACTAATTAGGGGTTCCACCAAAATTAATATAAAATTATGTTTGTGTAAATTTGATATCAATAACAGTAGTTGTGGTACTGTGGGTGACACATTTTTCACTATTATGTTGACATTGATTCTTATTTCTTATTTGCAATGTCAACAAGATGGGTGGCTGGATGGTAGAAAAATGGATGATCAGGACACAGAACACATTGAAACATAAGAAAAAAGGATTGATAGGTTTTAGAGTTTTATTTATTATATTCAAGGAAAATAACATTAAATACATACTAATCAAACTTTTATTAAATCTTCAAATTTTCTTAATTATAAGTAAAATTTTACATTCAAGCGCAGAGAAATTAATTTTAGCGTGTTTATGGTTCTTAAAACTAGGATAAATATATGATATTCAATTCTCACTATATAATTAACCAGTTTTCATGTATATGTTTGTTAGCAGTAGATTCTGGTTGTTGAGATTGGATAACCATGTCAGCTGTTTATTTTGAGCAAAAACAAAGAAACTTTTTCTTATCAGGATAAAGCTTTCTATATTTGAGGACACACTTTAACCTTCAGCTGTCAGTGTATGATGAAGGCGTTTCAATTGGGTGAGGAAATTTTATTATTAATGACATTTGTGGACACGTTGTGATAAAAGAAAGTGTCAATGAGTCAAATTATTACTATATTACTATTATATTACTCATGAATTAAAGAATTTTTTTAATGCATAAAATTTTTTGATTTGTGTTACAACTTTCTTTGCAAATGTCTCATATTTTTACAGAATTGTTATGACCAGTTATAATATTTGTAAAGAGCTTAGTATGTATTATTTTACTTGAATATGTCTAGTGTTTTATGTTGGGCGGTCAAATGGTTGATTCCTTAAATTAACAATATTCTGTAAGTACAAACTGGACGATATTGGGTCTGCAAACTCAATTTTATAAAATGTCTTTTTCTGTATTGCAAAATACTCTATTTAGATTGAATATTTTAAAAGCTCCTTACATACATTAGTTTTATAAATAAAATAATTATACTTCTGTAAGATATAATCAGCAGAAGCTTTCTACTCTTTATAAATAATCTCAACCTTTCTCGGTAATAATATTTCAATTTGATAAATCAAGACGGTAATTCCTCGATATGCCGATTTAAACTTCGCATTGCATGGCATATAATAGTGTTTGTCGCAGGCGTTCAATGCCTTCTTTGCGAGAATCTCCGAGGAGTTGCTTGTGTAAGGTTTGCATTTCATTTGCCAAATCAACTTCTAGCGTAGCTCGCTGGCTCTTATGTTTTTCGTCTACATTGACACACCTACGGAGAAAAAATATATTTTTTAAATAACAATAGTAACGCTGAGATTAAGTAAATGTTACACAAAAATATTCATGACAAACTGCAATTAAAAAATCAGTATATTCAATGGTAACACGAGGCCACCTGAAGTGAATCAATCGGACAATATGGAATATTAAATTCTATATTAAATTTTTAAAAATAGATTGTTATAAATAGTGAATCTTTTCTAACTGTTTTTCAAATGCTGCATGCATCTCTTTAAGAGCCAGTATGATCTGAGTGTGGGAGGTTGTAGCTTGTTGTGCGGCTTTCACTTGAGCACTTAATAGCTTTTGTAGTTTTTCTTCATTTTCTTTCATCTTCAGTAGATCTTGCTGGTATTGCTCAAGTATTCCAGTCATATTGCGAGATAGTTTCTCCCGGTTTTCTTTCCTAGAATATGGGACGATTTTGATAAAAAAAAATATCAGAAAAATGATTACAGAATATTCATTGACTCGATGTAATCAGCGTTAGGCACTGGTGAATGATTTAACACGCACTAAAGCTTACTTACTCATCTCTGTAAAGTTCAGTGAGTTGTAAGAAATTCTGGATATTACTCATGAAAAACAGCACATAACATAGCACTCATTAAATTTCTATGCAATTAGTGGATACATGTTTATTATGAATTTATGTGATCAAGCGTCATATATTATGACAAGTGACATCCCTTTTAAGAAGAATATATTAAATTCTTTCACAATATATTCTCAACCCAAAGATTTGTGAGTGACTCGCACATTTTTATGTTTTGAGGTGAGAAGTTTAACAAAAATATGTGATCAATGAAATAAAGAATATGTTTTACCTGGCAAGAGATTGTTTGTCCAAAAGTTCTGCGACTTTTTGTTGACTAGTTTTGATCGCGCCTATTGTAAAGGCGTCTATTTTTTTCCTCTTGTTTTGCATCACTCCCTCATACTTGTTCAAAAAAGAAGATATACCATTTGCATCTTCAGACAAGTAGTCTCCACCAGCTTGATTATCGATAAGATTGATGCCCATTGAGGCGGGTCGTTTAGTACTATTTTTCTGAGATTTGATATTCATAGCTTTTGGAGGGCGACCGGGAGAATCTAAAGAGCTATTATCGTTAAACTCCATAGCACTGCAGATATTTTGTTTCTTCAGAGAATTTTTTGGCATTTTTATTGAAAGCCAGACTAAAAATCGTGACGCCGAAGAAAAATCAAAGATGCCTGAAAAGTTTTCCCGCTAGCTAAAATGTATATGAATTCATACGCAACCACTATTCAAAAAAGCAAAACAATTCGAAAAAAGAACACTGATACGAACGTAACCCTTCGGTTAGTTTTCATAATATTATGGCTTTTAAACAGAGCAAATGAAAGGCATATTAGCAGTCGAATTTATTGAATTCCGAACACTAAAATATATTAAAAAGTAATACAAAATCTTACCGGGAAAAAATTGTCCCAATTTTTTCAAGGCGACTAGTTGCCATTTTATTATAAAGTAGTTTAAAATTTTTTGATTCGGTAACAAACACTAAAACACGATATAATAAGGTAATATTCGCGTTTTATAACCTACAATTTAAAAAATCAGACTGACATTTCTTTAAGAAAATTACCAGTATAATAAAATTATTTACCTCACCACTGAAATAAGAAATAACATTGCAAAATTATATTATTTTTTTATGAAGAATATTACAATGTTCAAGTCTATTCTAATATTGACCCCCCAATTTTTGTTTGGTACGGCTTATGCGTACTAGTTATTGTATGTCCCATTACGTTTACTGGTAAAATTTAAAAAAATGTGTGCATAATGTAATAACCCACCAAGACCAGTCAAATGACAAAAGTCGTCATCCCATTCTTGTTCTCCTTCAAGTACTCAAAAAAGCATTTAGCTTTCAGCTTATGCAAATGTATTTGGGACATTAAAATTGCCTTTCTTATCAGTTTCATTTTTAATTTTCAGAATTAGACAGTTCAAGACATTTCGAACAAACTCAAAAAGAAATCTGTACTCGGTGTCTTGAACCCGATATTATAATTTCGGTTATAAAAAAAACTGAAAAAACAATGGCGCACATTAAAAGCTCATCGTACCACATCGCCGCCAGGTGTGCCGCGAGGCACATTTTGGTAACAGTAGAGAAAATCAAATAAATTGTCCACAATATAACATATTTTGTGAGAAGCAATCACACGGCAGCAGAAATAATTATTTTTGCTATCTGAGACTTTAATGAGGATGAAGCAGCTAAAATCATAAATTATTAAAAATACTGGAAAAAGCTAGACTTTAGGGCAGTGCTCCACAGCTGATATACCGTGAAGCGATGCTAGGTGTGCCGCAGCTCAATTCCCCCAGGGAAGAAAAAAAACAAAATAATTCGTTTACAATATAAAATATTTTCTAAAGACGCAAACACAGGGAAACCGAAATAATTATTTCTTCATTGGAATAATATGGCATACGTATATAAATATTATACATAATCTACTATTTATATAAAATGTGCATTTATAAGAACAAGCTTTTCCACAATATTTTGGACATTTTGATCGCCACCCAAGAATATCTATTACTGAATCGTAAAATGGTTAAAAAAAAACTACTGCAGATCTGGTATGCGAATCCACTTCCTACCGACAAATGTACAAGTTTCCAGGTGAAAACGAAATATGGGAGTGAAAATTAAGTAAACAATACAGAAAGAATCATTATGGTCAGATCCGTCGATTTTGAATCACTCGGTCACCGGTTCACCCTTGCTATCGAATGTGTTGATAAAATTTGCAGAGTAAACGGTAATTATTGTGAAATTTATTTACATACACTTTTAATAAGATATGACTCGGAATTCGACTCCAAAATTTACCAAAAACACGATTCCGACTAAAAAAAGCTTAATTTCGTCACGTTTTTTCGGAACATTTTTATTTATGTATATTCAATTAAATCATAAACCAACCAATCCGGCCAATAGCCAAATTTTACACATTAAATACAAAAATAAAATGTTTAAAATTTTCCGGAGTACGACTCCAGCCAAAACGCCGCGACGACTTCGACCCCACAGCCTTGATAATAACGCATTCTTCGTACTTATTCTTGATAATTCTCTCGGTGAGTGAAATGACTTAATAAATCTAATGTGGAATAAGTTCAAAAAAAATGTTATTTTTTTTTTATTATATTTATATTCTTTTAAATATAGACAAGTTTTTACGAAGAATTTGTTTGACTTCACCAAAAAATAATGGAGAACTTATGGAGCAGAGCTATTAAAAAAAATCGTAGCAGCAAGTATAACGACAACTGTATTCGATATATATTTTCGTGGTGTGGTGAAGAAACCAAGTCAGAATGCATCATTTTCAAAGAACAGATAAATTAAACAATGGCAACTTAGTAAACTTCTTCATTCGGCATTTAAATTCAAGCCGTCCCAGTTACGCAAAAAAAGGAGACATCATATTTTATTAGGCTTATAAGTAAAAATCAAAATTGAAGCAATTATTGTCTGTTTCAGTCACAGTTTTTTATAGAGTATTAGTTAATTATCAAGTTCCACAATTATTCGCACGTCAGAAAACACCACATACTATTGGGGAGACACTTATTAAAACAGCATACATGTAGTCTTCGACTTTCGACCAAGATACCTTCTTGAACGTTTTAATTGAATTTCATACCAAATTGTCTTGAAGATTTCATTTTCCTGTCGTATCAGGTTTTCAAAAAAGTTCCGCGCTGTTGCCTTTATGGTTTCAAGGCAAGGTTTCGTTCGTTTGTTGCATATCGCTAGCTACATACATATATCCTTCACTATTTTACCACTCCAATACTGTTAAATTACTTAACGTTTTTAATTTTCCTTTTTTATCACATCTACTCCGTTTACCAGTTATTATGGGCATGATTTATTGATTATTCACTGAAGAAATTAAATGCGTATGCCTTATTATGAGTAAAATTAAATGTCTCAATGTAAAATGTTGTAATTGGAATAATCAAAGTTATTTTAAATTTTATATTAAAATGAACTTCCACAAAGTAATCGCAGAATCCATCGAAAGTATTAAATGTCTCAAATTCGAAGATATAACAGTCGTAAGCCGAGGACTACCTGTAGAAAGATTTTTGCAATCTGTACTTGAGCTTTGTGTAGCTTAAAAATTTTAAAACGTGTTATTATGGATTTAAAACAAGTAAATGCCAATTCAATCTAGAGTACCATTGTTATACGAAGCTGTCAAACACGTATTGACCATATGTCACCCGACAAAATTTTATGAAAATACATACGGAGCAATACAATTGGACTCAAAATCCTTTTGTGGCCGATGCTGAAAAATCAACAGGAACGTTATCTCTTCGAAATGTTAAATCTCAATTCATTAGTTGATTTATAGATGTCAGTCTTAAAAAAATACCCTCAAATTTTCGACAGGGCTTTTGAAGCTCTGCTTCTATTTCTGACAGCATATTTGTGCAAAAAAGATTTTCTCAGCTCCTATTAATTACGAACGCAAAGTGCCTATAGTTATCTTGTAAGTATGTGTAATATTGATTAAGCAAGTAAATACAATACAAAAAAGTTGTATTTTATTTTATAAAAAAAACTATTAAGTTTGTTGATCTCAAAACTGTATATTTTTTATGTGCTGGTTTACAATTCACACAGCTATATAAATGCCGAAAAAAAGTAAATATGTGTTCCCTAATCCACTTTTCACACGGTTTCGAAATTAGATGATTTTAAAAAAAGTACCGATTACTTTTCATATTGTTTTACATTGATATGTACATATCAATTAACAAATTGCGTCATTCTCGTATTCTCATATATTATTTTCTATTAATTGATGACAATATCGAACGAGATAAAATACTTAAAAATGATGAAGTCACGTTATCAAGAATTATACAAGGAGCTAACAAAAATAAAATCGCAGCAAATGATAAACGACTTCATATTCAAGATCAGTTTTATAAATATCAAAAAAACACCAGATGTTAATATTTTCCAAGATACTCCCGAAGATTACTTTCCATTAAATATTTCCAGCAATGAAAATGATTTTTTGCCAACGAAAAATAGCAGTTAACAGGCACGTTTCTTATCAAATAGCGAAACTGAATGAATATATATTTCTATGCTTTATTGAATTTGAATCGAGAGCTATGAAAATTTTATAGTTGTATAACATATTGTTATGTATGAATAATAAACAAATTCGATTTATTATTGAGAACGGGAATTTCGTATTTCAATTTTCAGTAATGGAACTAATCTAACATGTTTTTATGGGCACCATATCTTTTTTACACAGTTTTGGAGTATGCATATTTTGTTTAATTATTGGGTGTTATGAAGAATACGTTTTTATAAATAGTGACTAGTGGTGTGCCGCGGAAGAAAAAAGGTTTCGGAGCACTGATTTAGATCATACATGGGCAAACACCGACCCGCCGATCTATTTTGTTCGGCCCTGATTCATCTCGGCAAAGTAATAAATAGTTCCAGGGAGGGATACAATTTTTTTTAAACCATTTTCCTAGTCTATCAGCTCATTCAAACATCACATATAATTATTATGGAAATGAACTGAAGGCACTAATAGAGAAATTTGATAGAGGTTTGCTGACTTCCAAAACAAATACTCCACATTCGCTATATTTGCTCGTCCAGTGGATGCAAATGAAAATAATGTGCCAGCAAATTTACAGATGGAACTTATTAAGCTTCAAGGGGATTTAGTGCTAAAACCACAATTTTACAACATTGCTTTGACGGATTTTTATAAATTATATTTGGTGGAAGAAAAATATATAAATTTATTCGCATTTGCAAGAAAAATCATTTGTATTTTTCGAGGATGAAACACACTAAATCAAAATTCGAACAAGGGTCACACATAAAAACCTCGAAATTCTATGCGATTATAAAGAAGGTTAAGCAATATCAACGCCAATATTGATAGTCTCGTAATTCAAGTACAAGGCAAATCATACTCCCACACTCGGTCACACCAAATTTTGTAATCAGTATATCTATAATATTGTGTCGTTCATTTTATAAATATCAAAATATATAAAGGGGGGCATGGCCTCCATGCCACCACCCCCCCCCCCCTTTGGGTCCGGCCCTTGACTCGGAGTTAGAATGACAATTTGGGCCCCAGACCTAAGAAAGGTTGCCCATGCCTGATTTAGATTGTGGCGTTTTGAACTTCACATAAGGCGGAGAGAGGCGGTTATACATTTGACCGATATTTTCGATGTCGATTTTAAATGGCTTAGAGCAGTGGTCGGCAACCTACTACCCGCGGGTAATTGAACTACCCACCACGACATTTTGAATTACCCACTAAGAAAATATATGTACTTTTTATTTTTTAATGAAATTATTTATTCGGTGAAAATAGCAGTAATTAAATATATAATAGGAATAATTAATCTTGAATTAGAATACATTGAATTCAAATGTTCAGTTCTATGGACAAATAAATTTTAAGATCTTCACCAGTATCTCGAAAAGATCACATGGATGCATGGTGACACTAACACAAGAATTTGTATGCTTAAAAAAAATCATTTGCTCTATTATCAGCATTCGGTTCCATGAATTCTTGTGAGCAAACATTTACCAACATGAAATGTGTCCAGAATACGTTGCGGAATAGACTTAGACTAGCAAATCTCGATTCATATGATCGATTCAAGTTAACCACATATTTTAAAAATATCAAAAAGCTTTCTAACAAATTCTAAACCAAGGTAGCCACTAATATTTTTCTTTATATACATGTTTGTTTTATAAAATAAATTTGTATTTACATCAGGGCTGTGGAGTCGGAGTCGTGGAGTCAGAGCTTTTTGGCCGGAGTCGGAGTCGGTGCGGCGTTTTGGCCGGAGTCGTACTCGGAGTCGGAAATTTTGAAAAGTTTGAACTTTTTATTTTTGCATTCAAATTTGACAATTCAATTCAAATTTCAAATTTGACTTTTGGCCGCATTGATAGGGTTGATATTTAATTGAATACACATAAATAGGAAAATTAGGGAAAAAATGTGACGATATTAACCTTTTTTAAGTCGGAGTCGGAGTCGTATTTTTGGTTAATGTCGGAGTCAGAGTCGGAGTCGGAGTCGTGGTTTTGGTAAATGCTGGAGTCGGAGTCGGACTTTTTTAAACCGACTCCACAGCCCTGATTTACATACATATATTTTATTATACGAAAATAAAATTGTAATTTTTTAACATTTACCCACTTACAGTGACGGCTGGTGACGGGGTGTTGGGGGGTGCAAAGGAAGATTCAACTATTTTTGCAAGAGTTCTTTCCTATTCATTGGATTTTAAAACACTTTTGTAGCATGGACTTTCAATTCAGATGTTCGCAATACCAACTGTTTCTCTTCCGTAGTACGGAAAAATAGTTGAATCTTCCTTTTGCACCCCCCAGCACCCCGTCACCAGCTGTCACTGCCCACTTATCAAATGAAATTTTCAAAATTGAAATTTTTTACCCAGTCTCTCAAAAGGTTGCCGACCACTGGCTTAGAGAATGGGTGGCCAAGCTTTTCAGCAGCCGGGCCAAATTTTAGAAATGAGATTTCCTAGCGGGCCACACAACAAAATATTTTTTTTTATTCTTAGCAAACAGGAAATATATAGTTTTCTTAAGAAGATATTACAAAAATGAGAATCAAACATATTTATTATATTAGAGTCACGCAATACAAAAAATAATAAAAAAAATAATCAAAACATAATAAATTTTAGTGAGTCGTCTGATTTTGTTTGTCAGAACTAAGATCATCAATGTTCATAACGATTGATGTTGTGCTACACGCAAACAGTTTTCCAAATGCTCATCAGTGATTCGTGTTCTCATTTGAGATTTAATATGCTTCATTCGACTAAGAAGCTGTCCACACGTGTAAGTGTTTCCAAAAAGCGAAATCATCGATAGAGCATGTTTGTAAAATGCAGGATATTTCTCCTTGTCCAAATATGTTTTGTAAAACTCTTCCAAACCAACCTGATTGAATATCTCCCTTAACTATGCATCACAACACATTTCAAAATGTTCCATTTGTAAAATTCCTGGCTATAAATTCACGTCTACGGAGAATGGCGTTGCAAATGCAGCAAAAAGCACACGATGCTTCTTAAAATCTTGAAATCGGTTTCAAAATCCAGGTTTAAGTCGTATATCATCGAAGCGTATTTATCTGCCGCTATTTGTAAGACGTCTGGCCACTGGCGGATCCAGGAATTGTCCCAGGGGGTGGCCATTTTGAAAATAAATATGATACATTAAAAAAAATATTTATACACCCAGTCCCCTTTATACGCGATTTTTTTAACGGAACCGCTACTTTTTTTATACGATTTTTTTTTCGGAATTGATGATGACTCTGCGTTTATTGAAGTGATGACGCCAAACAAAATCTTGTGATATAATTGATGACTCTGACTATTATCATCGATTCTTTTATTTCAATTCAAAAATGCAAACATAAAAAACCATAAAATAAAAAAAATATTGTTTAATACTAGAGAAAAATTGCAAACATAAAATTAAGTCGAATTTTCGTTTTTTGACGTTGCAAATAGGCCCAAAAATATTCAGATCAAATATCCATTTTCCAGAGGATATGTTACAAAGCCAGACCAATCAAATAGTCTTTTCGAACTCATACGATTCCTCAGCCAGGTTTTCATGCGTCGTAATATGAAAAACCCCCTTTCAGCGGAGGCAACGCTGATTGTCAAATTTAGTAAAATTCGTAACGAAACCACACAATTACGACATAATTATTAACTAATCACAGTCATGTCGTATATATACAGTTGCGGCAAAAGATCCGCGCACTCTTCATAATTCCATTCCTTTGCGAATATTACCTCTAATTCTTTACTGATTTCCATTTTTTTTTTCATTCGATTGTAAAAAAACCAATAACAATATTTTGAAAAACAATCAAGATTTGAAAGCTTCAACAGTACTGAGCCAGACCTAATTATGTATAGCCGCAAGAAAACGTAATCGCTATAAAAGCCCAAATTAAATCAGTTTTCTGGGGAAAATTTACAAGGTAGAAAAGTTTTGCTCAGAGTAGAATGTGTAGAAACTATAGCGAGCGTTTTTTTTAAACATATTTCGTGAAAATGGCGTTCTGGAGGGATATGTTTGAACCGGCAGAGAGCGCTTAGCAACCGACCGGGACCTTCGTATAAGGAGTATGGTTTTTCAAAAACACAAAACTGCTACAGTTTTCCATTCTGAGCTTTAGTCGACTAGTAATTTCCCATGATCGATGCAAAATGTCCGTAATAGCCGTAATAGAATCGTGGCACATGGATTTCCCGCTCGGCGCCTAAAAAAACAGTTTCCAAATTAAAAATGTAAAAATGGAGGTAAGAATGGACGAAGGTGCACAAGAATTGGACTTTGGATGATTGGAGATGAGTCATATGCTCTGATGATTTCAAGGTTAACTGATGAGGACAAGACGCGGTAAGCAGCCAGGCCATCTTAATGTTGGTGAATGGTGTCAACCGATTGTTCTTCAAAATATGGTTATTAGTTTTTTTCAATAGAAAGAAAAAAAATGGAAATTGGTAAAGAATTCGAAGAAATATTTGCAAATTAATGGAATTGTGAAGGGTGCGCGGATTTCTTTTGCCGCAACTGTAGTGGTTAAACTAAAGGGTCGGGAAAAAATGAGAACTACAACATATTTATTTAAATAAAAATCATTTGAAAATTAATTTTATAAAATTTTGAATGGAATAAATTCGGTACTACGTTGTTATATGCCAGGCATAGATACACGAAAAAATATGACTTCACGTAAAGGTTGGCTGTCGCTACACCCTCAAAGCGCATGGGCGGGAGGCGTCACTTGACTATTTTGAAATAAAAACAAAGAATTCATTCCTTGCCGTCAGTTGCAAAAGATCACCCAAAGCATGTAAAACTTTAAAAAAATATTCGGGGAAGTGCATGACGAGAAGAGTGCAATGACATTTCTACAATCACGTAATATTATTCCGCGGGACATTATGTGTAGTAACGGACATTTAATGACGCTTTCATTCGAGGTCAGGACACGCTGGGTTTGCCAAGTGTTTTTTGCTGATGGTTGCTGAGTAGGTAGCGGTTCCTGGAGTGCATACTCGGAGATCAGTGCTCATTTATACACTTACTATAATTTTATAAACCCCGATACATTTGCAAACACCCAGCAAGTAGAGAGAATGTGGGGATCATCCAGAAGAGATTTATGTGGTAATTTATTGTTATCAGAAGGTATTGCTGATTTTTGGCAGTTTATCGAGATGATTGAGAAGCGCTGGCCCTAGGGGCAAGGCATAAGATTCAATAATCTGGAATACATTAAAAAATACGCGTATACACACATACAAGTATTCGGCCATTAGTTTTATGATTTATGTGTCGTTTCGTACGGATAGCGAAGGTTTTGCCAATCTTTTGGTGAAGTGATCTTTTTTCGTGTATCGATGCCTGGCATATAACAACGTAGTACCATAAATTCTCCTCAGGGGGGGGGCATGGCCCCCATGGCCTCCCCCGTGGATCCGCCTATGCGTCTGGCTGCAATAACGATGTAGGAAAGTGAGTGAATATTTTTTTCCATAACTGTTGTTCCCAAAGCCCAAGTTTCATTTGGAATGCGGAAATAAAATCATACGTGTAATTAATTAGTTGATCTTTGCCTTGTAGACGAGTATTAACAACATTTAGGTGGCTAACTATATCGACCAGAAATGCAAATTCTGTGATACTACTCGACTTGCTTGCGAAGAATGATTGCATTTCACTATTTTCAACATTTTGGCACGCGTCGGCCATCTTACTTCTGCATAAAATGTAACGTCATCATACTGTGAATCCAAAGATTTGAGAAACTCTTGGAACTAACGGTAATTCAATCCCTTCGAATTAATAAAGTTCACTGTTTTGATGATCACTTTCATGGCATGATCAATTTTAAGAGACTTGGAACATAATTCTCCGGATGAAAAATGCAATTAATATATAGCATCAAAGTATTACCAACTTTGCAGGCCTCATTTTCAATCAATTTTATTAAACATTCGTGTTTCTCAGCCATTGCCGGAACACCATCTGTTGTTAAGACCGATAGGTCATTGAGTTATAACGAAAAGCGATGCAATGGCGATGTAAAAGCTCCTAACAAATCTCGTGAACAAGTTGTACTTAAGTGGATACAGTGCCGCGTATTCTTCTATTTTGTTCAGATAACCATCAACACCCCTGATAAAAATCGCCACTTGGGTGGTATCTGGTAGGTCTGTGCTTTCATCCAATGCTAGAGCATAAAATATGAACTTGGATATTCGATTTCTCCAATTATCTTCAATATGGTTTCTAATGTCGTCGACACGCCTATTCATAGTTTGACGATACAGGCTTATTTTTGAGAAATTTACTTTTTTAGAAAATTGGTTTTATGTACACTAAAAGAAAAAAATGTGTGCATATGCTCCGCGGGCCCCGCAATGGCCACCTTGGCTTAGAGGCAATTTTTCGCTGGTTTGAAGTTTGCAGGTCATAGAACGTAAGGAAAGGATCATTAATCAATCATTATCTGAAAAATGATAAGATATGGATAGAGGCGGGTTATGCTTTTACAGCCCTCAAGTATAGTTCTGTTGAACCCACTTACTCGAACAAATATTAATTATTGATGCAGTGGGATGGGGTTGTTATCAAATGTGGTACAATTCTTTGCTTCCACAAATAGGGAAATTAATTAGTCGATGGTGATGATTAGCGACCAAAATTCAATATTAATTTCCAATTCTTGACCACATTCGCTCCCTATGTGGAGCATATGTTCACAACGCAGCACCTCCAGACCCTCTGCCACCCGTCAGTTGTTTCACTTCCTCTCAAATATACGTAATATAACGGTATCATTGGCGTATAGGTCACATAGCTTCAGACTGGGACCAACTCATTGTTTACGGAGTGCACACATTTTTGATTAATAACCTTAGTAATTAAAAGGACCCGTAAAAAAAGTGTAAAGAATATTTAGCTCTTCTGACATCCTAAGGTGTGGGAAAGTTTATGATGCCCAAGGGACTGCAAAGCACTACTTATAATAATAATAATGTGAAATGTTTTAAATAATAATTTATTGAAGATACAGAAAAATACACAATGGTGCGCTGTAATAAACCAAAAAAATTATGAACAAATTTAATACAAGTCTTAACCTGTGAAACTCGACAGCAAAAATTTTTAGTTTTATATTGATTCAATTCATTGAACTGTCCACCAACACTACTTCGGCTTGAAATGAATTGTGATGGTTGAATGTCAGAGCTATTGAGGAGGATCATCGGAAAGGATTTTGTTTGAGTTTTTTGCAGATAATGGACTCTGGAATGACAAAATATTATATTGAAATATTGTATAGGTACTTGATTTTTATACTGAATAAGAGATAAGTAATTATTTGTTTACTTGAGGCTCATCAGATGTCGTTTGTTGATTTTCTTCAAAAATTTCTGGAAAAAGATAAATATCAAGATAATGTATAATTTTAGTTTTTATATATCGGTATAGCAAAATTTTATACAAACAAAAATACTAAATTCTTCGCTTCGGTCCTCTTCACTACATTGCATATACATATTTACTACATTAACTGGTAATTGACCCAGAAGAAAATTAACCTTGCACTAAAATGCCCTAAGAAACTGTTCCATTCCAATCCAGTTAAAACAAAGTTACGTGTTGAAGGACAAAATGCTTAGCTGTTTAGTGAACATTACAACTTGTGATGAGACATTTATAAAATAGACAACGCTTTAGCCATGTTTTCAACCCTGACTAGGTTGCTGTTAATTTAAAAAAAATATTATTTGACATATTCGAGCCGTTCAAAATTATTGTCTGTATTATATTATAATAGTAATGAAGAAACAACAGAGCAACTAAAAATCAAATCAGTCTCACCAGATTTTTCTTTAGTCGTCAGAAAACTCTTTTTTGAATCAGTATGTTCCATTTGTTTATTTGAGATCATACTGGAACTCTAGAAGTAAATCAACACAACATAAATATGAATTGTCATATTATCACTTCAGTTTTCTGTATAATTGTTTCAAATAATATTGGTAAAGATTTGAATTTGATTATTTTACAAAACTAACATAATAATACTCGGAAATATATTAACAGACATGGTTGTTCACTGTGATTATAATTTCAATATAATAAACAAAACATATAAACACGGCATAAAACAACACAGAAATAAAGAAAGATAGACTAATATAAAATTTAAAATAACTTTGATTATTCCACGTATTGTGTAACTAACTGTGACACGTGTTTCGCCTCTTTCAGAGGCATCTTCAGACTTAACTCTGAAAGAGGCGAAACACGTGTCACAGTTAGTTACACAATACGTGGAATAATCAAAGTTATTTTAAATTTTATATTAAAATGAACTTCCACAAAGTTACCGCCGAAACCATCGAAAAGATAGACTAGTATTTTTAATTCTAATTTTCACTCAGGTCAGTGATTAAAATGTGATATTGCAAAATTTTACCTGCTTTTTCAATGATTTTGTTGTAGATGGAACCTGGTCAATACTTAGTTTATGTATTGGAATTGAATCATGAGAATTTTTTTTTGTTATCTCTTCTGCACTCGCTTCTGAAATACCAAAAATGGCATTAAATAAATGACAATGTGTTTGTTTAAATATATTCAAGATCAAATTATTAATTTACGTGAAAGCTTCTGGGTCATGTTTTGTTGAGAATTTTTTTTTGCTATCTCTTCAGCACTCGCTTCTGAAACACCAAAAATGGCATTAAATAAATAACAATGTGTTTGTTTAAATATATTCAAGATCAAATTATTAATTTACGTGAAAGCTTCTGGGTCATGTTTTGTTGAGAATTTGTTTTTGCTATCTCTTCAGCACTCGCTTCTGAAATACCAAAAATGGCATTAAATTAATAAAAATGTGTTTGTTTAAATATATTCAAGAACAAATTATTAATTTACGTGAAAGCTTCTGGGTCATGTTTTGTTGAGAATTTTTTTTTGCTATCTCTTCAGCACTCGCTTCTGAAATACCAAAAATGGCATTAAATAAATAAAAATGTGTTTGTTTAAATATATTCAAGATCAAATTATTAATTTACGTGAAAGCTTCTGGGTCATGTTTTGTTGAGAATTTTTTTTTGCTATCTCTTCAGCACTCGCTTCTGAAATACCAAAAATGGCATTAAATAAATAAAAATGTGTTTGTTTAAATATATTCAAGATCAAATTATTAATTTACGTGAAAGCTTCTGGGTCATGTTTTGTTGAGAATTTTTTTTTGCTATCTCTTCAGCACTCGCTTCTGAAATACCAAAAATGGCATTAAATAAATGACAATGTGTTTGTTTAAATATATTCAAGATCAAATTATTAATATAAAATTTTATATTAAAATGAACTTCCACAAAGTTACCGCCGAAACCATCGAAAATATCAAATTATTAATTTACGTGAAAGCTTCTGGGTCATGTTTTGTTGAGATTTTTTTTTTGCTATCTCTTCTACACTTGCTTCTGAAATACCAAAAATGGCATTAAATAAATGACAATGTGTTTGTTTAAATATATTCAAGATCAAATTATTAATTTACGTGAAAGCTTCTGGGTCATGTTTTGTTGAGAATTTTTCATGGTCGGTCTTCCCACATCCGATTGTGGCATGTCATTATTTTGGTAAATCTGTAATATATTGGTTCGATAATTTTTGAAGCAATATCAATATTCAGTTGGTATAGTAAGTGTCAAATTCAAACATAAAAACTAAGTATTTACATATATTAATCGAGTTTAAGATTTTAGCTGTCATTTCTTGGTGGAAAGACAATTTTTTTTTTTGTACTACCTACTTCCACAACAATCTTTTTGTAACCATCAGGACCAGTTTTGCCCATTGAAGGCAATTTTTAACTGACGAAATATAAAAAACAAAACAGGGTTATTCTTATTAAATTGATAAAGACAAAGGAATAATTCAAAATTGGTGAAAAATGTGAAGATTCAATAATGAAATGATTCATTAGAATGTTCATTAATGAAATCACACTGACAATAATTGAAATGATTATGACTTCTAAATAAATGGACACTAAGCGGAAATCTTAATTTAATCCACATGAAAAATATATCGAGGGAGCAAAAATATTATCCGATTAGCGAAACTGATCCTGGTAGAAAAAAATGTGTTGAAATATATAAATTAGCTATGCTTGTTGATAGCATCTGTTGAAATTTTATTGTTTTAAAAAGTTTAAAAAGTAAATGTACCATTTCATCTTCATCATTCATCAACTCCTCATTGGCATGCCAATGAGGTACGACTTGTGGACCCCATTGATTAGTAAAGTTGCTGCGCCGCAAAATTCGCTGTTGAGCCGTGGTCACTGTATGACTACCACCACAATAGCGGTTGCAAAGGTGGCCATTTCTTCTAAATATTAAATTCACATTATGAAGGTGGTAAAATTTAAAAACTACATGAGAATCATGTGAAACATTCAACAGAGTAGAATAGTAGTAAAAGGATTTCCAAAAAGAATTAAATCAGTTCATATCTACTTACCCATTATTTTTACCGTAATCTGCTTTCATCTGTTTATATTGCCAATTGTTAAAGTCATGCTGACACGGAATGCACCTTTGAAATTGTCTTATATTACCTGAAATAGCATTTAATTAAATTATCACTATATAATTTATAAGATTATATCTGGGCCTTATTGCTAGAAGTGCCTGTGCTAAATTTTGTCCATTTGGACTTATGAATCAGAAAACATTTCAAAATATATGTTTTTAAGCTAGGAAGCCCTATGTCATTCGATTTAATATTAATGAAATAAAGTAGTTAATTTGTATGTCAAAATAATGTTGCAACAAACTTTGCTCCAAGAAATATCTATGTTCACATGGATGATAAGTTGAGATTTATTAGGGTAAGAAGTGACTTTATTCACTTAGGCCGACAATTGATTGATGACAATTGATTCATTTAACATATCCACTTCTAGTAGGAATTTTATAGCTACCCATGTCATATGATACATATGGATTCAATGGTGGGTGAGAATTCATCGGCTTGATCTGTGGAATATTTGGTGAATCTTCAAATTTGGACATGATTACCGTGTTGTCACACGATATACAATTAACATTCCTGAAACACAATTTGATGGATCAGTTCATTAGCCCTGTTTTGAAATTTTTGTGATGTTGTTATTGATTTGACATAAATTTTTCGTAGTGATTGTTGCCAAGAAGGAAATACATAATCATTGTATGAGAAAAGGGCCAGTTTTTAAATTCATTTGATTACCGTAGATATTTTGATTTGGTGCCAGCTGCCTCTGCTGATTCTTTAATATCTAAGAGGACTTTCAATTTTTCTTGCAGTTTCTTTATTTTCTTCTCAATGACATTTTTTAAAGAGATTATTTGATCATTATTTGATTTGTTGGCGATTTCAATTTGAACGTCTTTCAGTGTCGCTTGCAACGCTTCTTCCTGTTATCATATTATAATTAATAATTTTTTTATAACGACCACTATTGTAACTTAAATAATAATTGGTATTAAATAAATTATCTCAATTGATTTACAAAGCCAGTGTCAATAGGCGAGACTGTCTAATATCCCATCTGATTTTAAAAGTAGGGACTGAAATTTTAAAAGACTTTTTTGTATATCAGTTTATTAATTTCTGTTTGAAGGCATGGGACGTCTGTGTAATATCCATCCCACACCCATTTAATACTCAAAATGGGGTGTAGCCAAAGCGATTAGCTAACCATTACTCCTGTTCTAGTCCTATCCTTTCTATCCTTATTCTATTTGAAAAAGAGACGTGGAACCACTGAGTAAAAAGCAGTTCTCTTAAGATATACTCCATTACAGTCAATATGCTCAAAATTGAGAGCAGACGTGGTTAAAACAAATAATAAAGTCAGTAGCGTAGCGGACTGGTTGATGTAACAATCCGTTGCACAGGCTCAAACCCAAGTATGGTCACTTATTAATGTGACTTTATGTCTTAATCTATTGATTTATCAATTTGTGGAATTGTCTTCAGTTAAGAGCACGAATTTCTGTGACTTCTTATTTCCCTCCCAGCCATCAGATCTATAAACGAGTTATAGCAAGAGTGTTTACCTAATTACTGGTCCTGTGCTAGCCGCATTCTTCTCACTTTACTCTCTCTAAAGAAGAGAGGTTGAGAGAGAGAATAAGAACCACTTTATTAAGAAGAACTCTGTTGAGATGCTTCATTAAGAGTACATATGCTCCACATTGGGAATGCAGAGATACAAAAAGTAAGCCACATAATGAAAAAAACAACAGACCTGATTTATTTGTTTATCAAATACATCTTGGATTGCTGCTAATAAGGATTCAACCATAGCATCAAAGCGACCGCTGGAAACCTTATTATTTAAAACACTACAGTCGGCTTTGTCTGCTAGAGCATCACTCAAATCAACTTTATCTGCTTTTATTTTTCTCAAAACATCGATTTCCTCATACAGCTCCTGTAAAAGAGTGAAGATGTTTAATTTACACATTATACTCATCTTGGATTGAAATGCACACCTAAACTTTCATAAACAGAATAATGTCACGATTATTATAGACATAACGAAGGCTGGTGCATGGACTACCATTGCCCTGGGGTTCAGGGTAGTCGCGCATTTTTGAATCTTCTCAAGTTTTGTGGTTCCGAGTCTAATGTATAGCTTGACGTAAATGTTCGGGCAGTTGTGTTGACAAACTTTTAAGCAACAGTGGATTAAAAAGAAAATTACTCACATTAATATGTTGACGCCTGTCACTTTTTTCTTCAATTAATTTTACAACTTCAAGGTTTATTGCCTTGAGGTCATCTTGGAAAGCTCGAATTTTGGTATGATATTCATCAAAGCCTGAATAGTACAGAATATAGTTATACATTATTTTTCATATATACATATATATTGTGGTCTTTTTAGTATTCCTTGACAATTTACCTATTCCTTCTACGCCTAGCATAGTTTGGCCATCTGATGTAGCATTGGACCGATTTAAAGTTTCCCACAGATTTGTTGTGTCTTTTTCGACATCACTTATTTGATCTTGGAAAATATTCATCTAAATTTACAAGAATATAATTATTATAACTATTTTATTACACTGGAAAAGTTAATCAATGGTAGTCCGATAAAACACTGACCCACTACCTTCAGAAGGGGTATGTATTGTAACTTAATTATGGATAGTAAATAACAAAGCTTATATGAGACAAATGGCATCAGCAATTACAAAACGGGTACAGAGGACACGAGAAAGCTAACTTAAACATCTTGCTATCCGTACATTCCAATTCAAGCCTTTCTCCTGCAGTTAGTATAAGCAGCCGTAGATGTTGACATGAAAATTCTCAACATCAATAGGGACATTGAGTTTCTTTTGAATATTTCTTAGCTTGCTGTAAGTATCGCAAAGTTAAATATTTCAAAAATTGTGCACAGGTCTACGATTATCAATAAATGTACTTAAGGTCCCTATATTTACACATATTATTTTCCTTTAGAGGATTGTTTGATAGTATAGAAACATTCTGTCATCACAATTCTATGATTCAGACCCCAGAAGATGAAACCGCAACACGGTGTCCGATTTAGTATAAAGTCACCTGGTTATTGATGGATGCGTCTAGTTTTGATAACTGGCAATATAATTCATGTATTTTCTGTCCGGATGATGTTTCTATTGTTTTCTTTGTCTCTGTAAACGATAATTTTTATCAAGATGAAAACAAAACACTTAATCCTTTTTTACGCCATAAATTGGTTCCAATAATTGTTGCATAAAAAAAATCCTTCTATTAAATAACTTGATCCATGGGTTCCAAAGATAAAAAGATTGCATAAAAATGTATGAACAACTATATTGGCTTTAATATTTTGCGTGGCTGTAATTCTATATAAAGTTTTGTATAGTTTAGTTTATCATGCAGGGTCACCACTTAAAAAGAAATAATTTCGTAAAAATGAGTAAACCGCGTAAACAAAAGAAGCGGTGTCTTTAAATGCCTACTTATAATGTAATCAAACCGGGAAATAGTAAGTTCTTATTACCTTCTGAAATGCTTTGTGCTTGCGTCAAAAAACTACTCAGTTCCTTAACATCACCTTTGAGGGTTTGAAATTCGCTGGAGAGCCCGTCAATCAAATCGATGATGCTTAGCTGTGAACTTTCAATGGCCGCCTCAGGTTCTTGTTGAGCATCTGAAATATCTGAAATTTAAAAAATTAGCTTGATTTTACGATGTTAATGACATCCTTCATTAAAATTTATCGTGGAACAGTGTTGATTTCCACACAAATTAATATAACATGTACCGTCGGAAGAATGTATTGTGGTAGTTGAAATGCCAATTTTATCTGAAACCTTCTCGTACTCCATTGCCAAATCTCCCACAATTGATGAAAGTTTGGTAATGCCCGTTTCTGTTGCCTCGAGACGTGATGAAACATTTAATAATTTCCACATGTCAGATATGGACTTGGTACTACTATGTGACCTGAAAATATTAAATCGAATATTTATAAAGTTTATTCAGAAGTGAATAGTTTATCATTTTGAACATGATTAACCTTTCCTTTACAGTCCCAAAAAATAATATCCTACTAGGTAATGTTTAGTCACATCACCATATAAGATGTGTTTTAATGGGCCTGTAAAGGAAAGGTCAATACTTATTGAATTTGTGAAAGATTTGATAATAAATATAACGTTACCTTACTGCCGCAATTATTTCTTTATTCTCCGGTACAAGTAATGAAAACTGGTCCTGTAGAGAAGTCACCTTTTCTTCAAGCATCGTATGCTGTGATGCGGTGACAAGAGAGAGACGCTGTGGTTTCTCTACTTGTGTTTTAGATTTTGTAACAGTTGTCGATTTTTTATTTTGGTCTGAAATTGAAGCATTTACCACAGAAAGAATGTTCATTAAAAGGTTAAAGTTGTGGTGTCAGAAACTGTAAGAGTTTTTTGAAATGTTCCAGACAGAATTTACAGGTACCTAGTTGTTTTTTGAAAACAAAACGTTTAAAAATGTACACCTATAAAAACGAGTAATGACTTTCATTTAATCACACTCATAGAACAAATAATTTGACATTACAAACCTCGACTAGAACGGTCACTCGAAACACTGAGGAGAGTGTGATCTAAGGATTGCGTATCTCTTCGATCCACTGAAATGAGTAACAAAATATCAAAAAAAGAAATATGAATGGTCACAAATGAAGAATGGTCTTTATTAATTACAAATATGTATCATTAACATACAAGGTGGCAGTGCAACATGTCACCATTCACTCAATTATGCCCCATGTGCAAATTGTGATGTACTGTGTTTTACAGATATACCGATAAATCAAATATAAATTGTTATAATTGAAAGAAAACATCAATTATTTTGCAAGGGTTATAGAGATGAGAGAAAATAGTATAATTTTATTTTGTATTTATCCAAACCAGCTGCATTATGAGGTGTAAAGTTTACTTACCAATCAGTATTGTAGAAGATTTAGTTTTTGATAAGTCATCCACTGAAAGTACATTGATAAATAATTATGTTTTTTTTTCTAGATAGATTATAAACCATGCTCATTTTAGAAAAAAAACTATGCAGCAAATACAAATTAAAAAAATTACATCTGCCCGAATAAAGTATTACAACATGATATCAGAAGTGTGAAGCTATAATCAGTATAATCTATGAAATAACAAAAAAAATAGAGTATATGTCCTATTTAAGTAATTAAACTTATGTTTGGAGCTTATATGAATTGAAATGGAAATTTGGCTTTGGATTGATTGTTGTGATGCCTCCCAAAAATATGAATTTTATAGGCAAACCTTGTTTTGGATCACTTGAAGTATCATATTTTGATAATTATGATTCTTCATATTCCATTGAAATTGTTATTCCACTGGTAGTTTTATTAGTTATGACACGGTTTTCGCCTCTTTGAGAAGAATTTTCAGACTAATTATATAGTAAGATTTATATATTCTTCACAGTGAAAACCGGGATAGCTGCAAATATATTAGTATTTTTTACATACTAACCTTGATTTGGATGGTCACTTGAAGGACTTGAGACAGCTTCATTTGATGATTGTGATCTCTTAGATTCCACTGAAATAAGAGGTACTGAATTTTATAAAATGCTGACACCATAATAATCAAAAAGATAATCAAATTCATTGGCTTTGGTTGCGGTTACATTTAAAAAAAATTGGAGCATTACACGTGAATTCCTAATTTTGCTTATCTCAACAAAAGTTCGATAACTGCTCAGTTTCTGAACCTCTCGTTTTCAAATAGAGTAAAGTAGAGACTTGTGCTTAGCTTATTGCTCTTGCTATGCTGTTTTTAGGTTCGGATGGGTGAAAAAGAATTTTGGATATCCACACATTTGAACAGAAATTCATAAATCAGTTGATTAAACTATCTGTACAGGGATTCAAACCTGTAGACATAGCAACCAAAGCCAATGGTGTTGACCACTTGGCCACAGGCCAGATATTTACCATCTTCTATTATTGTTGAAAGAGTTGGTGGCTCTTGATATGAAGTGTTCGGCGGTGACATGTGAGGTGATAAATTTGCAGTATTGGATACATATTCTTCTAATGAATCTTTACTGGATGACACATCTTCCTCAAGAGATACTTTAGCAGAAGATTGCATATGCGTCTCAATTAATTCTTCATTGGAAGCTTTCTTCTTTGTTGATTTCTCAATAGAGTTTTGATTGTTTTCTTTTTCTTGACTTGATATAACTGATGATGACTTTTTAGAAACTTTCTGTAATTATTCAATAATTCAATATCCTTAAATCGTGATAATCTGTTCAAAGAGATAGTATCATCTCAAGAGAAGCTAGTGAAGATCATGATCTTAATGATCATGCTGGCATTTGAGTCACAAGAGAATAATCGGAGCTGCCTCTAATGAATGAATTCTAAAGAATTTATTACTAGTCAAACAAAATTTAATCAATGAGACAATCATATTTTCTGCAACCCTCAGTATTACCAACCCCGAAAATCATAGCACGATATTAGACCCTCCCCCCACTGTTTGATGCAAGCCGCAGAAACCTTTCTAGACCGTTGCTAAACAGATGTCATTTACCTAGAAGTGTACAGTTAAGAATTCTGTTCAAAAATTATAGCACCTTTTGCTATTACAAAAATTAGCAATTCAGTCTCCAACTGATCACACAAATTCTTTGTTTTATGAAATGAAATTCATTAAAATATAGATTGCATACGTTTTATATAACTTTTACACAGTGACGGCTGGTGACGGGGTGTTGGGGGGTGCAATGGAAGATTCAACCATTTTTGCAAGAGTTCTTTCCTATTCATTGGATTTTAAAACACTTCTATAGCATGGACTTTCAATTCAGATGTTCGCAATACCAACTGTTTCTCTTCCGTAGTACGGAAAAATAGTTGAATCTTCCTTTTGCACCCCCCAGCACCCCGTCACCAGCCATCACTGCTTTTACATAAACGAAGAAAGGCTAAAAAATGAAGGCCCTGCACTTCATTCCTGTGTAAAAGTGTTTGTATAATTTTTTGTACTATTTCCAAATTTTTTGTAAAGATCAGGACTGATTTCATTCAACACTGGCATTATCAAATCGTCAGTGGATAGTACTTGAAAGAAAGTGTTTGTGTTTATTGAAGTGCTTTCGGATGCACAATATTTTAGATAAATAACATTGATCGGTATCGATGACATTTGTCATTTGCTGTTTGTCTTTTGCCGATTGTCTATGGTATAATACACGCGCCACCTACTGAAATTTAATTGTAGTATGTATATGACCTTTGCGCAATTGCAATAAGTTGTCAAAATAAACTGTTTATATAACATTGCTTAGGTAAATTAAACAGGTAGCTCACCGATGTTAAATTTATTTCGTATATGATTGAGCCTCCCAAACACAACTCACTAATTTGTAGTGATAGTCTAATTAGTAATATTATTGTTTGTATCTAGCCCCCTGTCATGTAGAAAGGAAAAAATCCCAACCTCCATTTTGTAATTTATCATTTAAGATTAAGAATTGATATTAATACATATTAATGAATTATCCTTACAATTGTTAGTCTGAATACGTTTCATAATTTTATATATAACTAGCCGGTACCTGGCAAGCGTTGCAATGCCACTCAACGAACGAAAGTGTCTGTGTTTATTGTGCTTTCGGCTGCACAATATTTTAGATAGATAATTTTGATTTAAATTTACTAACATTGATGACATTTGTTTGTCTTTTGCCCATTATCTATGGTATGATACACGCGCCACCTACTGCACATTAATTGTAGTATGTCTATGACCTTTGCGCAAGTGTAACAAAAAGTTGTCAAAATAAATGGAATGGCAGCGCATAAAATATGAAATAACATTGATTTTTATATAAAAGACCTACTGTAAGCTAATTTTACTATGCCAGAATCCTCCACACAAATGCAAGCAAAAAGTTTGTCAAAGTTTCATTGCGACCGGATGAACGGTATGGCAGCCGCATAGGGCGCGAGCAAACAAATATTGATTTTTATATATTAGGTGTGGAATTCACACAAAAAAATCTAGACATTCTTTTTTTTTTTATATATAATGTGTTTCTACTTCTGAGTGATGAGTGTTCGTATGGGGATTTGAACTGGTGATGATACAACCGTAAAGCTGAACATCATCAACAAGTATTTACCATTCATTACATATACTAATAGGTACTGTAAAAATATTTTTTTAGTTTTTCATACACATGCTGTATAAATCGAAATACTGACACCACTATTGATGACAAATTCTGTTATTTCTATACTAGGTCCTCTGTGACCAGATTCAACCAAACTTTTAATGATATCATTGTCTTCTCCTCTCAGTACGATTTTCGTTTCCAAGATGTCCAACTGCTTTGCTATTATGTGCAGTAGAGAGTGCAATAAATTAAAATTGACGATGCCAAGCTATAAAAAACAAAATTAGCCAAATAAGTTTTATATTTTGTTTTATTAAATAAGTTTGATTAATAAAATTGATTGTATCACTTACTTCTTGTGTTCCGAGAGCCAAATCTATCATTTGCTTTACATCTACATGAACAGATGAAGACATTTTGGTATTTGTTTATTTATCGGGAGATTTAAAATTAATGCAGCCAAAAAGATTCTTTCATTGATTTAAATGTCGTCCTGTCAACTTCAAAATACAAAAAAACAAATGAACAACTTTATTTTAAATGAGAGAAAAAAGAATCATATGCAGTCATTAAATCTAGCAATATAATAATATAATATGATGAAATGAAACAAGAGTATTGTAAATTATATTAATTGTTTTTATTATAAAAATGGTAGAGTTTATTTGTATAATATGAACTATAAAAAAATATATCACAAATTATTATTTATGAAAATTACGTTAATTAAAACCAATATTTCATTTGTAATTTTTAAATAGTAACAAAAACATTCAGTAAAAACTATGATCTATAAAAAATAATACATAAATGTTCAAAAAGTAAATCAAATCAAATTCATACTGAATCAAGCTGAAATAAAGTTATATATAAATTTTTAAAATTATTATTCAACAATCTGTGTTTTTTTTTTCTTCTATCTTTAAACATAGGTAGTATAAAATATTCTCAAACGTATTTACATATTTTCAATCTATTTCAATATCTTATCTGTATTTTAAAAACATAACTTAAAGATTACAATTTTTTCAAGCTAAATTTGAATGTTAAAAATGTTTTGGTCAAAAAATAAATATCTCCTAGTAGTATTTGTATTCATCCTTAATTATTAAGACATTTTTTAAGCGAGTCCTTTTCGTTGTGGCGATGCGGTTTTGTGACCTTTAGCAATATCCGTAAAATTCATGGGTCTCGGTAATTCCTTGGAAGCATGAGGATCGGAGTCAATCGATGGCATTGTATTCCATGCGTAGTTAGGTAAGTTTTCTTCAGGCTTTTCTTTATATGTCATCCACAATGTTGGGCTGAAATAAGATAAAGTGAGCACATAAGTAATTGATGGAAATAGTACATCCAGGTTAAATGGTCGATGTACATTTTTTTTATTTAACCAATACAAAAAACCCCTCTGTCACCACAAATTAACGTTGTGAAATTTCACTAAAAAAACTTATTATAGAAGCCAAATAATTATACTACATAATGTTGCCATGCTTAGAAAAATAAAGATGGTGTCATTTTACTCATATAGAACAATTTTTTTTTGATTTTGTTTCATGTAATTGAACGGCTTTTTGACAGACCCCTTTTTGTGTGTATCTATCGATTTTCACAAGCATAATGAATAATGACGATCAAATTTATACTCATGACCATTTCGAATGAAAATATTAATTTAGTTTTTCAACACCATCTCAGATGTTATTGGTTAACTGATTGTCTAGTGGTGTTTTATTAGAACCATGTTTTTTTTTATGCCCTTATGACATATGATATTCTTTCAAATATCTGTGAGTGTACAAACATACGGGCGTAACTACAAAAATGGCTGTTTTGAGTTAAATATGGCATTGTCATGCTCAAATGCAGTTGTATAAGATATAAAAATATGAAACTTGTACGATGAGCGGTTTACCAGATATTGCTTGGTTTTACTGCAAATCCGCAAGCACACAGTTCAAAATTGGAAACTGTTTTGCCATTTATCTCAGTTCATTGTTTTTGTAGTTACGCCCGTATGTTCCTACACCCACGAAATATGCTCATCAATGCTATCTATAAATATTCAGTATTAGATAATTATTTACTCTACTATAAAAAATCAAACTTCTACGAGTTTCTTAAAATCAAAATTCATTCTTTTTTAAAATGCATAAGCTCTGAGGTAAAAATTTTACAATAATTATATTTTTATCACTGTAAGGTTAGTGCCATAAATTTTCTATGGTCTATGTAATTGAAATTTACAAGTTTACCTATTTTCGCTGGGCAAGACTTCGAAAAACACCTCACTCTTGATTTTGTTTCGACTGAAACTCAGTGGCGGGGAGTCAACGGCTGCTTCTTGTTTATCTGAAAAAGCCCCTTCCAGATCATCTTCAATTTCTGCGCTTTCGGTTTGCATTTCTTCCAACTGTGTTTCATTTGTAATACTTAAAACAATATCGTCATCACCGCTTTTAAGGCTGCCTTTGATACCTTCGTAGCTGTCACTGTCTCCGTCATCGTCATCATCATCCATGGATCCATAAAATAGTTTGTGCTCATTTTTGTCAGGTTTCCAGGCATTGTTGTAGTTTTCTTTAATGATGTGATCTTGCTGTTTCAATTCAGAGGGAGAATTTGCATTCTTAGCATAAAAACCATCATCGGAATTGCTAGGTTCTTTATATTTGTGCAAGACATTACCGATGTAATAAAATTTCAACGGTTTTTGAGTAGTAGGGCGTGAATTAATAAGTGGACGGACAGTTGATTTCAGATTGCTTTTATATTTAACATTAGGTTCAATTACAATTGATATGTCAGTGTGATGCTGATTTCCATATTGAGATGCCAGATTAACATTCACATCTGTCGGTCTGCTATAACTGGGATATTTGGGAGTTGTAGTTCTTTTAGAGCTGTAGCTGTTGTCATCGGCATCATAATTATTCTGAGGATATCTGTTACTGTTAGGCTTTTGCGACCACGGGGAATCTGCAGAAAAGTGTCCGTGTTCACTTTGAAGAGGTTTTTTGTAACCGTTGTCGTCTTGGTCACTGTAAGGTCTTGTATCGTCATTAGGTCTGTTATGGTCGAAAGGATTTGGTTTGGGATATTGCGGTCTTAAGTCGGCCGCAGGTTTTTGAAGAAGCGGTCTTTGGTAACTCGGTCTCGTAAACAATGGAACAGTCTCGTCTTCGTTAGCGTATGTGTTGTCAAAAGTCACCGGTTTAGGAAGGTTTGTTCCATATCCTGCATTACTATTTGTGTCATCGCTTTGCGGCCTAACAGGCGAAGGCTTATTGTCAATGTAGATTGTTATTCCTGTACTGACGGGCTTAAGATTAACCGGGCGTACTGGTCTAGGGTTTATCACGTAACTGTCATCGGAAGATGTGTAAGGAGGTCTCGTCGGCTTGTAATAGTTGTTTGTTGTCTGATGGCCAAAGTTGCCATTAGAGTCATATTGGGGTCGATTAAACAAGTCATTTTTCTTTGTTGTTTCTATATGGCTGAAAGTTACTAAGCTGTATGGGTTATATTCGGTTGTATAGTCATCATTGTATGTTGGTCGGTACGGTTTGTTGGGTCTGTAATTACTAGGTCGGTAGTCTGATTGTTGGTTAGTATTATGGTCATAGGAATTGGTCTCGTGGGAGTCGTAAGAGTCTTGGCTCACCGCGTGGCTTTGCTGGCTGCCGTATGGCATACTGTCGTAATCTGTTTGCGGATCAGACTGTACTGGTTTTTTTTGAGGTCGGTAATGGTTGTTAGAGTTACCGATGTTACCATAGCGTTCAAAGATATTTTGTCCGTATTCGTTGACCGGTCTGTACTCTAGTTTATTGTTATTGTACACCGGACGTTTGTTGAAAGGGAACGGATTCGAGTTGGAGGAATGTTGGTCTCCCTGTACTGTTATCTTTATCGTTTCTCTGTAGTCATCGTTTTGGTACTTGGGTGTGGTTTTTGGTACTATATTTATGAGATACGTGAATCGGTTGGGGTTTGCAGTTGTCTGTTCATTTTGTTGATAGTATGTAATATGAGGCTTAGGTCTCAGTTTGTTGTAAGGATTAGTCGTTGTGGTCTTTCGTGAGTTGTATAAATTACTAAAGAATGGTAATTGGGACTCGTCACTCAGTAAAATTCCATAACTTTTTACGGAACTTGTCAATTTGTCTGATTTAATATTAGAGTCATCGGTCAGTTGTTCAATAGTCGTATCATTGCTAATGTCTTCCCTGCTTTCGGGACCTATCTGGGATAAACCGTCATCAGTAAAGGAACGTCTGTCATTTAATGTGTTATTGTTTGCATCATCTATCTTGTGTTCGATTTTACTACCAAAACCAGTTTTAGCAGAAAAATCTAGTTTGTCATCAATTTTTACTGCATGTTCAGTCGTCAGTTTAGTCTTGACCGTCGGTCTGTTGGTGGTTTTTGTTTTTACAGTTGTAGTAGTGGAAGGTGTAGTGGTCAAGTCAGTCATTTGTTTATTGGGTAAGTCAAGTTTATCGTCAAGTTTTACAGGAGTGTCCGTAGTGGTAGTTATCTGTTTGTCAGTAGTAGTTTGATTTTTTATTGTAGTCGATTGAGTAAATGAACTGGACGGGATACTGTCAAAGGCTTGGGAAAAGTGCGGTCGGACGGTTGGTCCAAATGGACTACCGACTCTGTCAAAGTTGTTCACGTCATTTTCAAAGTCAGATATGCGTTCCGTCCATGGAGTCAAGTCAAAGTTGTTGAGAAGGTTACTGTCGCAGGATACACGGCCATTTCTAAAATCGTCAGCCGAAAGAAACACAAACGGCTGGATAGTATCAACATTTTCCATAGTTTTACATAGAACTTGTGCCAAAGTGACACGTCTTAGTTGCTGCAATTGAGCGGGAGTGAATGATGACTCGAATCCACCATTTTCATACCTGAAAAGACAGTGTCATTAGGAACTGAATATACTAGGAAGTCATTAAAAAAATATATGAAACTTTTAGTCTACAATTATAAATCTTACCAAAAACGATCACCTCTTCTCAAATTTGAAAACTGTTGAGCAATAATGCAAGCAAATGTGGGTCCAACTAGTCCTCCTATCACTGGCCTCTCTGCCATCCCTCCAGTAAATAAATCTATGTCATCCACATCCCTGAAACAGATTTGAAATTAAAAAAATTAATATCAATATAAGAAAGATTTTGTTTGAAGTTTAGATACCCTTGACTGTATGGCAATGCATGATGATAACCTAACAGCAGGGCTGTGGAGTCGGAGTCGTCGCGGCGTTTTGGCCGGAGTCGTAAATTGTGATAAGTTTGAACTTTTTATTTTTGCATTTAATATGTCAAGTTTGACTTTTGGCCGCATTGATAGGGTTGATATTTAATTGAATAGGAAAATTAGGGAAAAAAGTGACGATATTAACATTTTTTCAGCCGGAGTCGTATTTTTGGTCAATGCCGGAGTCAGAGTCGTGGTTTTGGTAAATGCTGGAGTCGGACTTTTTTAGACCGACTACACAGCCCTGCCTAACAGGATTAACTACTTGATCTTTAGATATTAACTTCAAATAGAAATATTCAAAAATATACCTGTATATTTCTTCCATTTTTCTAACAGCTCTAGATGGCATTATTTTAAGTAAATCATCCCAGTCATTTATGATTGACAATCCACAGGGCTCTCTCCATGTTGTGTACGATGGAATGCCATGGTCTCTGCCCCGCTGAATATTTATAGAAGCCAAATCCATTCCGAAGGCGAATCTCGAAGTTTGAAATAGGTGATTCGTCAGTTCAGGTGATATGAACTCATCTCGCTTCTGTGACAATTGATTGCTCATACCCAAAATCAGCCTGTCGACCGCTCCAAAGCTCCAGATATTTGAAGGATTAGTAAGTTCGTCGTGTAGAGAGACATCTGTGAAATAAATGAAAAAAATATTGATAAGTGTGATAAAACTAACGATATTTATGTTGAAATAATCACAATACTCGAGTTATTTGTTTTATTAAGGCCTCAGGACGAGGAATTGTAAGTTCTTCATTAAAAATTCAGATGGAATTTCATCATCGGCCCAAATATATTAAATAAAATCTAATCTTCAAAAATTATCATTTCCAGTTGTTAAAACGTGAAACAAGTGACAGTAGAAGATGAAGGGGTAAATAATCTGCCCTTACTATTTGGTAGCGGTCTGTGAAAACGGTCGTATCTCACGAAAGAATCTTGGACAAGGCTGTGGCCGAATCTGAATGCTGCAGCTCCGAAAGAATTTGCAGGATTTGGATTCACTTTTGAACTATAGCCTTTAAAGTAGCCCTTCTTCAGCAAATCCAATTGAAACAAGCGCACCACTTCCGATCCTATAAATAGAAATTAAAAACACATTTTTATTGATTTAGTAAATTTACTCAGTATATTTTAGTTAGGTATACAAATATTCAAGTACCATCAAGGTAAAGAATGTTAAATGAAAGAGACTAATGACAATTATTATAGAATTTTAAATCTAAAAATACTAACCTAGAATAATTGGCAAGAATTCTTTGTAGGTTATATGCTGAACAAGTGCTCCAATTATTTTCCTCGTTTCTTGATACACTTTCTCATCACTCCAATGTGGGTTCAGGTGGGATAGCTCCGTAGCATATCTAAAGAAAGGGTTAACAAAAAAAGAAGTATGTTAATAAAGATGCTTAGAGATTTTTTATCATTGAAATAGGTATGTATTTCTTGTGTATACATTTATTTGTTTTGATTCTTACCTGTTGTGCTTACGCAGCCAAACTATGTGAATTGCTATTAGGCCAGGATGCTCATTGACTCTACCATCACCAGCTTTAAAACATGAAACATCGACTGCACCCCCTCGGCAGAGAGCTTCTTCATCAGAATCCTCCGCTGGCAAAAGTGGACGACGAGCCTGTGCTCTTCCATATTGAAGAAGGCCTAAATAACAATAAAAACATAATTTATTTCATCTTGATGTGAACGGCAAATTGTTTTATTTATTATTGTGGATTACATTTTGAATTGCTGAATTATATTGTATAAGTAATACGTTTTAAAAAGCATTTTGTGCAACAATATGAAGTCTGCACTTACCATTTCTGAAGATTCGAAGTTTATCTGATTGTCTGGCTGATGCTCCGTATATTGGAGAGGCGTCGACAAATGCTGTCACTCTATTGAGTTGCTCCCGCCATCCAAGTTCACAATTCTCACGGGGGGCAGGACCAGATCGGAGGAACTCTAGACACCTTATACCCAGAGGACCGTAGAATGGATCATCATCAGGCACCAAAATTGGCATGCACTCAGGATGCTGTAAAGAGAAGATAAATCTTAGTAGTGAATATTAGAAACAAACATTGAATTCATATTATTATTATACTTATTGATATCGGAAAAATTTTGACTGAACATCTACCATATGAATACATAATTACGGAATCCAACAGATGAAATATTTATGAACTTACAAGGAACTCTTCAGGTATAAATCCTCTCCCACCACTGCCGCAGCACCTGGGAACAGATCCATTGAACCCTCTCGATTGGCTGGAAGAAGTCACATCGTGATCCAAAAACTGGCCCCACTGCATAAGCATATGCGTTACTGGAGCCGTGGGTCTTCTGCGTCCCCCAAGAGAGGACGTGTCTGCGTGGATCGCCGAGCTGACTCGCCGTGCTGATGGGAGAGTTGCATCGCCACGAACGGATAGCCGTGGAGCTTGAAGGCCGTCGGAGTACGATGGTGGGAGGAAACGCTGGGCTGGCGACAGAGCTGATCCCCAGCGTGGACGACGTGGGTTGTTGCAGGTACCATCGTGGGTACGGTATCTAAAAGTTGAACAATCGCACAATTATTGTAACCTTGTAATTGTTTAGTTGTCTATTATAGTTCTAAATAGAATAACAATTAAGTTACTCAGAAAGGGATGATCATTCGTTTAAAAGAATCATAAGCCTCAGGACGAGGAATTAAAAAATCTTCATAAAATAATTCAGAGGAATTGTCATCATTGGCTATTGATTTCTCAATCGAATGTTTTGATTAATTTACTCATAGCTTTTAAAACATAAAAAATAATTTACTATGGAGATTGTGGAAAAAACTATTTTATTCATTTTAATTAGTTTTTGACTTACCGTTTAGAAGCTGTTGGACATCTGGGATCCCCTCTCAGTGGGCATTGCTCACGAAGTGCTGAACTCTTGACGAGAGAAGACCTTCTAGGATGACCACCTCCTCCGTCTGATACGCGACTTTCTGCCTCCTCCGGATATCTAAGAAAATTGAAAGAATGATCTGTTAAATTTTGTAATTGTGAATGATGATGATTTTTAAAAGCTATAATCTATTCATAATAAAGTTCAGTGTTGTTCTATAAATACCATTTTTATTGCGCTAATAAACTTCGTGTTTCAACTATGTATTATTTTATCTATTTGTTTAATGTTGCAATTATTACGACGAAAAACGAAAATCTTTATTTTTATTTGAAGAATTGAGAATATTGAGAAGTGTCAAAATTTTCGAATTAGTTTCGACTACAAATTAAATCGCGATTTTTATGGTTTGCCAAGTTAAAAGGAATTATAATTCAAAAATGCATCTTCAGAAAAATACTTTCAAGTTGACTATAAAAGAGCATGTTACCATATCAGTATTCGTGTTGTAAAGTGATGTTAAAACCATGTAAATTATCATATAATGAAAACGAAAAACAATTTAAAATTACATTCCATTAACGTAAACTTTAATAGTGACGTGCAACGATGCATGAAATACAGAATACCTGAGTTGAAAACGAATAATGTACAACAAAAAAAATATTCATATCGAGACATGCCGAACATCATAATATTATACGTAAGCTAAACGAGCACGGAATAGGTAAACGCTTCTTTTGTACCAATATGCAACCAAACAAAATGATAGCTACATATGTTCATGAAATGATAATTTTTTTAACAGCGGTCGGTCGCCAGTGAATATCTTGTCCTGTCAATTCTGCGGTAAACCAAACTATTGTCTTTTTTTAAATTTCATTAATGTCTACTAAACCTGTAAAGTAAATGGATTGGCCATATCGTAACCGTTCTTAGATATACAAGATTATTGCGATCTTAAAATATACGGGTGATTGAAATTGATATCACATTTATTTTTTATGAAACGATAAAGTATGTTTTAGGTTAGTTTATATTTTATGGACATCCGTAATAAATAATAATAATAAATTATTGACTGATGATTTAAATTTCGAATGCAATTTCACTTATGTATGAAATCGTATAAATTATTTATTTTTGTCTTCATTGATTATTTGAATTTAAAATTGAATGTAGGTACTGACACCATATGTAATTTATAAATACGACCAGAATAATATTAGAGAATAGCTTTTTTCGGATCTGGCTGATTAATTAAAAACAATAGCAAAAAATAAATATTTTACGAAGAAATTACATTATTATTTGGGCTAATTATGCGAAGAGAAATTTACGAAAATAACATTGTTTATTTCATTTTTAGTTTGGGTCATTCAATTCTCAGAAGGTTATGCTAAGCGGAAATTGAAAAAAAAACTTTTGTTGGTTATTTATTTTTCCCACACTTAGGTACATCTTCCGAGAACTTTTTGTTTATTTCTATTTTTAACAAAAGAAACCACGCGGCCGTAAAACGAAAAAGAAATGAATAAATAATAATGTCTACAGCAAATACAATTAAAACATTTTCATAAACCATTTATGTAAAAGTGCA
Source organism: Himalopsyche kuldschensis (assembly GCA_028554975.1). Taxonomy (NCBI): domain Eukaryota; kingdom Metazoa; phylum Arthropoda; class Insecta; order Trichoptera; family Rhyacophilidae; genus Himalopsyche; species Himalopsyche kuldschensis. Next base: position 6,541,854 of record JAHFWI010000019.1, on the reverse strand, counting down.
ATATAATTGTCGTGTTTTTTTAAAAATTACAAACAAACTAAGAGGTAATAATTGGCTATAAGCAGTAATCATTATTTTAAATTTCGAAAGCCTCAGGACGAGGAATTAAAAAATCTTCATAAAATAATTCAGAGGAATTGTCATCATCGGCTCTCGATTTTTTTTATTATAAGATTACTTTCTTTACTCATTTTTTCGTAATGTGAATATAATAATTTTACAGATCACAATATCCAAATTAAAGGAAAAACGAATTTGTATAAACTAATAAAAATCGTTATCTCCCCCGATGTTTTCCATAGCGTATACATAATGAAAATATAAATTATTGGTTAGAATTTGATTTCCACGATTGAAATAGAAAACAAAAAAAAAACAAATTGTTATGTACAAATCTATCACCTGGATTCGGGCTTTTTTATATACATATGTAGGTATTTTTGTCATAGCAAATTTAATACAGATCGGGCGGCTGTATACATATGTATGTGAACATGACAAAGATGTCCGAGTGGTTTTATATATTTTAACTATCATCATTTGTTATAATAATTATTGGTACAAATTGAGTTTGTTCCAGCATATAGCTTCAAAAATATACTGCGATTGAAAGAAAACTATGAATGACTTAATATTCGATTAACTAGGTACTCAACTAAACATGAGATTTTTTGAAGAGAGCTATGCTTCAATTTAGAACGAAAAGCCAATAGTTCAGATAATTTGACAGCGATAATTCGAAATATCAAATTTTGAATTGAACAGGTTGGTAAGCAAGCAGCAACAATGTAGTTCCGATGTGGGCCATGTCATCAGTTGCGTTTCGAATAAGCGACCGTTAATAAAATTATAATATTACTACTTGACACTAATTAAAATACTAAAAATCTTACTTTCTATCGAATCGCATTTACACTTTCTCGCATGCGTTGTCAAAATATAAACAAAAACAAGTTTCGTAAAGCCCCCACCACACCATTCCATGTCGCATTTGATGAGAATGGAAAGTGTGCCTTTACCTACCTAAATTTTATGAGAATTTATGATAGTCGTTAATTATGTTATCAATTATTGAGGTCTTGTGTATATATATATTGAAAACGTGCCCGGAAGATACCCTTTCCATCGTTAACGTATTCTTAAAACGACGGGATTTTTAACGATACTTTATTTTATCTGTCGCTGGTTAAAAATATTTTTAATAAGTATTCAAAATGAAAAGAAACGTATTTAAAATCAAACTTAATTAATACACTACTAAAAATAAAAAAAAGTCAGGAAGTCAATGATGTATAATAAAATATTAAATGCAACCACACTATTCTAAATTCAAAAAGAATTTTGACGCACAGTAGGTAGGTATGTTATGAAATTTTTGTTTTTTTTTATTGCTTATTTCAATAGAAATTCCAATTTTAAATCGATTCTGAAATATCAGTGATTTATTCTGCTTTTTTTTTGTTATTATCAGTAAAGTATATCAACACTTGAAATGTTTTTATATTTCATTTTTAGATAAACTGTATGTTGTTTCGATGAAGATATTTTATTAGTATGTACCTATTTAACAAGTGTCTCTCTTCGGTAAAAGCTAGAATTTCAACTTCCGTGGAAAGCTGGTAGATGAGGAAATGCATTGGTACTTTTTAGAAATTATACTAAAACCAGTTTTATTCTCAGGTAAACGACGCTTTCACGATTCATCGATTGGCGCCAATACTTCCTATTATAATAGTCCATATCAGCAGAATCGAGAAACTTTGTTCTGCAATGATGAAATGCGTCCGCTCCGTTTATCCGGGGCACTCACTAATACCACAATGTAACGTACATATACCAAATAAATAAGGACATGAAAGAAAGAGCAACTAGGTAACAAACAGCTCTCGTAGACATAGTTCTGTTGAGATCAGCTCTATTAGAAATACACATTGGGAGCGGATACGCCCAAAAAATATCACGTCACGTTAGATAAAATTAAATACATTTCATCATATAATACCTAGAACATATATCTTTCATAATTAGAGTCATCGTCTGGTACAGTAATAATCAAATAATTTATTATTTGTTGATAACGAAATACATTATAAAATGACCGCTTTGTTAAGTGCTTAAATAATAGCTTTATTATTAACAGTTATATTTATAACAATTGCCATAAAAAAATCATTGTACATTAATTAGGTATCATTATTTACAAATTCTTAAATCTATCTACCTATAACGAATTATTAATTGACTAACATCAGAACGTGTTTCCAATGATTTTTCGGTTAGTTAATTTTACTTGCCTTTCGGAACACTGAAATTATTTGAATTATAGCCGTTCGCATGCTATTATTGTAGCAGATTTTTTGTCAAACGTTTAATGAAATAATTCAAAAACATTTTTTGTTAAAGCTTATCACAAAAAGGAGTTTACACAGGATGTGATAAACACCTTATCATTAAAATATATTGACATAAATATTATCGGTTAAATTTCAAGCACGGTGTGATCGGAATTGTGAAATGGAAAAAAATGTAATTTTTATGATATCAATATATTATTGACTTTCATTCAAAATAATCTATAAACCCACTTGAAACTGTTATCGCGATAGAATAAAGTTTAATATAAACCAACCCAAACTGGGAACATATACATAGATATGATATTTGAATTGATATAATGCCACGTTTTTGAACACGTGTTTTTTTTTCAAAAACGTACCGAGTTTTAAAGTCTATTTTTACGTATAAATTAATTTGTCATTCTGTGTTAAATTTCATGGTCCGCATGTTTATTTGAACAAGCATTGAGTTAATATTCTTATTATAAAGAAGCCGAAGATAGTTATATTATTTGAACAATAAAATAAAGATTTCAATGCGATATTATTTTAGGAAATAATAAAACACTACTTTAACAAATCACATGTGAAATATTATTTAAATAAAATCAGAAATAATACAAATTTATAAATATCGCCATTTACTGTATTTTAAAATCATGTGGTTTTGAAGTACCTAACCAAATGGCGAGTTACTAATATTCTTATTGGAATACAGTAAACACGTGATAAGTGTTGCTTAAATATATCATAAAGTAGAAATATTTATAAAGTAATCCATTCGTCTCTATACAGTTAAACAGCAAAAACCAACACTTAATATTTACAATTCAGTATTCAAACACTGAAAAGCTGTATAATTAAAATTGAAACAAAAAATACGTAGAAGAATAACCGCGTTCACTTAAAATTATACCGAGCTCAATAAAATAACTTATTATTAATAAATAACTAAAAAACGGCACAACTGTAGACTGCGAAATTAAAATAAAATCTATTTACCATTTTGAATGTAGACATTTCTCCTTGTATAAATAAACCACGAGGCGACGGTGATGGCACTAAAATATTCTCGTGCTAGTCACAAAACACCACGCGGTAGAACACTCCGCTGACGACTGATAAAATCGAAAGCGCTGCATCTCATATTATATACCTCTTCGTGTTGGAAGCGACTCTGGTATACCTCTTCTTTTTTATGCTAGCCGTGGAAAGTGCTTTTGACTGTGTGTTTTTGTCTTTTCAAAGAAGCGTCGAATTGCATTCAAATTAAAAAATAATTAATTATTTAGATAGTTGATTCACAGCAACAGTTTGTTTATCCCAATAAAATACGGTAAAAAACAACAAAATGAATATTAAACTAAACGCGCGTTTTGTTTTTTTAGATTTCCATCAACACAGTGTCTTCTATTTTGAACGCTCTGTAAGAAACAAGTGAACGTTTTCTTTCAAATAAATAAAATAAAAATTTAAAGTTTTTTTAACGTTGACTCTTAGTGTAATAGAAATCATTTTTTGCATCTTTGGATATCATTTATAAAATGTATCTCTGTCGTATTATGAATACGACATTTTTTTCATATAATTATGCGTATATTTTCCGACTGCGAAATTTTGTGAGAGAAACTTTTTCTGTGTAAGCAATTTTCCGCGAGTACATTTTATGACAGTGGGGTTTTTCCATGCGAAATTTTCACATCAGCTCTTTTCATTGAATAACTGGAAACACACTTATGGTAATGCATATTCTGTTTACAAATCCGAATCGTTTTATGTACTTAGTGGGTAAGTATATTGCAGTGATTAACGACAACTTTAAACTATTGAAACAAAAGTTTTTAAAAGCTAAACAAAATAATAACGAACACAGTTATGAGCACCAAATTTTATTTGAAAAATGAAACACAACCAAACAAGCAAACAAGAACTAAAGCGAAATCGGTAATGTAGTGTACATAAAATAAGACATGTTACACACTATGTTCATTGTGTAGGTATAACTTTTGACATATTTAATATAGTGAAAATTTGTATCACCCGAATAGAAAAATTATACTAAATTGTTCAGTTGTTACGCAACTAGAAATTAAAAATAATATGCAGTTGAATTACAGTTGAACAACATTAAATGCAGTAATATTACGTCTTTTCTTAAGAAGTACTTGCTATGAACTGTCGATTTAATTGAGATTGGAGGGAGATTAACTGGTTCGGATAAAAGTATCATCCAATAAAATGTTGCAATGTTTACAGCCAGTGTATGCCCACTGAAAAAGATTTGTTGAAATGAGATTGCTATTTTATACAATAGAAGACTATCGATAATACACCATTGTCAAAAAGTCACTGACACATAAGTACTTTATTCGACATTACTAACTTTATTCGAATGAATTTGTTTTAGCTTCCAGACTTAAATACTTCAAAAGTAATCATTTCACTACCTATGTATGTATGTACATAAAACACGACTTCTCTACAAACTAAAGTGGGATATTCTTTTACATCGACAGCTGTACATCATTCATCTTTTATAATTGAATATTTGAAGAAATGAGGGGTTATCATGATTCAAAATGCTAATTTTAAATGAATACCATTTGATTATAATTTAACTAAGGAATAAAACTAAATCATAATTTAATTATACCTACTTTACAATCCATATTAAAGAAAGTTACTTTACAAAAAAGAAGCCGGAAGGAATTCTTATTATTTTGTTCATATATTATTTTGTATCAATATTACTATTGAACATAATTTTAAAGAAGATGCGCATAAAGGATATGTTGTTATTAATCTGTGTACAACATGTCATAAAACAGATGTGACGTATATGACGTCAGCAGACAAAAAAAAACATTATTAGTTCGCTTACTGCTTAAAAAATCTGGAGTCTGGTTTATTTATAAGCCGTGCTCGAATAGTTTGCTATTTTACCGTCTAAGAAATAAACGCGGCGCACAGTTAAATCACTAGTTTTGCGAACCTGTTTCGAGTAGGTATGTAAATAATAAACGATCTAAATTTGTATTCAAAAGATAATTAGAAAATCGTCAGTAAATAATTGAAAGATATATTAAAAAAAAACATCCTAAAATTAGAATTATGTAGACTTTCTGCAACGGCATTAAAATTAATCTGTTTTTGAATATATTATTCTATTTACGAACACACATAGTTTGTAATTATTCTTAATTCAAAATCATGAAAACTCGAACGATAGTATGTCAAATTAAATATTAAAACGGAGTCATAACTGCACACATTGTTTTTTCTAGGAATATGTCTAGAAGTAGTAACTAAAGTAATAATAATTGTTGCCGAGTATATGTTTAAGTACTTAAACATAAACTAGAGAACCGAGCTACTTTCTTAACATTTATACATTGAACTTGACTTGGATGCTTTCTATTCACGACCGAGAGATGTGGGTGGATATATCACATTGTATATATTCTATCACCTATATGTATATAGTACGATATAAACCTAATTATAATGTATTCAATCACCTTGGTATTATAAACACGATATGTGTAGACGTATGTGAAAAAATATCTTTTCAATGGAGTGGCTTTCTCATACATACATAGATACCCTTTAGAATAAATTAGAAATACCAAGGTATGTAGTCGTAGCAAAGAATCGGTACAGATAGTTATTTAACTTTATATTATACGTAATGGTAATACTAAACTTGTACCATCAGCGTTTATTCCTTTTAAAATACGATTATTACAAACAGTAAGTATGTAATTATGTATGCACTAAAAAACAAGCGATATGCATGGAAATATTGATGAAATCTATGGGTAAATAAAATAACTTAATCGATAGATTTTTGACAGATATTGTTTTGCTTAAATTGAATTTGGAATTTGTCAATTCTTGTTCGTATATCACCTCAGCATTGTTCCATGTATGTTGAATACATATTATATTTTTAAATCAACCATTTGATATATGTACATAGTAATACTAGAACCAATTGAAACATAGCTGTTACATTATTATATTCATCAGTGTATTTTAATCAAAATCTATTTATTATGTATGTTATATTCAATACTTACTGTTGGTTGATCGTATAAATATCTAACCCAATATAAACCATAGTCCTGGATGCTGTGTATTGTGACCTTGGGGAGTATAACGACCCCTAACCATAGTGGCCGAAGGAATGCGAACCCTCGCTAGTCAAAAGGTTCGTTTTTTTATACTAGCCCTGATAGAATTTCAAAACCTGAATTGGGTTGCTACCTTAGGCGAGCAACATTAACCGATATTACAACGTCAAGGAGCTGGTTCAATGGCAACGTTGATTTAAATATTACATCGCCATTCCGAATGATATTGATACCTAGGCTATAATTTAGAAGCCCGTTAAACCAAATATTTTTTCTTATGAATAATCCGTGTCCGGCTATTAAGTGTGACCTTTTTGGAAAAAAATCACCACTAAGCGATATAACCGTTCATAATTTATTGTAAATTTAAAAAATGTTTCTTTATATTTCTAGTTGATCGCGGAATCGCATTTTGGGAGCTGCCGCACTAAAATAATAATGACTCTTCATTATTTGAAATTCGAATACTAATCGAAGAAACTTAATTTGATGGAGCTAACGAAGCTGTTTATTTTTCCGTGTCATAAACGTTATGCATCTTCGTCACCAAATTGTTCATTTTGTTGTGGTATCTGTATGTTTTGTTCACTATTTTAATCACACCATGTTGGGCCACCATCTCCGATCATACAAACGTTTGTCTATGGCAGGGAAGACCAAAGCGTCGATCGCGTAGCTATTCCAAGTCGCCCACCTGCCTGGTGTATTGATGTACACATCTCTGATTCCTTTATATTTCAATGATAATATATTCAATTTATTTTATGAGTCGATCGCCGCCAAAAATTTTAAAAAAAGTTGCGTAAGGTGGTAAAAGTTTGGCCACCCCTGGTCTATGGAAACGATTCTATTATTTTGCAATACTTTCATAAATAACGTTGACATGGTTATTAACAATTGATTATAAAGGTACTGTTTTCAGAGAATAAAAATAGCCGTCATAAAATACAATTCAATTAGCTTCATGGCCTAAATTGACAATCCGGACAATAAAAAAAGCAGAAAAGATATTTTTACTAATAACAGTACCAGGTAATCTTATAAATCTATTTTTACAAATTAAAGATCTAAAATAACGTTAATACTCGACGGGAGAATAACTTTCAAAACAAACAAAAAAATACGCATTAGAAATATATTTTCGATTTGCTATTAGGTATCTTATATTTATATAAAACCGAAACGGCGTATGTATGTATGTGGGTCTGTAATTCCCTTTTGCATTGTTGTTGCAAGTTGCAATATAATAATGTTTATTATTTACGTGAAGGTATTATTTGACAGCAAATTAGATTTTTTCCTTGAATTTGGACATTTTAATGGGCGAGAATGGGGCTGTCATCAAATTAAATAAAGATTGTGATTTTATTTAAACACTATTTTGGATGTTAGATTTTGTGATATAATTATGTCGAATGATATAACATTAAATAATTATTGGTCGCTTAGTCCGAGCGACGCCGGGTAGCAATACTAGTATTATATAAAAAAGAAAGCATTTCGCAATGTCGATGGAGCTGCGTAAGTCTGCAGGACGTGATCAATTCTTTCATTACACTTTTTTCTGTGAAAACCGCGAGAATTCTATGAATGAAATTACTGGATTTCAAAATAATTGTTTTATTTACGTACTTGGTTTTAATATTTAAGACAGTGCAATGTCACAGATGAACTATTCTTTGTATCATGTTTCCTGGTGGAAATTAAGCGACGTTTTTTTTTAAATAAATATTATCTAATAATCTCTTAGTCACTAGATGTCATCTCAAGCATATTATGGTTATAAACTGTCAATTATTGTTTTCCTGAAATTTGAATTTAGAACATTTAAATACAGTATGTAAATGTCACTATGGGATACGTCTCTCTTCAAAATAATGCAATTCGATAGTAAATAAGAGTTAATTGTATTATAATTTTTTAAAACTGTTATTTCGGTTTAGGAAAAACAGCAAAAATACCGGAAATAGGGTTTCAATAATACCGGTATTGCAATCCCTCAATTCAACACAGTGCATTGACCAGATTTGTGTATTTTTTTTATCATCGTTCATTCATTTATTTCTATGAATCTTTCGTGAAAAACAAAGAATACTTTTTTTTATAAAATAATAAAAATATCTTATTCATCTTCGCAAAAAATGCATCTCGCGAATTGAGTATTTATATTAGGCTTTTCCTGAATGCTTCGATCGCAATAGATTTTTCAGACTTGTTTATCATAACAAAATGCGTAAAAATTCGTCAAGCTAAAAATATCCGAGCTAAAAATGTTTATTTTAAGAGATTTGTGAGTTTTTTCTTATACACTTGCTGTTTCGTTTACGTAAACAAAAGCGTGTTTGACTTCACGATTTAAGAGTTAAAAATAAAAAGAAATTTTCTTTGATAGAATTAATTGTATTATGCAATCTCAAGCTTTTAAATATTAAGGTTATTTGGCTTTATTTTGAGTATGAATGGAAAATTAATTCCTTATCATATTTAATATTATGTATAAATCAGGGGGGGGGGGCAAACTTTTCGGATGGCGGGCCAGTTCCAAGAATTCAAAATGAGCCGCGGGCCGCAACTAAAACACCATTTTTAGATATACACCCGATCTTTTTTACATTGATTTCAAAAAGTGGCGCACATAAAAAAATCGCGGAAATAGTATCCAAAATACAAGAAAAAACAAAAATTATTTATCAAATTCGACCTAAAAAAAATTTTCAACAAATTTCAAAAAAAGTGCTATTCAACGAATTTTATAAATGCATTGTGCTTAAATAAGTTTCAGAGCAGAGTTACCAATAATATCGCATGAGTTTGATCTCGGACATAATATCTGCATTACAACCAGTAAAAGTAGCTGTAGAAGCTCTGTGTCGTGAAAACATAAATCTATATACAGCCGACATAACATTGACATTTATGCTTGATGAACTGTCTAAATTCAATTCTTTTTTAGCCATGGAACTTAAAAAACAGCTAATAATTCGAATAAAAGAAAGAAGAGCGATATCTTCCGATGTGATTAATCATTGTATTTATATTATTGGTTTCATGAAAGCATATTTTAAATCTGAAAAATCATTATACCAAAAAAATAAACATTTTTTTAATAAACTCTATAAACCAATAAATTTTAAACCAAATTAAACTTAACCAAGCATTGTGTGGCAAATAAAAGATTATCTGATCTCCCATTCCCATATCTCAGTTAAACAAAAAGGACAAACATATAAGTACATTTCAAGACATTGTTATTTTCATGAAACGTATTTTAAATTCTTTACGTTTTAGTATACGTAATTACGTTTATTACGTTTTAGTATGGTAATGGGTGATTTTTTTTTACCGTTTACCGGTTATTGGAATTTGACGGTAAATTGCAAGTCCTAGTAGAGACACAAATTTCGCCTCCATAGACGATACATACTACTCAACCAACGAATAATGTAAGCTTTTAATAATTCAAATTGTAACGATTGTTTTAAGAAAATAGAGATTAAAGTGGAGAAATCGTAGTTCCATAAATTTTAATGAAGTGTGGAAGCTCATTTTCGTATAAAATTTAATTAATAACTATTTTATTTTACGTATTGTGTAAAATTACTAAAAATAACCTTAAGATAGTACATCTGGGGATGTTTATCAAATTGGAGGAACATGTGTCACTTATTTTAACACAATACGTGGAATAAAAAAGTAATAAATAAAATTTTATATCAAAATACTATAATAAGTTTCTACACATCCTCAACATTTCTTACTTATGATGATGAGGTAGTTTTATATTACAGTATAATATTGACCTTGATGTACCTTTCTGTCTGTAACGCACATCACAACAAAGATAAATATGTGAGCGTCTAATTTTGAAAGGTGTGCGACCATTTCGAGAAAACAAAATACCGCATATTATTAATTAAGTATTTCGACTGTGGGTGCTTGATGGAATTTCAATATCAAATTTGAATTTTTTGAATTTTGTACTTTTACTGCATATTATGTTAATAACAAACACGATTAGGCTATGCGGAATGTTATAAAAAGCATCGTAATTGAAAAAGTATTTTCGGATCTTAGTGTAAGGTGAACTCTTACTACATTACAACTACAATTTCAATGACGACTACACTCTTAATCCGACCCACGCTGAAAAAGTGGAGTTAAATTATTTTGTATGTTATATTTTAATCACATATCAGTTGAAAATGCTCGCATTGAGCGAAACCAGTCCAGATAATTATTAGAATATATGTGGAAATAGTAGGACATGATGTGTTTCATTTATTGAAATAATGCCATTCCACCAAGAAGTGACAGTTAGCTTATTAAAATTGGGTTAAATATAAGTTTATTTTTATATTTTCGATGGTTTCGGCGGTAACTTTGTGGAAGTTCATTTTAATATAAAATTTAAAATAACTTTGATTATTCCACGTATTGTGTAACTAACTGTGACTGCAGCTCATTAGTTTATAGTTTATTAGTTTGTAATGTTTAACGTCATTAGAAATATATTTGTTTGCTTTGTTTCGATTCTATAACCCTCTCTTGCGTCCCTTAAAAAGGAAAAATCCCAATCTAATTGATTGATTGATTTGCACCTTATTACTATCATTATGTTATTGCATTGTTTTGATTCTATCACCCCCTTCCTTGTTTCCTATAGAAGGAAAAAAACCCGTAATCCATTTTGTAATTTCATAATTTAAAATGTTAAAATGCTAGAATTTATCTTGCTTCATTACTTAAGCAAACTTTGCGATAGTAAGTCTGAAGATGCCTCTGAAAGAGGCGAAACACGTGTCCCAGTTAGTTAGTTACACAATACGTGGAATAATCAAAGTTATTTTAAATTTTATATTAAGTTTATTTTTAGTTAAAAATAATTATCGTTATCTTTTCCACCTACTTGGTTTGGATTAACTCATTTATTCTGCCTTATTGGAATAGTGTCTACAAATTGTGTTCGATAGATACGAAAATGAACTACTTCAAAAAATCAAACAGCAAAATAAATCGATCAAAAAGCAAAAACAAAAAAACAAACACAATATGCATAACCGATAACAAGAATGGCAGCGGGCTGCGAATCAGAATTCGAATCTCGGTCATCGTAGTGCAGTTGCCAGCTCATTAAATTAAAAGCATCAACGCCTAAGAGTTGAAGAGATGAAAGTTGAGGAGTGAGGAGCGACGGAACGATTGCTGATCAGTCAATCGGTCTTGGGTATCGCTTTTTACTTTTCACTTTTGATCGCCGGCTCGCAACTATTGGTTTCTGAATTCCAGAATAACAAAAATACTAAAGCCCATAAGAAAACGCTAACGAATAACTATTATCATTAGTCAATACTTAATTAGTCACTTTTAAGGCGTTCACTGCCTTGGTAGAATAGCATTAAGATAAAAATAATAACATAATTTTAGTACTTATTCCACATTGGATTTATTGAGATCAGTGCATACAATCGAGTGTACCAATTTATCTGTTATAACTTTCTACTTTCAATAATTCAAGTATATTTAAAAAAAAAAAATTGTTCAGTAAGAGTCGTGGTAAAATATTGACTCTCAGAATTCTCCTTACAATTTGAAAAATCTACATCTCTTGTCATTAAAAAATACTTTCACTATACTATAAAATTGTTTGTCGATACAAAATAAAATAAAAAAAGATTTCTTACGCCTGTTTCACTATTTACTACTTACTTCTATCAGAGATCGATCATTCTTTTTTGAAATATAAATGGTCTCCTTCTGTGACTCTCCCATTTTTTCAAAGTCTAACCGGTAAAACTTTTTGTTAAGGTAGGTCCACATTTTATTATACACACCGATTGGTTTGAAAACGGTTTGTTTGATTTTACTATGAATCATATTTTTTAAATATTCAGCTAAAGAATATCATCAGAAAAATTTCCATAATGAATAATTTGAACATTTGAAAAAAGAACTCTCTTTAAAAAAATTATACGAACACAAAAAGCTTTGAAGTGACGTGTTTTAATTGTCGTTTGATATATCATTCTCTTCAAATATGACTGAATTGTGACGACATTAAATCGAAGATTTGTGAATTAGTTTTAATATTGATCTATCGTTTGTCGAAATGTGGAAATTATTATCAACGATATCAATGAAACCTTATGAATTTCAATGAACTGCAATTTAACAATGTTTTGCATTGTTTAGTGTGAATATATACGATAAATGAAAAACAGAAAGCGACTTACGCGATTAATCGTTTTCAAAGGTTTTCTTGTAAGATAAAAAATTGCGCAAGTCGATGAAAACTTAATATTTTTTGTAAAAAAGATGTGTCAGTTTCAAAAGATAGATGCAAGTAAAATGGATCTACATACATGAACTTAAGGCAACATAAAATGAAAACATAATTCATTCTTACATGGTTAATTCTGTGTATTTATTACACAAAAAAAGTATCCACTTACATTACAGGTTTGCACGGAATAAAATATTTGCCAAAAAATGGCACATACTGTTTAAAAATTATAGAAAACATTGTGCCAAGCTATTTTTATGTCAGAATCGCAGTAACTCTGGCTTATTCATTTAATCGGTTAAATCGAGTAAGTCCAACGTGACGTAAGTCGAGGACTCACTGTACCATAAAATACATTTAGAAAAATCAGCATAATCAATACTTCATTTTCCAAATCAACATTGCCTCAAACGGTACGATTTTTTCAAATTAAAGTCACCTTAATTCACGGCGTGATTGTACACGAAAGATACGATGTATACGATCAACGATACTTTACTCAAGAAAAGTATTTTGGACCTTGTATTTTGGTTTGCTACAAAAAAAATGGAAGACAGTTAACTTTACACTGATGGCCAAAATAACGTAAAAATATTTGAGGTATTCTTTAATTACGGTTGTAAATAAGAAATGAGAAATCTCGCAGCATCTTTCAACTCCCATTGTACTTTGAAATGAATCAACACTATTTTATAAAGCGTGAAATGCAAAGAAATTTTGTAAGCTGTACCTAATTGATTTGCTTGTATGTCAAATTGACAGCGTATCGCAAACATAAGAATACATCGATGTGAGAATTTCGTAAAAAAGTCACTGACAAATTCGAACATAATCAGATGCGTACAAAACAATAAAATTATCTTTAAAATGAAACAAAATTACATTTGACTACTCTACTAATTTTTATTTTTACTGCATATTTTTATAATATCTTAAAACCTAAATATGTGTATTAATAACTTGAGAATCATAAAAAATATTAATAATAAAAAAGGGTTGGATTGAAAGTATTTACTACTTTATTTAATATGCATTTTGAAGTCATTTAATATTCTATTGTATGTATTTAAAATTTCGACCTATATAATACATTTATATTATTTTGTGTAGTGCTGTCTTAACGTGTATGCATATGGTTACTATAATATCTTCTCCCAAATGTGGAACACAATGAATATTAATGTAGCTTATCTCAACAAAAGCTTTTCTACGAAAACTGTCATTAAAGCAACCTGTATTTTTTTCGAAATGGGTTTGGATTTAAGAATGAGGCGTAAACAAGACTAGTGTTGAACAGTTCTCTTGAACTATTCTCTCTCGATATATATATATTTTTTAGATCGGAAGTGTGGGAGTGAGTTTAAGATGTCTTAGACATCCATGTCTTTGAATATAACTTCATAAATCGATTGCAGAACTATCTTATGATACTGCTTGAAGCATGATTCGTAAATAACGTATCAACAACGTTTACTACTTGACTACGAACCCAGATTGATAAAAAAACTATAAATTTTGAGATTAATATTCGAGGAGACGAAAATATTTCGGAAAGCACTGGACAAGAATGAACTCTCAAATTTCATCGCAAGAGACATCAGAATGGGCAAAAAATAGTAGATTGAAATTGTTCGTAAAACAATATCCTGAATAAAGTAGAGAAAGTTTTGTATAAAGTTCTACAAACACAAACAAATTGATGACATCAGATGAGCCTATTGTAAAAATACTGTGTACCGTTTTTATCATTGTAATATAATTATGCCAAGCATCCTCAATTAAATACTTAAAAAGTCTATTGATGAGTTTCTAGATAAACATTGATTCGTTTTACTAAGCATTGAAACATTAAAATCCCGTTTTGTAAAACAATGATTAAGGTAAATGTACCAGTAGCTGACCGTTTAAGAGAAAATTTCAACAAAAATAACGATTAAGGTTTAGTATTGTACCAAATGAAAGCAAAGCAAGTATCATATTGGATCATATGTCTTAATTAATATTATGTAACAAAAATTACGAAAGGGCCTGTTGAACAAAAGTTGTGTTATATTATTTGAAGTCATGTTTTTCTTTCAGTAGTTGACCATCTCACAAATTGAAAAATCAATTAGTTGACCATGTCTAAACAGGAGCCTTTATAGTGAACTTTCTGTCAGAGTTCCCTCAAAGCTTTCGGTCACACCACTCTTGGTTGAATCAATTAGCAATGGGTGGTTCAGGAACAATGTACAAACCGTTTCTAGATTGATCACTTAAGAAATTTGAAATAATACACTTTCCTCACTAGGTGTTGTTTTCAAATGGCCACCCTGGCACTCGATTGGCTATATGGTGATGTGTTAGCGGCTCATTCCGAGCACAGATGCCCTAAATTGTCTTAACTTTACAATTTAGAGCAATCCCGCATCTGCATTTATTATTTTGGGCCATTTTATTCACAAAAGGTCAACTACTGGTACATGGTCAACGACTGGTACATTTACCTTAATTGCAAAAAAGCAATCATCATTCAACGGCGACTTGATCATTAGAAATCATTCAAAAAAAAATCGGAAGTATTATATTATAAACTAACAAACTAGTTATAAATACAACTGTATAGTTTTATTATATAAAAAAACAATAATTCAATTTATTATCTCGTTGCGGCAGTAAGTTTGATTACGCGACAAAAATTATGTAAGAATTTATTTATTCAACGTTGTTATCGTTTTATAGTGCGAAGCGAGAAATTCATTAAAATTACCCGATAAAACATTGATTTACACATGAAAATATTATATTATTGTACGATACATTTTATTTCCTATTGAACTTTGCCTCTTGCAATCGTACTTTATATTTTATTAAATAAGTAAAGTAGGTATCGAAAAGGATCTAAGTACGGTTATTTTAATACAAGCAGTAATTAAGGATGTTGAGTGACATTATTTTAAAGCAGAAAAACTACGTGAGTAAACACAATTTAGTCCCGAAGCAATCAAGTGAAATATGTATTATTATTGAAAGTAGGGTATTTATATTATTATCATTTGGCGCCAAGTGGGAGAAATTTGGCGCGAAATGCGACAGGAGATGCAAATGGCGCGGGCGGACAGAGAGATGCTGTCGCGAAAGTAGATCGAGGTGTTTTGTTGAAAAAAATAAAAGACGAGATGAAAGTTGGCCTCTGCCGCAGCGCCGTAGAGAGAGAGCGGCAGAATTGCGCAGCTGCAGGGCCGCCAACCAACCCATAATAAGTTGTATTCGCCAATTACCTATTTTGATACCGACGGTTTCAATAATACGTAAAAGTATTGTTTCTCAAATGTTGTTATTGATATCAAATTTATCATTTTTAAAGTTAATATTTTGGCTTTAGAATAAACGCTATTTATTTTTGATTGTTCTTTATTAAGTTTTTTGGTTTGGAAGTTGGCCTAATATATGATTTTTAAACATGTCCGCTTTCAGTGTGGAGGATATACTAATTTTTCATTTCATCAACACGGGGTGTATCCATGCTGCCTCAAACAAATCTATCCATCTCTCAATGTTCAAAATGGCCGTGCCTCAGTTAAACATCCCAAGCAAATCGCCAGCGACACTCTGGCCTTCGTCTTCTATAATTGCTGGACGCAAATCTTAATCTCTTTGTCTTTAATCCAGCACATTCAATTTGAACTAGCCAGTGCAGCTTTCCAATCTTAATTAAATGTACATATTGCGCTACAAACATCAACAGATAGAAGGCTGGTCATTAGTATTTTTCTCTTACAATTATCACGATTCCTGACTGTACCATAGATACGACGGATGATATTTCTTTCGCAGGCTTACTCATACGGCCAAGTGGACCTTCTCGATTTGAGATTTTGTAAAGTGTTCTCTTAGTGTGGCAAGACTTAAGAATCTCGTAGTAGCGTCGTAATAGAATTGTTCGCTTCCAGGATTCTTTTGTTGATTTCCATTGTGAAAATCATGGGGTCGAACCTGAATTTTATTAGCAGTATGTGAACGTAGTATGTCTCATTTACACCACTACGTACATACTTAGCTTTATAAATGGCTAATATATACATATTAATATTTACGAGAATCTGGTTTTAAACGTTCGCATAGTATCGTAATAAGAGAGACTTTAACAATAATGAACAATATGAATTGATTTATTAAAAATATGTTGTCAAATTAATAAATGTACTGATGATAATATATTACGCATAATGCATAATACATGTTTATCTCTCATCTAAAATATTGAATACTTTTTTGAATTCCGAAAGCTAAAATTAAATGCCGAGTGTAGCCCACAATAAATAAATTAATGACGAGAAAACAGTGATACATGAAGCCATCGGAATACTGTGTGCCATGAATATAATAAAAAAGAAAAACCGGTAGGTTAAGTGTACATTCGAAAATGAAATAATTTTTCAAGTATGTAATTAGAGCTTCGTTAGAGTCGTGTTGTGTTCGTTAAAGCAATTAAGGTCTCATCTCTTGGAAACTCAAAATTAGGAACATCGTTATAGTTTCATGAAATTAATATTGTGCAATTTCGTGTTTTAGAACATCTTTATGTTAAAAATCGTGATACGCCTTGGAAATGATGAACAATTTTAATTTGAAAACAATTTTAGTATATCGTCGAGTTGAAAATAAAATATTTTTTGTTACCATTTGGATATTTTTTTTATTACTTGAATATGCATAATGCATTGCTGCGAGTATTGTATTGGCGTGATGACGGTACTTGTTTCGAGTTCATCTGTATGAATCAATATTTGAATTCGGATAAAAATTTAAAGTAAAAATAAAACTACTATTATACCCTATTCATAATCTCTTTGCGTCAATATTTAGATTTAGATTTAGTTCCATTATCCAATTTATTACCCCGATTCTGAATTGGGGCGTAAACTAATGCAATTAAATGTTGTCTTTGGTTGACTCTATTATAATATTGTGCCTCACGTCGAAACGAGAGATTGAACTGCCGACTCACAAGCAGCTCTTATCTAAAAAGTCGATGGACCGATAATAGTGCATGTACTCCATATTGGAAATGTAAATGTTTTTTTTAAGTAAATCCAAGATAAAACTAGTATTTATCGCGCGATAAAGTTGTGTGGATTTACATAGTAATTTTTACTCTTACGAATAAAATTTTGTCGACTATTGCCATCTGTGTTCACAACTTTCATTCGATATCACTTTTGAACCAAACTTGACCCGAATTTCTAACCGATCGTGTATAAGTAATGTATATAAACATCAGTGGCGTATCATGTGACGCTATATCGGGGATATATATTTTTGTGGTGATGTGGTTTCATTTCAAAAAGTCTTAAAACGGGCTGTTTTTAAATTCAAGTTTAGTCTTTTTTTATATTTAAAACATAACTGAAATATGACGAAACCAAAATTTTCGTTTCGCATTGCAAATGATAAATTTATTATTGGTCTCAGAATTATGGGAATTAAGAGTAAGCCACCACAGCTTTTTTTTTTTAAATTATCAAGCCTACCGATTCGTGATATTTTCCATGTGAAGCTTTGATAAAAAAAAGACTTCTAGAAACAATTTTTAATGAGTTCAACCGTTTTTTTTTATTTACTTTCACCAGAAAAGAGCTATACTTTATTGATTTGAGTGGACTCAAGAACAAATAATTTAGCTGTTATTTCCCCTTATAAAATGATAATGCGTACTACACTGTGTAAGAAACACGTTTCTTGTTCACTTTCATAGATTTTTAACAATAAACCAGCTTGAAAGGAAAGGTAAGTTTGACAGTTCTATAGCATGGGGCATGGTCTTTATGCAAGTGAAAACACCAGCCATTTAGGCCTTTCGAAATAAACAGTATATCATAAAAGAGACAATGTCAAGTTCGTTTGCAGAGCAGAACGAAATTGTTATATCGTACAATAGACATAATTGATGGAACAAAAGTTTGTAAAACTGATGACGTTCATAGACTATGGTTATGTGAAAAATTAAGGTCAATGTTTCTTTTGGTGTATCTTTTTCAGTTGGGGGGAAATTTTGGTAGGGGTGTGTTTAAGTCAGCGTTAGATGGGCCAACTGGAATATGACTGGTATTCGATGGGCCGCACACTTAAAACAAACGGGCAATTTTCTCAAACAAAAAATATTGCTTGATTGTGACACTTTTTTGTCTTCTCCCAACGTGAAACATATAGACTTCACACGGAGTAGATTTCAGCATATTTTTTTTCTTCAATTGTTACTCAGTTGCTCAACCCCTCTTTTGGAAGACAGAAGCATTTTGTTATTGACGTGACAACGTCTTATAAATCGATGAACGCCCGCTGCACGCATGAAAAAACATGACTCATTGTCCCGTTTGTCGCGTTACGCCGAAGGCAAGCGTGCGAAACGGAAAGGCACGATCGGCCTACCATTCGGATTGTGCCGCATCTATCTCTCTTCCACTCGATTGGTCGATGCGTCTGAGCAGAAAAGAGACAGCGGCAGCACACAACTTATACACCTACAGTACCTACACGTGATCTGTTTACAACTGTTTATAAAGTGAAGTGAAATGTTAATGTGGTTTTCATTGTTTATATTACAACAACAATTGCGGCAATAAAGGTAATTAATCCTTGAATTAATGAGTGCGAATAAAATATAACAATAAAAAATTGTAGATTTCATTTCACTCCTTCTTCGTATCCATACAAAATAATGATAATTCAATAAAAATGATTCCATTTTATTCATAAAAGTATGCAATCATTTCATCAATGTTTCCTTATGACGTTGTCACGTTAAACTATCGTCCGTAAACCGACTTTACAGACAACCATTTTTTTCATTCGATTTATGATTTTTTATAAATCTACAGTCTATCTGTCTCATTCCTATTCCTAACTCTTTATTCTAACGTAACAGAAAAGTTTCTGTTGAGATAAGTTCTATTATGAGTGCCATAGATATTATAATCTAAATGCACTTGTGATTGTTTAATTTGTTTTATTTAAATTTTATGAATAGCAAGATGTATAATTTACAAATACCAATAGGCTCTCAAAAAATCTTCAACTGGGTCGCTTTTTGGATAAAAGTAGGTGGTTTTAGCGGCATATTATTTCATTAGTCAAACAATCATTATTGAGTTTTTGCGCATCACACGGAAAGCGGTTGCAAAAACCGAATTGAATGCCGATATGTCCAATTTTATTTCTCATGTATTTATTGCAATAGGTAGTCAACTGGCCTATTAAAAAGATTAACCGTTCTTTATTTGAAATAAAATTCGATGAAAAATAGACATTTAGTTAAAATTGATTAAATAAGCGTGAAACAAAAAAACGTCGTTTACCACTAGCATTGCAGAGTGGAAATATCGGTTTTTGCTTTTAGACGCTTCATTGTCCAATTATTGGAAGAAGTACTAGGTATTACACAACGATACTTTAAATTGAAATTATTTAGACCATAACAATTAGTCAATTTGTAAGTATACTGCCGTCCAACCAAGAAGGCAGAAAGTAACTTTTGAGAAAAATGTATTTTTTTAAGATAAGGATTTAGAATTTATAAAAAGCGGTTGATGTGAAAATGAACAAATTTATTTGCAAACAAGTAGTGCATTGACTGCTTCGTTGCTAAAAAAACGAGAGTTGCTAATTTTTTGCTAAGAAATTCTTACACTTTTAGCAGATGAGTATTTAACTTATTATCGGTTAACTTCTTTGAAAATTTCTAATGTGATTTTATTATTTTTTTCTCTCTGTTCTAATGACTACAATTTGTTATTTTTATTATGTATATACAGGTATGTGTGTACATATATAAATTTGTCAAATGCATGGCGCATTGGCGTCAGCTGTATTGCCATGATTTGTATATTATTTTGCATATAATTATACTGCGAAAAAAGTTAAAGCAAGAAAATAGAATTCATTACACAATTCCAGAAATTTTGGAAGGGCAGTATAGTTGTAATTTTATTTCGTTTTTTTTTAATGGCAATATATATAGTACTTTTATTTTTGAAATTTACATCGGTTTTAAAATAAGCGTGGTGGTATTTTCTTTCCGATATATCCCGCAATTATGTAAAAAAAGATTTAAATTTCGAATCCAAGATCTTATTTTTGAAATCAAACATTGAAAGTAAATGACAGAAGTTTTCTCACAAAAGAAAGATTGTATTTGTAAATTATTTGAAATTAGAAACAAGACAGAGATAAGAAATTTTTAGCAGCATTTTAAAACGTAGCTATCATCGTTAGACTGTGAAATATTAATAAAAAATGAAAAATTAATGAATGTACAACATTAAGAACAACTAAGGATTTCGGCTGAGGGTGCTTGATGGAATTTCAATATCAAATTCAAGTACGTCATTTCAAGCACATCTCTGCACTTGAAATGTCTGAAGATGCCCGGGTCGTTAGCGACAACAATCATGGAAAAGTACGAGATTCAAACAGTTCTAATTTGATTAAGAGCAACATTAAGAAGATGAAGAAGAGATAAATCAATAGATATATTTTTTTGTTTTGAAACTATCAGACGGGTTGCCAATGTTGAGAATTAACTCGCCATTATGGTTTCGCAAGATATCAATTCTAAAATTAATTGTTTTCTATTAAATGAAATTAAATTTACTGCTACTTCTGGTGGATACAGTTTGCAATCAAATACCGTATGTCCTAATCAATAATACCAACAGCTGCCAATATTAATTGTGCGCGCCAGTATTTAATATCCAACATCAATGACTATACAATTATATATAATCTCGTCTGACATTATTAAGTCACTTTCTAAACCAAGATCAGTGCATGCTCTGACATTGATTTTATGAACAGACGTGTTTTTGTTATTTTGTTCCCGATCGGTTTGCGGAGATATCTTCACAATCCGAACATTTTGTAATTTAATTATATCGAACGCAACGACATCGGTTGGAAAGTAGCCATTGAATTACTGCGTAATTATTGCATTTTTTACCGCCTCCAACTAATTGATTTCAACAATAAATAACACGTAGCATGAAATAACAATAAAATAATTGTGTGGATATGTCTCCAAGTCAGAGGTCGGCAACCTAACTGTCACAATGCGCAAAATGTATTCATTTTTTGATAAAGTGAACTCAGATCTGTGGTGGAGTGTCAACGTCGTTTGATTTGCAGCTGAGGGGCTCGAGCCCCAGTTCATTTTAAGCCGATTCATTGAACTCTATTGGAATGAATGGATGTCTGTGTTGTCTTAAACTCCCTCATCCATCCAATCCTAATAAGACGATACGTAGCAAAAAATATTTACTAAAATCGAGTTCTGTCTTGGCCTCACCTTTATATCACTACTCTCTTCGAAAAAAGTGTTCTCTTGAACAAGTGAGTTAAAAAATTGTACCATTCCAGTTCAAGTTTTTACGTACACTTGAAATGCCTGAAGATGACAAAAGGCGACAAAACTCGTGGAAAAAAACAAAATTCAAGCGATTCAAATTTATATAGTTATTTCTTGAAAATAATTTCGAGGGGGAAATGTTTATTTATTTAACATCGTAGATTTATGTATTGTACAAAAAATGTGTGGGCATAAAAGAATTATATTTCCAACTAAATAATTCGAATTTTCATTATTAATTTGAATCTATAAAAATCTCCAAGAAATCTCGTTCCAAAACATAAGAATTCGATGTTCAAAAATAATGACGATTTGCTTAATATTTCGATCGTAATGCCCACTATCCATGTAAAAATCTGAAACATCTTTTCTCATTACCAGTTAAACGAAAATCGAGGGACGCACCAAATATTCTCCGAGCTCGCACTAAAGCCAGCGATGCCAATCACTGCTCTGTGCATTTTTTAAAATGTAAATTTTTATAAACGCGCGGATAAACATGTTTCTTAATTTTTATTAGATTTAAATGGCAAAAAGTTCAATTGAGTTTTTGTGATGTAAGGCTAGTTGAAAAAACAGTGTATTTATCAGCAATCATTGATCGATGAAAACCTGTGTTATTTTTCAATCATAAATTGTTTGACAGGTTCAGATAACCGTGAAATTTTAAAATACAGATGACAAAATTGTGGTTAGGAAGAGATAACACGTCTTTGATGTTTTACTACAAACTGAATCGATGCGTAAACATAATGAGAGGTTTTAGTTTTAAACCGCATATTGCGAAGTTACTTACTTATATTTATGTTGATTAATTTCAATGGCTTTTGTAATGGTAAAACTCTTGTCGAATGTTTCAAAACGTAGGAAAAGTTAGTGCCTAAAGAAAGATCTGTGCTATCCTTGCAAACGTGAGCGGACAATCTATTTATATAAAAACTGGAAGGATTTTTTTTTCTGCCGATATGTCACACTGTTCTACAAACCTGTGGAATCGGATCCTTGGTTCACTGGTCAACATCGTAGGCTTCGAACTTTGAAAGGGTTCGAGTCCTAGTGCGAGCAATTTTTTTTCCAGTCGATTTATCGGCTGTGTTCGTAGGCATGTGTGCTTGTGTTGTCTAACGATATTTTCTTACTCATCCGATCCTAACTCTAGCTAACCACTAGTCCTGTCCTGACCCTATCCTGACTAAAGAGAGATTTAGCAACTGAGTGACAAGCATTTATCGTAGAAAACAATATGTTGACATTGGGAATGAATATAGATTTAAAAAAATTAACAATGTTGACACAATATTAATAGTAGACAACTTGCATAAGTTAATTTCATTATCCAAATAAAAATAAAAAAACATTTTTATTTAATTAAATTATCAATGACGTAAATATTTATGTAAGAGTCAACCTATTCATTGTTTAAAACAGGCATGGGCAACCTTTCTAATTCTAGGTTCGGGGCCAAATTATCATTCTGTCCGTAGATCGGAAAAATAGTTGAATCTTCGGACCAAATTATTGAACATATAAAACATGTTTCTACTTCATATGTATTTTTAAATTTATATAATGAACGACATAATATTAATATTATATACTGATTACAAAAGTTAATTTGAAGATTGGCCTTGTATTTGAACCTGGAGACTATCAATATTGCTTAAGGATAATCGCATTGAATTTTCGAGATTTTCATCTGTTATCCTCGATTGAATTTTTGATTGAGTGTATTTAATTCTCGAAATCCGCAAATATGCGTAAAATTATATATTTTTCTTCCACCAGAAATAAAAATCCGTCAAAGCAATGTTGTTAAATTGTGTATTTAGCACTAAATGCCCCTGAAGCTCAATAAGTTTCATCTGTAAATTTGCTGGAACATTATTTACATCTGCATCCATTGGACGAGCAAATATAGCGAATGTAGAGTTTTTGTTTTGGAAGTCGGCAAACCTCGTATCAAATCTTTTTCTATAACTTCGACTAAATAGCTAAATAGAGGGCCGGTGGTTGCCCATGTATGGTTTAATGGCATTTTTTGCTCAAGAGGTTTTGTTGAATTAATATTTGGTAACACTAAATGACTAAATACATAACCAATCGATAGAATGCAATAAAAAAATGTTTGTCCGTTGATTACTATTTTTGACATAAAATACTAAGAAATCAGGCAAATTTTGTATTGCAGAATGCGGCTACACGATTAAGAAATAATAACATTATACACTTACCGTAAAACGGGGTGAATAGAGACACTTTTTACCCTTCACGACTATGAATCTTCATACCTGCGCCAAATATTTAAAATATGAATGGCTTGAAACGTGTTTCTATGGTCCTACTACACATTCATGACAATATTTTTCAAATATTCACTATTGTTATTAAGACACAGTCAACTTTGTTCGATATTCACCCCGTTTTACGGTGCTTATTAACTAAAAAAAACATGATTTAATTTAATTTTCGTGCAACAAAAGATAAGTTTATAAAGAGCAGTAAGGATGCACATTGCACAGGCATAGAACTAAAACACGTTTGTTTCAATTTTGCCCAATCATTTAGTTGGTTTGGTTTTGTCATTAGAGAGACAGTATTATAGTCATTGTGAAGAAACTTACTTAACCATAATGATTGCATTAGATACTTAGTAAAGTTGTGCTAAAGTTCAATCCTTATTTTTATCTCTATTAACTCCGTAGTCTCTATTCACCCCGTTTGACGGTACTGAAATTAAATTAATTTTGACATTTAAAAATGATGATTGGCCGTAGAAAAAAATATTAAACATTTCTACGCTTACGTTCGGGTGACTTTATTTTTTGAGTGTTATCTTTAGCTAATTGCTGAAGTTACGTGTAAATAAAAACGTGTCAAAAGTGTGTGAATCTTATAATGTATTATAAAGTCAGTAAAATGTAATAGGATGTTCTGATCTTACGATACATAGGTACATACATTTTTTACTATCCAACAAATCCCATGCGTAAACAAAACCGACAAGGAAGAACAAAAGATTTCACAGAAGAAGAGAAATGACAGGTCTGTGGAAAAGAATAAAGCGTACAAATAACAAAGATGAGAATTTCCGCAGACATTAAATTTCTCTCGTAATAATACAACGACAATAATTTTTATTTGTATTTTATTTATAAGAATGCCATTCCGACGCGTAGAAAGTTGACAATGAAAACACAAATGCATAATCAATCGTTAGATCGTCATAAAGTATACATTATGTATGTTATTATCAAAACTATACGCCATGTTTTTCAACAGCTCAATAAATATAGCCATTAATTTCAATGATTTGGTATA
The DNA here is from genome assembly GCA_028554975.1 of Himalopsyche kuldschensis. Lineage (NCBI taxonomy): Eukaryota > Metazoa > Arthropoda > Insecta > Trichoptera > Rhyacophilidae > Himalopsyche > Himalopsyche kuldschensis. The sequence continues at coordinate 6,516,405 of JAHFWI010000019.1, read as the reverse complement.
AATGTTTACAATAACGGAATTAATCTTGGATGTTAATTTTTTTAATAACTCAAAAGGATTTTAATATTTAATTATTTAAGCTTTTTTCAATCATCTTGTACATAATTTTAAATTGATTCCATTTGAGTGAAATCTGTATTTAGCAACTAATAACCAATGGTGAACATATCGATATCTGAAAAAAAACATGTTAAAATTGCCAACATCTATTTTGGAAGTTTAGAATCCATCTAACGAATTTTCAATTTTTCGACATGTATTAAGTGCATTGTAAATACTTTTTGGCATAGTTTTATCAGTTTGATAATGCTCGCGATTAGCGAAACCGTACAGAAGTACGAAGTAGTACAAATAAATTGTGTTTTATTTATTCAAATTTATTGCCTTTTCATCAAGAATAGGTCGAGTCCGTAATTCAAAAATTTCAAAAACCGTATTTATTGGATTATGTGCACATTGGAACATGTTATATTGGTCGGTATTTCGTTTTACCATGTTAATAAATACGCAAACCTTGTGATTTTAAATATATTGAGGAGTTGCTGGAAGGAAAAAAAATATATATTGAATGCAGGGGATTAATATTTTTAAATGATAAATGTTGCAAAAGTCTGTTCTTTTATACAAAAAACAATTCACATTGATTTCCGATGTCGCGAATCGGCTTCATGTCACTTGAAGTTATGTTTGTTATTTATAACTAAATCAAAAATCTAAATAATTATATGAGGAGTGCAAGGGGTTAAGAAACAGCATTACAGAAGAAAAATACAATGTGGCGGATAAACAATATTTTTAAAGATGGTTTTAAGTGACAGTCACGCTTCGTGGATATTCATCATAAGATAGTCATAATACATTATTATTATAAGTCATTCTTGTATATATTAATAAAAAAGGAAAGCGGCCATCGAGAAAATTTGCACGACTCGAGGGTTTCAGAAATTTGTGTTAAATTTAGCGTGAAAGCGATCAAATTTGTGTTGCCGCATTGTTATGCCTGTCACACTGTATTATCCATTGTGCTAAAGCCATATGTCAGTCTTCGAATAAATTATGATTATTTATTATTTTCATAAGCACTTATGTCACAGTGTGCAGTTTACACGGTGGAACGATTTTTTGCACACTTGCAACCTCGTTTCAAAAGTGTTAAGTTTATTCACAAACACATTTTTGCAAAAATAATCCTCATATAGACCAGGACCGGTTTCGCTTACCGAGAACATAATTAACAATGACCGCGATGAGCGAAAATGGTCTTGAATCTCATCTGAAATGAGTATAAAAATATCTTTTACTTAAATATGGTATAAACTTTTCCCCCATATCTTTACTTTTCCACTGAAACTATATGAGGAGTCGGCTAAGCGGGTTTCTAGTTTCCTGGCTATGTTTTTGGCTACGGTAGGTACAGAGTAAGTCATTGATTCCCTTTCCCGCATGTAAGCTAGCTAAGTATTGACTTCCTAAAATACTATGGCAGCTGAGGGATTTGTGAAGGGAAAAATCCCTTTCTAGAATGATTGTCTTGTAATCATTAAAAAGGGTTCAATTCTTACCGATAATTGATTGTTATGTTAGCGTAAACGTAAACGTGAACTGAATAAACGAGCTAGATGGAATTGGCAAATTTTAAACATACATGAATTCACAGTGCTCCCCAACATTTTCTAATTCACGCCACACCAATATTTCCCATAGATTTCCATGGAAAATCTCAATTCAATATTGCAGATTATTGAAAAAATATGAAATGTGTAAACTGGAGTTTATACACTGTGTATTTGATCAGATGCCCCCTAGAGCACGTAAACATATCTAACGATAGAATATATCAAACAAAAGAACATACTATCTAGCAGAATATGAGTAACAGATTTGTATCCACTTACTTTTGTTTCAAGTGTGCTGATGCCTGAAGGGACGCATATCCATATTTGGCAAGTTTTCGGGCCTCTTCGGACTGCCAGTTGAAGGTGGCCACAAACCTAGCAGGGTTGTCGGGTTCTAACCAAAGACCTGTGAAAAAAATAAGCCGCATTAATATCATGTAATGTTTTCGATGGTTTCGGCGGTAACTTTGTGGATATTCATTTGAATATAAAATTAAAAATAACTTATCATGCAATGTTGTTGGATAGAGGGAAGCCTTATTATGTAATACTTGATCTATGTTCACTTAAGTTTAATTTCAGCTAGTATTATAATTTATTATGCGAGCATATAATATGTTGTCTAATGAAGCTGTCACATAGATTTCGGAGATCTCGGAACACAGTTTTGGAACCCCTGGACCACTAACACGTTTTTCCTTTTAATTGTGAAATGGTAATAGCATTTTTTTCCCTACAGACCACCGTTTGGCAACCGCTGGTTTCGTGGTAAACGCTATTTCGATAGGTTCGACAGTAACTTTGTGGTAAGTTCATTTTTATATATTAAAATAGCTTAGTTTCATGTATTGTGTGACCAGTAGTGACACGTGTTTCGTATCTTTCAGAAGCATCGCCAGACTTCATGGTCAGATCATTGGATCATGATTAGGCTGACAATACGTGGAATATTCTAAGTTATTTTACATTTAATATTGTGGTGAGAGCTTTACCCTAATGTTCAGAAGGGTCTGGGTTTTGGAAAAAAACTTAAATTTGATATTGGGCTTGCCAGGATTTGAGCGCCAGATCCCTCCAAAGCTCTTGCCACTCAACTAAATTAGATTGTTTTCAAGACTGGAAGAGAAATGAAATATAACTATGAAAAAATATAAAGTTGTCAATGATAAGTGTTTTATGCCTACCCATTTTGTACAGCTTTGGCTCCTGTACTCCGTAAAGGTCGTCCATCATCTTTAAGCCATAATTAGAAGCTTCAAGTATGTCTCTCTCTTCTTCTGACAACATCTTATTTTCAGTCGAATTAATATTCAAGCTGGAATTATAAAAATCCCCTAAGTTCGCCAAGTTTGCTTCCGTGATCAAATCAATATTGGCATTCGCGTCGGTAGAGCTAGGGTCTGGCAGTTTTGTTGTGTCACGATTTAATTCGAAATCGCTATGATTTTCATTATTAACATTAGTTAAACTATCAAAATTGGCATACATTGTAGGGATACTTATTTCAGATTTGGAATTATTCACTATAACATCAGTTTTATTATCATATGTATCGGCTGAATTATTACAGTCTTTTTTATTTACGTTTTCATCTTTCTGCTCATGCTTCACATTGTTTGGCGGTAATGTTACAAAATGGCCTGCCAATGGAACATTTTGAGCCAGACTGACACTTGATGGCTTAAGTTTGTTTTCAATGGTTGATTTAGTCGTTTCTGTATTGTATTTTTGCGACAAATCTGTCGTCCAAAAGTTAAACATTGTATTGTCACTGTTTGAAAAGGCGCCATCTTGCTTAGTGGTCATGACAATATTTTCATATTTGCTTGTCGTCCTTTCTTTAGGACTATTCGTGATAAAAGCTATTCTAACGTAGTTTTTTTCAATCTCAGTCTGCGTTTCCATATTGCTAAGCGTAATTATAGGTTTTGTTGTGGTTTCTGAAACGCCTGAAACGTTGGTTGTCGATTCGACCGCCATTATTCCGGAAGCGACGGCGACTTCTTTTGCTTCGAGAAGATCGCTCTGTGACGAAGCATTGCCGATTGCAAATGCTTCGGCGGTTGTCAGATTTTCTTTTACGTAATCATTTGACGTTTTATCAGGTGCAACAGTTGTGTAAAGTGGGTCTTTTCCGGTTGACGGTCCATCATCGATTTCATTAGGATTTGTGATTGGGTTTCCAAGTAAAGAACTGGTGATGCTTTCTGATTGTGACGTTGTTTGTTGTGTAATATGGGTTTGGGCACTCGGTGTTAAAGTGTCCGTGTTGGTATTAGTTATTTTGTTTTGGGTTGTAGTAGATATATCGACGTTTTTTAAAGAATCAGAACAATTAGTGGTGGTGGGATCAGGTTGCTGGCTGGATTGGGCGCTTGTATCACGACACTGGAAAAGTATAGAGGTGACTGCGACCAGTGTAGCAATCCTGATGAGGTGATTTCTGTAAAGACAAATAAACATATTTAGAAAAAAAGTAAAAGGTAAAAAGTTTTTTCACTATTTTTTTAACCATTCCTGCTCCGAGTGTGGAGCAAATTTAATTATGATGAAGCATTTTAGCAAAAGCTCTTTACAAGAACCAGCTGTTTTCTATCCCGTCAATCTCTGGTTTTCGGATATAAAAAAGAAACGACTAGGATGTGAGTAATCATAAAATCGCTCTTACTGTGCCACGCTTTTAAAGATCGGAAGAGCAAGAAGAAAGACACCGCAAATCCCCTTGTTTTTGAAAACAATTGCATGCATGAGTTGAAAAATTATCAATGTATGAAAAAACTAAGAACAACTGAATATGACTGAAGATCTGATGCATAAAAATTTTGATGTCATCCTAGATGTCACTGTGTTCCTCATATTTGATTGAATCTCTAAATTAAAACAACTTTTATTCATAAATAGCATCATTATGTGTCCGGTTAAATAAAACTAAAAAGCAAGTAAGATATAATAATTATTTTTTTTGTTTTTTGTTATTATTTGAATGATGTAATTGCAATGAAAGATTTTATTACGATACCATAAAAGCGCTGATGGCAAACCGCTGGCCTGCGATCATTAAAAAATCTATTCACAAGAATAATAAATTTATCAAGCAACTTGATAGACCAATAAAATTGTCTTGTTTTTTTTGCAACGTGTCTACAATATTTATTATGCCGATTTATTGAAAAAAATCTAAAAACATAGCATATCATTTTTTCAAAGATGCGATTGGTTTTATGCAAGAAGTGATTATTTCAATGATGCAAATTTAGCTATTTGAAATAATGACATGCTAAGTATGTTTATGTTTATATTGTTATGGCTCTCTGTCAAGGATGGCCTTTTAACAATAATTAATTAATTTAAAAAATCAGTGTTTGGTTTGTTGATCTGTTTGACAATATTATACAGGTTATATAATCATAAATAAATGTTAAAGTTTTCTGTATTTTAGTTTATGTTATTTTTGTATACTCTTAAAATGAATTCAATAGCTAGTAATATTATAAAATTATGGTTTGAAAAAAGGTCCATAGAGAAAAACAGTATACATTATTATTAATATTACTGCATCAACATTATCTTAATATTTTCTCACGAAAAAACATGGTGTTTTTTAGTTTTTAAGACACTTAAAAATGACCCATGAATAATGATTTCCGTCTCTATACATGTTCCTAATAAACAATGACTCACAGCCAGAACAGGATTCTACTAATGTATTTCCGGTGTTTAAATCCCCCTCCCCAATATTTTGCATACATTTCTGAAACAGGAATCTACTAACGTATAATCGTATCGTTTAATATCGTTAGGTATGTAAAAAGTGCAAAAGAAGAATTAAATTTCATCAAATAATATATTGGAAGAGTTAATATTTTAAAAATACCATACATATATTATTATTACTACTTACAGATTTTTGAAAACATGGGAATCCATTTTTAAACTTTCGTATTCCGCGACAGCTATATTAACTGCTTAATTTTTATGCAATTTTTCATTATATTAGTTATGTGATTATTACAAAAGCTATTAATATTTATTGACTTGACATTTTGAATTCTATACATCAAATTGATTTTGACATTAAAAATCAGCTGTTTGTGTCCCCTCTCACCGCAAAAAGGCAACCGCAAGATTCATGTCGTTACATGATTTGCAAAATAAAAGTATAACCTTTTTTCAGTGCAATGCTTAATACTGTATAACTTGTTTGCAACCTCTAGAAAATATAAGCGATCAATTCACTATTCAGAATCGATGATATAAACAGTTCCACTCGGCTGAGATAATAATATCACCGTTAAATAAATTGTATGCAAATCAATTTGACTTTTGCCGACTCAGTTCAAGAATTAATCGTCACTTAATAGCCTTTAGAAAAAACAAGAAATCTATTCACTGTGGTCGCACATTTCCGCATAGCCACTGGTTGTCTTTGCTATTCGTTCCAAATTCGAATTTGACACACTGGATGTTAAAAATTTTGGTGTTATAATCGCGATGTACGACTTGGCGAATCAGCCGTTTGAAGTCAAGTAAGTCCTTTTCTTCGAGTTGTGAGATAGGAAGTATGGAGCGCTTCGACATGGAAATACAGTTAGACGACCTCGGCTAGTTGATGAGATGTCGATGGCATCTAGAGACTTCATCCTGCTCGGAGCCGAGCGATTTGCACGCTCCGCATTCATAACAGAAAAGTTAACACATTAGATGAGCGAGCGATGTGAGAAAATTAGGGATGCGCCTGGACGCTTGGATATGCACAAGTTTCACGCATCATCAGGCAATTTCATTCTCATAGGTATTCTACAACCCATATACATGCACTAATGTATAAGTAGTATGCCATAAGATTCTTATAAATATTTCATAGAAAATTGTTTGATACTTTGAGATAATCAAGGAACTTCACGGTGGAAATAGGTACATAGAATACCTGTCATAAAGTAAATATAATATATCTTTTATATCCGTAGTAAAAAAGATTATTGATGGAGAAAAACATGAAAGCATGTTGACTTCATTAAGCTGACTATAAAAATGCAACGACAAAAACGTTGTGATATATATGTATGTAGATAAGCTTTAATTTTTCCACGCTTTAAACAATATAATGGAAAACGACAATGCGATAAATGGCTCTAATAATAGTTAAACATTTAACGTTTTAACTAACTCATAAATTCTTTATGTCTACTGGTACTTTCCAATATCAGTATTTTTTCTTCCATTTAAATTTTGAATTTGGAGCTAACTGCTTTATCATTATATTAAAGCATCAGTTTTTGTTTCCTTCTTAATAATTATCTCGAAACAAAAATTGTAATTCAATTATATAATCACAAGTATGAATCTATTTAAGAATTGAATTCGATCGTCTTTTGAATATATAACTTAATTTCCAATTCCAAGCTAGTTTTAAGTTCTTTTATCAACAATAAAAAATAATAGATTTAATAAAATCATCTGAAGTGAGGTTTTAAAATATTATATTTGTATTCACATGCAATGCAAGTGTATCTTTTGCATTTCAATTATTGCGCTATGTCCAATGTCATGAAAGTGCAATCTCATCAGTCTTTTAACACATCACTTGTGAGGATAATACTGATCGAAATATAAGGAAAGATATTACATGTAAGAATTCAAAACTTATATTATTATAGAATATCAATCTGTAATCGATAATGTTAGCTATCTCTTTCTTCATCTATCTTCGTTTTATAAAGGCGAGGCTTTCAATGAATCACGATACATTATAGTATTGTATGATCTTTGTGTTCTCAAAGCAACAAAGTGCGCCATTTGCAAAGAACACGTTTTGCTCGCTGAAAAAATAGCAATGTATTTTTGTGGAACTAAAATACATAGCTATATTTCTCCATGTTATAGTGGAGTTCTACGTATTTTGAATTCGTTACAATTACTTGAACAGGGTTTTTAATTTATTATTAATTTTACTCGGTGGTTCTTCGAGCTCAACTTTGAATCGACATAAAACCAGTTTGAGTTTGAAAAAAGAATTTAAATTTAAAATTAAAAAAAACAGTTAACTTCAACGTTATTCTAATTTTTTAAAAATTGCATTACACGATGTCAATTACATCAATAAAATGTCAGTGGAGGATTTTTCTTGATACCTATAGAAATTTTAAGCAATGCAGTGTCAAATTTGAATTGTTTGAATTTTGTACTTTTCCATGAGTTCATGAGTACATCCGTGCACTTGAAATGCATGAAGATGCCGAAAGGCGAAACCAGAATCGTTGGCGACAAAACTCATGGAAAAGTACAAAATTCAAACAATTCAAATTTGATATTAAAATTCCATCAAGCACCCTCAGTCGAAATCCTTAGCAATGCAGTGTGTTATACAATGTGAGAATTTGCACAAGTAATAGGTATGTATATTATATGTTAAGTATTGCACGCGGATACAACTAGTATGCGATGCACTCAAGTGCATAATCTCAAGCGAAAGCCAAATATTAAAAAATATATTCGATATTCAAATCACTCGGTATGAAATGTGTTAACATGTCGTTAAACTCAGAGATGAAAGAAAGAGAAAAAAATTATGACAGACCAGTGATAAAAACTGAGCCGCGAACTAAAGTTGAAAAAAATAACAATTCAAAGCGCCGGCGGGCAAGAAATGAAGCCAGAGAAAGAAGTCGATTTGAGGGGAACCGAAACAACACCTCATCATCGTGATCTCGAAATTGTTTTCTCGAGTATTTTTCTACGTTGCCGCGTAATGTTTCACGTTGTAATCGTCTTCCACAATGAGCATTCTTCGGAAGGGGATGCGGAACAATGACATTTACAAGCATTTTTTTTTTTTAATGATATTTTCTTGTGGCAGTACGTTTTTGTTCCCCGTGTACTATTTTTTAATATGCACAATTATAAAACAAAACATTTCATTAATCATGAGAATTTTTTCACTATTTATTATTATTTGCAGGGCTTTTCATTTATTATTTGCAGAGAAATTCGTAACCTGTAGTTAATGTTTTTAATACATCTTCCTTTTATTTTAATTTAAAACTGTATAATTATTATCACTAGCGAAATTCATGTATGATTGACCGAAATGATGTATCCAACACAGAATAATGTTGTGTATTTATTATGCATCACTTAAATCATGTACTAAAAACCTTTTCAGTTCATCAGTTGACAACTATCGCAATGAGCGAAACTGGTCCTGATCTTAATAAATCTAATGAGGAATAAATACTAAAAATGTGTTATTATTTTTTATTAAAATGCCTTTCCACAAAGGATTGACAGTGAACACCTGTCGAGTGGTAAAGTATGGACGATAAAAGGTACTATGTACTATTGTAATAAAAATATAAAAAACACGGCTTTATTTTTTCCTTTTTTCTCAAAGCAAGAATATTTTTCAACATAACATTATTCCTGGTAAGGGTACAATTAAAATATAATCTAACTCGCAAACAATTTTTTTATTTAAATGCTTTCCTGAAAGTAAAATTAAAGGAAATAAATTTGTTCCTCTCCATTTTAAAAAAAAAATAATTAGCTGAATCCTTTTAAATCTAATATCGTTAAGACCAAATCAACAGCCTCTCTATACACAACTTCTTTTATGTATATAAACTCCTGGGACTGTATTGGAAATCAAATGCTGAAGATGCATGTGGGATTATCACAGTTGCACCAAATATGGATTTTCATAGAAAACAAAAAAGACTACTGGCTCCTCGATAGTCTTTATTAAATCAACAAGCTTCCCAAATTCGCCACCGCCAAAAGTCTAAATTTGCATGTCGAAAATGTTTTATAACAGCTCTACTGGTCAAGATAGTTTCAAAGTAACAAGTTTCGCAATTGGGAGTATTAATGAAAAATGGATGCCCATAAATATTTACAACACGATGGAAACTGGCGTAGTCGTACGTGATAGAAGAACGATTAAGACTACCTTAATTGGTATTACCGTTTTGGTAAGTACAAAGCAATCATTCGGAGTTTCAGAATGTTCCACATACCTTTACTGATAAAAATAACAAATCGATTTTATCTTTATATATGTAGTATGCACGTTTTTTCCCTTTTTGAATTCGGAATATGTCTTATAAACGATTTAGAAAAGACATTGGATCCGATGACGTATCAGGTTGATGGTAAAAAAGTAACTATTTAATAGATCTATTTAAAATGCTTTATATAAAGTTATATTGCTTTGCCAAAAAAAAAACACTTTTAAGGTGTTCACTGTCAATACTTGGTGGAAAGGCATTATAATAAAAATAATAATACATTTTTAGTAATTTTTCCACATAAAATTTATTTGATCAGGACTGGTTTCGCTCATGGCGAGCATTGTCAACTGATGGAAACTGGTGGAAAAAGAACTAAACATGTATTATTATTTTTATTAAAAAAAAAAATATTTATGTTTTTATTGTTGATATTTCATAAATTTAGGGTTCATCCTATAATCAAGGTTATACGTAAAATTGTTTTTTTAGGAAACTGTGCAAGATGAATTAATTGAGATATTGACATAATTTTAAGTAAGAGGATACCTACAGTAAAAAGATAATGTATCATAGGAGACTTTTTTAATGAAAACTGCTTGTTACTCAGTTAATCAACCTAACTTTTTCGAAGACAGTATGGATATATATGGATAGCGCAAGGATATGACAATTGGTCAGCTTATCGTACGCGCTACGTCCTGCGTATCTACTCGTATACTCCGCAACCGAACCCAATGACATTAACACTCGACCAAAGAGCCGAGAGGAGATTAAAAGCCCAATATAAACACGATTGTAAAACCAAAAGTTTTCAAATTTATAATTTTAAATACTAATAAATAATTTCTGCCCTAGAAATCATCTACATCAAAGATTTTTGTCAGGTGGCACTGCCTGCTTGTAATTTATCAATAATAATAGTAAAAAATTCTAATTTTTAATACTAATTTGTTTCGCGCCACTGACTGGCGGCCGTAGATGTGGCATCTACAGCTGTTTACTTTTGTATCCAACGAGTGAACAAACATAATTTTTTATTTGCACAATATATCTAAGATATATTTATTACAATAGCAATAAAAAAGTTAGTGTTCATAATTGAGACGAATACAAAAAGTACCTGAGATAATTGTAGATTGGTCATTGAATTTGCCATGAATACCTACTATCATTTTTACTTAATTGTAATATAGTCTGCCAGCGGATTATTCTCAAAGACGTGAAAACGATTTTACAGTTTTTCGATAACGTTAAATCAAGAAAATTACGTTCTTTTAATATAATACATATAAAATGGTACTGCAATAAAACATTGACCAATTTGCAATACAGAAAGGTTTTATAAATGTTTAGTAACCTTTCATTTCATGACATATATTTTACGAAGCCATCAATTCAGATAAATAAAACAATTTCGTTTGTGATATAGAAGAGAATATGTTTCGTTCGTTTCCTGACCAATTTTTTAAGTATATGTGTTTTGCGATTCAAACTCAATACAACTAATACCATCGACACTGCAATATAAAGTAATTTTAATAGATGTATAAATTTAAAAAAAAAGTCCATTTTCATTTGAGCTGTAGTTGTAAGTTGTGATTAATTATTACATTTAGAATGCGGACTAATTATGAATGCTTCTCATAAAACTAAAACATATTTTCTCATAAAAATAAAACAAAGAAAGCTTTTTAATAATTAACCAAGAGCAAGAAAATACTACATTCGAATTCGATAAATATCTCAAATGAAACATAACTGAAATATACCATGGCATATATAATATGGTTTGAAAAGTTTTCATTGTATTTTTAAACGACCCATGGAAATTTGGTTCTATTAATACATATCTCAATGCAAGGGTGCAATATCCTTATAAGTGGTTTGAGAAAATGGTGGATTTATTTTAAGGAATACATATTTTGAAAACAAACTACAAAAGTTTATATACGGCTGCTCAACTAGTAGAACTGTTGGTAAATAGTTTGCTGAATTATAATGAAAACATCACTGACATGAGTTTAGATTCAAGTCTATAGCTCATATTTATACAGATGTTTTTAAATAAAGATGGGAAATGAATGGCATTTTGGAAAAAAATGTTGATAATGTTATTCGACACAATGAAAATTCGTGTATGAATATATCGCATCTCGGCTTTAATTTAATTACGCTTCTAGTGATTGATATTATTTTTTTTATTTATATACGAAATATTTATTTGTATTTAATTCAACTCGTTATTTTATACTCGATTATTATTTCGAAGACGCTAGGTTTTGAGATGAAAGACGAAGTAACACTATCAGTAATATATTTCCGGGGATACCAATGGGTGGATTCTAATTAAGAAACCGTGCATTGGTCTGATACAAAATATAAACATAATAGTAAGGATTTTTGTAGCCATGCGATACGGTGGGATTTGAAGCTATTGTACGCATGAGAACGTAACGTGTTGCATGCCACACGGTCAGTTACATTGCGTGTAGATTAAGATTGTTATTAATTATAACATGCACATAATTAAACACTAAATGCAGCAGAGTCTGAATTCACTTTTGTTTAAGAGAACGTTAATTATTTACACACATTGCTAGTCTGTTACTAGCTATAACTTTTAATTGAAAATTAAAATCGACTATTATGTTTAATAAGGTGTGAAATTTGCTGGTTGGAGAAGTTCACATCGTGAGATACGTAGAATTGAATAATTCTGTAGAATGCTATTTAACAATGTAACACTCTTGTCAATTTATGTCCACTGCAAGAAAAATAACAATGTTATCAATGAATATTAATATTGAAAATAATTTCCAGAATTTCAATGTGAACGGCCGAAGAAAAATTAGGAGGAACGTACTCTATTAAAAGTCTGAAATATATTTTAAGCATAGATTATTTGAAAAAAAAAATAGAATAAGGATTTGATTAGGCACTCGGATTCTTGTAAAAATAAATATTTATAATATTCTTCACATTTATACACTGTTTGGATACAATAAGATTTTTTTTTAAAAAACAAAGCGCAAAGTAGATTTAACCTCTTCTCTGCTCAGCTGATTTATGAATATTCCACCAACTAAGATTTCAAATATAAGTGTTTGTGTTAAATACGTTCAGAACAAATAGTGCATACCTATTTGAAAAACAAAAATCTTATTCTAGATAGTTTTAACACTGTTAACTCTATTTATTATTGTATATCAATTTGCAGCTCTCCGAAATCAGGCGTCTCAAAGTATGAGACGCTAGCTCTCAAAAGGTTAAAAACCTATAGTAATTATTCTGATTTGATATATATACTGATGTTATGTACACGATATAGTATAAGTGTAGGGAGTGAAAGAATGAGGCTAGGACAGGACCAGTGGTTAGCTAGTCGCTCTCGCTATTTGCCAGTCCTTAGGTTCTAATGAGTGGGAAGGAGTTATCAGACAGCATCAACACCCATTCGTCCGAACATAATCGATATATCGACTGTTCGTAATGGGACTCGAACCCGTGTAGTCCGTCACGGAAGCCAACGACATTGACCTCGGACACGAATATACATAATTTAAATAATATATGATAACTGCTATGAGATCCTGAGAATAAATTTTACGAGGTCTAAAGGTGATTGACTTTGCAAAGAGCGGTTGCATGCATTACATTTAATCCAACACCTGGGTATTTTATATCTTGTAAATAATTGCAAAAAGATGCTGCGATGAATCAAAATCGTTGAGCTAGCGTATTTCCCTAATGACTTGTATCATTAAGGGAACTTCTTTAATGCTTTGCACTAAGTTTAAAATATAGATTATTATTATACTTTAACGCCCATTTAATGAATTTACGAAGAAAAAATATGAACACGAGATATATCAAGCCAACAAACATAGCCATACATTAAATATTAATTACTTAATTTTAACCATTTGAGCCCCGGTACATATGACGAATTGTTTTGCTTATTGTAAAATTAATAAAATATAATTAGCTCGATTCAATACTTGATTTAATAAAAGTAGTATGTTAGAGTGCGATATATTTTCCAGATCGAAATAATAAAGCACCGTATTTTTACCGTTTATTGAATCCGGTATTCTTGTCTATGGACGCAAATAGTTAAAAAAAACAACGACACCATCAAGATTGGTAATAAGTAAATTACACATAATATTATTTATGGTGAAAAAATACAATAAATGGAATTACAACTGACGACAATAATAAAACACAACAATCATTCAATAGAGTGGCATTAAAAGCAAAAAACCATCCATATAAAAATTAGAAGAGCAAAAACACAGCACCAAGTTCACTGCTAAAATGTCCACGTCATTAAACAGTGCATTGATCAATCGAACAGGCCTTGTGACTGGTGACTCAAATGACTTTGGTAACGACATAGGTAGGTAAATAATAGTTTGCATATCGCGAAAGCAAATGGCTGACAAACCATAAGCGATGTTGAGTATGCATATTTACTTTTATGTAAGACACGATAAAGTATTCGATCATAATATTTTTTTGTAGTTTTTCTGCAAACTTATATGAATTACATAATTATGAACTTCTTCTACTGGAAAGGTTTTCTGGATGAAATGTAAACAGTAAAGATGTCATCCTGGTGGAGAGTGATTATTGAATACATTTTAATCAAAATGGCGTAGCTTTTTAAGGAGGCCACGACGCGTAACAACAGTGAAAAAAAGAAACCGTATTGATTAAAGTGTTTCAAATTGTCTTTGTTTTAAGCAAAATATTGATGGGAAATAATGATTCCTATACATATGTTCTTAGAATATTGTTTTAATAAATCGTCAGTAGTTCATTTTTATGCAATTAAAGGGTATTTCAATAGGGACGCTCAAAATATGTTACTTTGTCCTGCTGAGTAGATTATTCATTGTTTAGTGGCCAAATTTGAGTCAACCAGTTTGGTAAATAATCGGCCAACACCTACCTGTACGTCATTCAAATACAATATCTGGTGAAAACATTGCTGCTGTGTGTGAAAGTGTACAGGAAAACCCAAGGCAGCTTATTTCTCGTTGTTCACAAGAACTTGGCTTTTCTGCGACTTCAACTTGGCGAATTTTGAATCGGGCCTTATGTCTGCACCCGTGTAAAATCCAACTAACCAAGGAACTTCAGGTAAACGACCACAGACAACGCCTGATTGGGTTCTGGAGCAGTTGGAAGTTTACCCAAATTTGTCAAAAAAGTCAACTTTAGCGACATGGCCCATTTTATAATGAATGGATATTGGCAGACATTTGATGCTATATTCCATATTTAATGCCGTAAAATATACTTACAAATGAAATTAAAATTTAGTCGAAATCTCACAAACAACTTGTTTTATTTACATTTCAAAACTAAGCGTCCTTATAAAAAGACCCTATATTAGTAGGTACAATTGTTCGGGAGATAATTAATCGTATTTCACAGAAGTCGCTTTAGAAATTTTCAATTGGTGTCTTACAGCTACGTTAATGTATAAATTTACCAGAACAAATTATTTCGTTAAAAGTTTTGTAATAAAAATACCAAGAGACAGTTTTTTTTTATATATCTTCATACTCCAGTTCATTAATAAAAGAAAAGGTGTTGCGTAATTTTATGATCAGGTAAAATCATTTGGGTAGAAGATGTTATGAAATCAGCGAATCGCAATAATATTAACAATGTTCTTTTTTGTTAAGAGAAATAGCTGATAATAAAACAAAACAATGACCTAACAAAAATGTCTTAGGTTTATTAGGTATTCGCAACGTGTAAATAATAATTGTATAAAAAAAATGGTGGCTATTAATTTTTAATTCAGATTCGAATAAAAAGACAATGTCTCATTTCATTCTTAGTAAACTCAACACCTACATATGTATATTATCAATTTATAACATTTCGTAACAAAATATGGCTCACGAATTCTTTATTTATTCGTGAGTGATTCTTTTCAATATATCCAAACACTAATGTGATTTGAGTTTATCGTCCATTAAAATGTAGTAAGTCTATTATATTTTAAATAATATGCTGAATATTATTATAAGATTAGACTTTTATAAAGCATACATTAATTTAATAACTCGATTGATTACGCATGGATGCATTTTTTTAACAATCAAATTTCTAATCCAATGAAACAAGCTGAAGAAAAGATTGTGAAAGGAATATTTTTATAGATTACAAAATATGCAGTTTTTGTACAGTATGCGTTGTATATTAATTTAATAGTCTCTAATCTCTATTTGATTTGATTGAACATAGGCTCATAGACTTGAAAATATATCCTGATTTTTTAAACAATAATTTCTATGTATGCGTTAAATTATTATGCACATACTGTCACATGCAGTTATGTATATGGAAGATATAATAACAATAATAATATATTATTGAAACTTTAAAAAATACGCGGCGGGAATACAAGTTGTATACGCAGAGCAATGGAGAAAGTTTCAACCACAAAATGGCGCCATTGGCTAACACAATGCCATGAAGATAATCGATTGATGCGTTTTCGCTTATTTTAATTTTAATAATAGCAACACCGAGTAACCTTTTTTAGGGTGCACATTACAATAAAAATGAGACTTTAATTGATTGTAAAATCTGGAGTTTGTTTTTAGTTTTTAATTATTTACAAGTATACCCAAGATGCCGGGTCCTTTCTGCAGTGGTCAACGTCATTGCCTTTCTTGACGGACCTCGATTCTGTTCGGAGGCATGGGTGCTTGTGTTGTCTAAAAATTACTTCCCACCCATACAATCCTATCAGCAGGGTGGAACGTGAACAACTTATGTCACCACTAGTCCTGTGTAGCCTTATCCGTTCTATCCTACTCGCATCTAACTAATGAGAGGTTGAGTGACTGATTAATAAGCAGTTCTCATAGAAAAAAATATGCTTAGATACCTCTATTATGAGCGCTCCGCATTGGAAGCGGACGTGAATATATAATATATCAAAGTTCAGATGTTACAATTTTAATGTTCTCTAAAACATTTAGTTGTGGCAAAGTTAATTAAACCAAGTCAAAAAATAATTATGAAATATTGTCACTGGCTGACACGGTGCTCACGAGCTCAAGGGGTTTTATAGATCTTACTTCCTTCTAATAGAAAACCATAGATAGGCAAAATTTATACATTTACGAAACCGTAAGACCGTACTGGTGTAAAATCAACGATTAATTATTTCACTAAAATTAGTCAGGCTATAAATGATACAAAAACAATATCCACGTACTGGTATTTATGGTTAAGTGAATAAACAATGAAACATCTTGCAATAAGTTATTATGAAATGCTTTTTGTGCGAATAATGTTTTGTGACGAGCAGTGGATGAATGTGTGGTCACCACCTGCGACTACATGGACGTGTTCAGAATGCAGTGCGAATCTAAGTATGCATGTTTTTGTAATGGCTGGTTCGGTGAAACGCAAACCAATGGGCCGTACAAAATTAACAGTAGGCGATTTAACTTTCGTTTGTGGTATTATCTTTTATCATCGTGTTATTGTTTACCATTATTATGTGCCGGCAGCCATTTCGTGACTGAAGCGAAAGCCATTTTGAAGATGAGCGGCCATTTTGTAAAAGCTTCTGGTATCGAGATAAGTGATTGCTTTCACTGTCTTATTGCTGTGACTATTGCGTTTGCGTATACCCCTTTTAAATATAACAAAATATGTTTTTTTAATAGCCATATAGTATGTGCGATATCTTTGTGTACCTGCAATGCAACGTACAAGTTTAGTATGCTGATGTTTTTAAAACAAATGCACAAGAATTAATAAACAATATATGTAAGTCTAAATTCAAAAACCGCCAAGAAGTATGAGCGTAATCGTGATTTCAAAAGCTGTGTGACAACTGTCAAAAATGCTTGAAGCGCCTATTAATAAACTTATATCGTTCATGATGTCATTGTCGACTGACTCAACGAGGGTTAATTTTCCAGGACATAACGAAAGACACAAGACAAACACTCGTTTAGTTATTTTTATTTGTAGCTTAGAAGTAATGAAACCTAGGAAAAAATTGCTCATCTGAAGTTAGCCGGTTCACAGATTAAGCAGTCGATATTCAACTAATACATACATCAAAAATAGTAAAGAATAGTCCGTATATATGACGTCACACTTCAAACAGAGGGTTCATCATCATCTCGTCAAAGGACGGGAGTCAAAACTTGACGTTCCAAAATATAAGCTCATTGTTCTGAAGATAAAATATTTTAAATATAATTTATACCAACGGATAAGTGAGGTTGGTGTAATCGAAAATTTTACATTATTTGGTCTTCATGGCATTAACATATTTTGTGACGAAATGTGTCGACGAAGAAGAGTATAAAAACAAAATATAATATTGTCATTTAAATTTAAGCCACGCTTATTTATCGTCAAGAATCACGCGTGTTTTTTGTCAACTAAAAAACAACTTTATATATAGTTTTGTATATCCATGCATTCATTGAGTTAGCGTATTATTTTAAATGTCCACGCATCATTTTCTATTACATATAAACTTTCGCCTTCTATGGAAATTCAAGTCAGGTTGCATTTTTACATACAAAACAAATGTCGTCAATATTGTAATAGAATCACTTTCTTTGGTAAATATTGTGTTTACCCGACACTTTTCTACGTGCGCAAAAATAAATAATATCTTCTGACAATTTCACACGAAATATAAATAAATACATTATAAAAATTGCAAGCACGATTCTGTTTGAGAGAATACAATATGTAATTTTTTATTGAGCTATACAATATTAATAATAACACATGTTTTGACAAACAGCATGTGTTATAATAAAGAAATGTGTCAAGCAAACATCAAATTAAATAATTTTATGAAATATGATATAATATTTTTTAGTCAATTTAAATCGGTTTGAGTGTATCTGCTTTGATTCAAGATGCAAGAGAAGTAAAGTAAGTTTTACGTAGACGCTTTACAAAATATTAATAAACAAATTTTTATTAGGACTGAGTAAAAAGGTTCTGATTTCACAATAGCGGCATCTATTAATGAGAAAATGTTAAAAAGATTTTATACAAACATATAATATAATGTTATAATTGAAATCTGATAAATTTTAACTAAACGAAATGTTAAGTTGAATAAGTTTACTAACCGAAAATGTGTTAAATTAAAAAGATGATTACAGAATTATTGAATTATAATTTATTGAAATCTTTATTGTAGAAGTTATTGCGAAAACTTACTGTTAGTGGGTTCTTCTCGCCTCTCTCGCGGCGCGCTCTTGAAGTTTTAGTTCATTAATGGCCGCAACTGTTCCAAATAGCACTTTCGCTGTTACTTGCTGAAAAAAAAATATTTTATATATTTCATAATAACAAAAAATACTTTTTATATGATAAAGTAATAATATTACAAATATGTTAGTATAATAAATAATATTTTTTGAAAAGTCAACAGCGGCATCTAGTCGAGACAGCGACAAGTATTATGGAAAGTTGTTGAATTTCTACGAATATCTTCTTCCGGGATTTGGCGCTAGTTGACGCGACGGAAACTTCGCTTGGAGTAGTAGGTATGTCGTGGTAAAATATTTGTTGATAATTGATTGAATATTTTCAGCGATACATATGTAGGTACATATATTTGTCATTATCATTTGGATATTCATAGAACATATTTTAAATTTAGGTATCTGATGAAAAGCTGGGATGTATTATTTTTAAGAAACTAAATAAATGACCTTTATTTCGTTGGTATAAATTATTACCACCTATCAAGATTCTTTCAGTACAATTGACGTGAACGATGCGCAGTGTGTGTATTTTCATTAATTAAAATACACTCATTTATAAAATAATCATACTCTCGCACACACACACACACACACACTCTGCGCAAGCACCCACAAGAAAAAAAATATATTTTTAATTGCATACACATTAAAGCACACGTGGCTTTTTTATCGCTTGGAAAGGTGTTCCAGGAAGCATCATGAACAAAAGTTCATTATAATGTCTAAAAATAAACACAATAAAGTTTTTTTAGGATTTTGAACATTTTGCACGAAAGATTTTGCACGTGCTTTATGGAATTTCAATGTCAATTTTTAACCGTTTGAATTTAAAAACTGTTTAAGTTCATATGCATTTGAAATGCATGAAGATGTTGACAGGTGAAACCCGAGTCGTTAGCGACCAAACTCTTGGAAATATACAAGATTAAAACGATTCAAACAGTTAAGTTTATTTGTAATATAAAATTTAAAATAACTTTGATTATTCCACGTATTGTGTAACTAACTGTGACACGTGTTTCGCCTCTTTCAGAGGCATCTTCAGACTTACTATCGCAAAGTTTGCTTAAGTAATTTGTATATATAAGTTTATTTGTATTTGTTTATTATCATGTTTTCTTAGATGTTATTCCATGATAGTTTATTTCATCATGAGCAACATATTTATTCAGTGTCTTTTTCCGATCCTAATTTACGGTAATAAATAAAAAATCAAGACGTTTACCTGATATCCTTTTGTATTGGCGTTTGGAGGTGGTGCTCCAAAAGTTTTTGCTGAGCAACCCCCTCCGGAGTACATATTGTTGTTGGCATCCCTCTGTGTCGACGTAAAAGTAGATTTACAATTTTGAGACATCTTTAAGCCTTAAAAATAGCTCGATACTTCAAAACTTTCACTCGAGTGGATAATTCCGAGATCAATGGACAAATCTCACTTCGCGTCTACTTTATTTAATGTTACTAGCAATTTCCTTGTTTGAACTTGTGTTTTCACTTTCACCGTTGGTATTCAAGTGTCATTGATTGTCAATAAAAATAACACGTTTTCATTAGACGGTGACTCAAATTTGTCGCTTTTTATTAACGATACAGTTGCTAGAAATAATTGATGAGGATGCAACACGTAGAAAGGCAACCTGTATCTGGAATTACACACAACGTCCACTGTCTGTAGGAACTCTCGCGGGATCTCTCTGAAATTAAAGATAGAACAGTCGTTAAAAAATCGGAGTTTTTCTCATAATGTAGGTATGTAATTTAAAATATTTCGAAATGCATTTTTGCAATGAGTTTCTGTAGAATGTGTTTCAGCTATAATATCTATAAATACATGTTCATTCCAACGCATCTTCCAATTTCAATTTTTTTGACAGATAGTATTCATTTGTCTCTTTTTGAAGTGAACACCACATATACATATATTATAATAGAAGAAGCATTCAATTTTTCATTGTGTTCATAAATAAATGAAAAAAAAAACAAATATTACTTATTACTTTCAATCTAAGATAATATGGCACTGGTGTATGTACAGTTACTATTGATGAAAAAATAATAGTGTCCATCGTTTGTTACAGTTCTATTGATTACATAATTATTTTTTATTGACACTGAGCATAATGTTCTTGTAAGATATTTATCTAAATATTTTTTGAAAAATTGCTCCAGAGACCCTCCTGACAATCATTTGAAAAATGTCATCGGAAATAGCAAATGGATATTCAACTAGCACATCTAATTTGATGGACATTCAACGACATTAAATGTTTATTATATAAAATCTAATTTCGTGCTTTTTTTGCATAAAAGTGCCATATTAATGTTATTTTAATGATACATTTGACACTTTTACGTATTGCGTTGTCTTATTTCAGACAATAATGAAGGAAGTAGCTATAGGAACACGGAGGTAAGAGAGCGGACGAACCAGCCCCTTATTACGTCCAAAATGAAAAGGCGACGATGGACCTGGCTTGGACATGTGCTGCGGATGCCCCAGGGGAGCCTGAATTCTGCCTGCCTCTTTTATCAACCTGATGGATCCCGACGCCGCGGAAGGCCTTTGATGACCATCCACAGGATGTATTCAGGGGAGCTACGGGACGCCGGGATGACCTTGTAAGATGCGAGGAAGTTGGCAGGAGATAGAGAATCTTGGAGGCACCATGTGGCGGCCATATGCTCCGAATAGGGAGCGGATATGAGCAAAAAAATTAACACCATAAACAATTACCGCCAGCTAAAAATATATGAATTATTTAGCAGATCGACAAATTTAGCCTCAATACATTATGGAACTGTACTAGATGTATACTATCTTTTCACAAATAGAAAGGAAATTTATATATAACTAGTATTGCTAGCCGGCATCGCTCGGACTAAGCGACCAATAATTATTTAATGTTATATCATTCGACATAATTATATCACAAAATCTAACATCCAAAATAGAGTTAAAATAAAATCACAAACTTTATTTAATTTGATGACAGCCCCGCCCCATTCTCGCCCATTAAAATGTCCAAATTCAAGGAAGAAATCTAATTTGCTGTCAAAGAAATGTCAAATAATACCTTCACGTAAATAATAAACATTATTATTAATAATAAAAACCGGGAAAAGTTCTGTAGTTGACTAATTTATTACATTTTGACTAAATGTCTTCGCCGATAAAAATTCAAACATATTTTCTTTTATATTCGTTTTTATGGCAACTTGCAACAATAATGCAAAAGGGAATTACAGACCCACATAAATACATATGCCGTTTCGGTTTTATATATATAATAATACTATGACATCTTTAAGATTCTAAATTCTCGGTGAAATGATTTACAAATTCAAACCACAAACAAGAACTATTTGATAAAACGTTGTTATTATAACCTTTATTAACAAATGCGTTTTCGAAATCATAACAAGTTATATTTTATCAATGACACGAATGTTTGTAAATAATAATTTTATAGTTTTACAGCTGTTTTAAGTGTCAGCTATGTAGTATATTTAGTTTCCCCTGCTAACTACAATAATAATCCAGTGGAGTCGAAAATGAGGGACTTTTACTTGAATATTTACTAGCATAAGAATAAATAGTTAAGTAGTTGACATCTCAGTCACAACTACGAGCATCGAGTAGTAAAATTTTAAAATACTCGAGTATATTCGAGAAGTTTCAGATGTATAATTAATTAAAATTTGTGTTTATAAATAGATTATAAATAATTAGATAAGCTTATTAAATCTTATGATTCATTTATTTAAATTAATAAAAAATACATTTAAAAAAAAATAGAGAATTAAACATCTCAAATTTAAAATTGGTTCGAAGTTTTGTTTTCAAATCCACCCGTAAGACTCAGTTAAACGCAACGGTTAAACAATGTATATTTTGTTTTTTAAGTAAATACATACAATTGAAATGGAAATAAATCTTCATTTATAAATTACGAGTACTTGAAGATGGACTAGTATTCTGGAGTATCGAGTAATCGATACTCGAATCGAAAACTGGAGTCTCTCATCACAAGCATGAAAAAAATGTTGAAATTGTTAAAAAAATCTTGAAACCATCACAAAATGTCGATAAAAAAACAGGTGACTAAAGTATAATAATTTGTTTGGCGTGTGTGTTTGTATTTCGTGGCGATTTATGTATCCTAGCCAATACTGTTGAACAGCAAGCGGCGTTATTGTAAAGAGTGGGTTTTATAACAGTACAACAGATGTATAAAAGATTTCCTTTCGTTTGAGAGCGCACTGCTGACTGACATTTTGATGCTGGCCGGCCTGTTGCTCGTGACTCGCGTCTCGATGTCGGCGTTCACCATTCACCGTCTTCGTCAATTGACGTCGCACTTACACCGACGTTAAATAGTGTTGCCAGCTCTTCGAATTTTTTGAAACAAACATTTTTCATAAAACTCTAATTATCTATGATAAATGTGACCAGACGTCCCGTTTTCAGGTGGTAACCCTTTGGCATTTCAAGTACAGAGATTCTTATTTATCAACCCAATTAATTATCCAATTGATTGATTTAAACTTAAGGATATTACTTTTATTCTTACATACAAACGGTACTAACTATTTACTTCGCGTCAGTTTAATTTTATCCGTGCACTTGGAATACCTTTTGACGTCAAAGGGGAAACGAAATTCCGAAAACAAAATTCAAACTCTTCAAATTTGAAAATATAAACATTATGACATGTAATCAGGGCTGTGGAGTCGGTGAAAAAAAGTCAGACTCCGACTCCAGCATTTACCAAAACCACGACTCCGACTCCGACACCGACATTGACCAAAAACACGACTCCGACTAAAAGGAGGTTAAAATCGTCACTTTTTTCCTCTAATTTTCCTATTTATGTGTATTCAATTAAATATCAACCCTATCAATGCTGCCAAAAGCCAAATTTGACATATTAAATGCAAAAATAAAAAGTTAAAACTTTTCAAAATTTTCGACTCCGAGTACGAATCCGGCCATAAAGCTCCGACTCCGATACCACAGCCCTGCTTGTAATTAATCATTGTTTTATGTAAAAAAACTTTTTTCAATTAAATGGTTTTCCTTAAAAATAGTTTCATGCAATCAAACATAAAATGATAATTTTGATTGGTATAAATGAAATCAGTAGATATGGCAACACCACTGGGATCATTGACCCGGCTACTTGCCCTACTGCCATGGAATATGAGTATCTACATATATATGTATACGCTTATATATACATATAGCAGAATTTCTGTTGAAGTATGTACGTGCAGATTATGAATGTTGAGTATTGAAAATGTCAACAAAAATAAATAAAAACAAACGTACCTGGCATTACAAAACGTTTTCGATCGAGCTGCAAAAAGTTACCAACAAAAGTCAATGTCATACAATCGATAGTCATTTATATAAATCACACATTATTATTTGATGGCATTGTACTCGGTAAAAGAAAGGTGGAACTTATCCATGTTTAATTAGATTTTTACATGTCATTTTGATGCGGTTTTTATAGTTTTCCTTCAATAGTTGTTCCTAATGATAGATCCTTAGTCTGTGCCTAAAACGCGATTAGCTTAACGATATGTTAGTTCTCTTGATTTATGAAATTATTATCATGTATGTATTTATAAGTGAGAATTATGCATGAAAGCTCAATGCCAAGAGTTACTGATTTGCATTGTATTTACAACGTCATGCTTTGTGAAGGGTGTCTGTAAATAATGTAGCCATATTTTACTTTCGACACAGAACTGAATAGTTTAGGGTTCGAACTCGATAGATGCATATAGGTGGACCTCTACTTTCGCACATTCGACTTTCGCCAAATTCGCTAGTTCACAGATTTTTTGGTTATAATGAATAAATGTTTTATTTCAATGCAGTTTTAATCCTCTCCTCCGCTCCCTGTCGCAAATGCATGTGAACTAAACTTAGATGTTAACAGTGAAGATGATAATAAGATGATTGAATCTCACTCGGAACTAGGGACTCCAATTACTCGACATCTCAACTACTCGAGTATCGAGTAGTAAAATTTAAAAATACTCGAGTATACTCGAAAAGTTTCAAATGTACCACACTATCTATTATAAATTTAAATTTGTATGAATAAATAGATGATTAATAAATAAGCTTATTTTATTTCATTAATACATTTATTTCAACTTATGAAACATTTATTTAAAAAAAAAAAAGAGAATTGAACGTATACAATTTTAATTTGGTTGGAGGTTTTGTTTTGTTACCCCCGCAGTAGAAAAAACTCTCTCTGTTGCTGTGGACATCAGTTTAAAAGTTAACAATCAATTAAATAGTGCTATCTAGTTTTTCTGTCCGCTGTTTAAATCGAAATAAAATTGGAAAAAAAATCTTCATTTGTAAATTACTAGTATTACTCGAGTATTTTTCAAATTACTCGAGTATGGAGAACTTGAAAAATGAACGAGTATACTCGAGTATCGCATACTTGAATCTTGAATTGGAGTCTCCACTAGGAACCCCTAACACTTGAATATCTAATCAATCAACAGGAGTGTGAGAATGAAATGCAAAATGAAAGTGAGGACAAACAACCAGTAAGAAATCATCAAATACGAACGAAGCTTTTATGCATCTCGAAATATTTTTTAATTTTGTGAAATAATTTTATCCCAATGGAGAACGCTTATCTCAAGTGCGTCGGGCGGTCCACAAAAGCACTGCATTTTACAGAACTCTCTTTGAAGAATAGAAAAACAGAGTAAAATACAACTAACTTTTGAAAAGATTACCAAGGACTGCCTGTATATTAACCTAACATCTGAATTAATCTATATTGAAAGAGCACTCTGCTGTTCGCAGCCATGCTCAGAAGCCAACTTTCTCTTCCTTCGAATCACAATCAAATGCCATTATTTATCTACGAGGTATCAGGTTGGTACCTTACAAGGCGGTAGAACTATTTTTACCACCGCAATAGGTAAATGACCGGCTCATTGTGTCACCACAACAGTCGGAAGTTTTACCTGGCACATACGAAACAAACTTAATTCCCAACGCAATCATGTAAACGCACTTTCCCGACATTATAATTGTGTTGGCAAACACAACAATAGTGTCTTAACATGCCAACAAGATATCGATGGAATAGATTTATTTACCCACGGTATTACAAAAAAGAGAAAAGTAAATGAAGCAAAACAGTTATTACTTGGTGAAAAAATAGCAATGTATTTTTGTCTTAAAGAAATTATATTATACATCGGGGGTTACCAACCCCGTGCCCGCAGGCACCATGGCGCCCGCTCCCATTCGACCGCGACAACAATTTTTCATTTCAATTTTCATATGTTTTATTATATTTGAATAAGTTTCTAAAATAACAATTTTCAAAAATAATTAAATAATTACGTAATTCAAACTTATTTGTCTGCATAAATCGATATAGATCACTGCTAGAGTAACCCAGTAGTAGAGTAGAGCAGCCAACCCTGTACGGGGGAGCGAGACAGCAATTACACTCATTACCTCGCATTGTTTACTTTCTTCGTTTGGCAAAGAAGTTTTCCATTTTTAAAAAAGGCGGCATATATGATTAAATCAATTTTTGGTTCCACATACCTTTGTGTATCATTATTTTCAACAATGAATTTAATAAAATCAAAATATAGATCTCGACTCACCGATGATCATCTTTGTGATTGCTTGTTAACAGGAACGTCATCATACTCCCCTAATTATGAGGCACTGGCCAATAAAATGCAATGCCAAAGATCACACTGAATAATATTTATTTTTAAATAATAGAATATAAACTATAATTTAAAAAATATTTTTTGTGTATTATTTAATACCAATTTTTCAATTAAAAAATATGTGGTGCCCGCAACCCTACCGATATTTTAAAATGTGCTCTAAGGTACAAAAAGGTTGGTAACCCTTGTTATACATGGTTGATAGATATTTTGGCTAACACCATCGTCTGAACTACTATCAACCATATATGCATAATACAATATCTGTATGACTAATATACATTGCTATTTTTTCACAGTATTGTAATGGAGTTCTACCAAGTAAATGTCAATTCAATCAATAAAACTGTCACTATTGTGCCCTATCAGTATCGAAAAGTACATGTTGAAGAAATTGAGTAAAGATCTATAGAAAGGTAGCAGTGAAAACTAGTAATATTAACAGTCCTTTAATATAATACATAATCAATAAACATTATCATCGGTAAAGAATGTTTAGTTGTTCCTATTAGGCTTGAGTAATTATATGTATATTTATTTATGAGTGTTTGCCAGTCAGTAGAACTTTAAATAAAAGATTTGATAACATTAGCTCAAAATCGACATTTTATTTCGTATAAAAAATTCATGTGCGTTTGTGATGTACGGTGCAACGAACAGCAAGCGCGCATTCGAAACAAGCCGGTTAAGTATTGAATAATAAAGATCATGCAAATATTTTTTAATTGGATTGGACTTTATGTCTTAAATATCACTTGGGTAACACATTAAATGCTTCGCACAATTTCTAGTTGTGATTTTTGAATATGTTTTCAAGAAAATATGAAATACTAGTATTCGAACTCGGCTTCGCTCGGACCAGTTTGGGGTTATGTTCACCTCGGCGCGTAAATTCAGACGGGCAAAGTTGAAACAACTGGCAACTTAATGACCAACAATGCAAAAGGGAATTACAGACCCACATACATACATACGCCGTTTCGGTTTTATATATAAGATATTTTTGTTCGTATGAAACTACTCGAGTACTCGAGTATTTTGTAAAATGTACTACTCGATACTCGAGTAATTGAGTCTCTACACACATTGATAACGAAACAAATTTACCGTCGAAACTTTCGCGAGCGAAATCAATTCGTTTGTTTGAACTTGCAACAACAATGCAAAAGGGAATTACAGACCCACATACATACATACGCCGTTTCGGTTTTATATATAAGATAAAAAAAAAAAAAATTTTTGAGGTTTATATAAATATAAAGATATGTAGAGCTTTACCCCAAATTAGAGTATTTTGCTTATTTGCTGGTTTAATATAACTGGACTTGTATGATTATAAATTTTCAAAAATAGTTTACAATATATTCAAAGTTGGTTTTAGTGAAAAAAACCAAGTGGGCTAATTAGGTATTAATTTTATGGTAACACAAATGAATGTAGAGCTCAACGAGCGGTCATTTGAGAAACCCGAAATTTAAATTATGACACCTTTCTTCAACGTAAAATTTTTAATATAATATAATCATACATTAACTTGGTCAATGTGTCAGTGGGAAAAAAATAACAGCGCTTGAAATATAAAAATGAAAGTGCAAGCCGTTTAAAAAATACTGCGTAGTTTTGACGTGATAATAGACGAGAGCATCACGTCGTCTTGCTCGCTCCTCCGGTCATAAAAATATAATTTTTGTTGCCTGATATAAATAATGGGTACATGTAAATGCTAATATAAAGTATATCGTAATGAACAACGTTTTGAGTAACTGGCAACGACCTTGCATTCCGACTTGAAATTAAATTTTCAATCGATACACGAATTCATATAAAAAATGCAGGAAATTATAATGATATCACCGGTTTTCTGTGAAGATTTTTTGAAAAGCAAAATCTATCTTACAATATGAGTTGTATTGTCTTACAATATAGTATTAAAAGTAGATCTATACCATATTTTTCGAAACTGAACTGTCAAATTATTATTCTGGTCATAGTAAGCTAGCAATAAAATATTTGTAAAAAAATCATATGTGGCTTAAAAACGTAAAAGAAAACAATGGTTGGTGTCAAAATTAGAACGGTTCAAGACTTTGGAAACAAAAGTATAATGGTTTGGTCAATCATACTTTCGAGTTATACTAATTGATGTTGCAATGTAGACGCCTATACAAATTTAAAGTTTTAGACTTTTATGGGCTGTTTTTTAAATTGAAAAATATGAATAAAGCTCAAATAGCCGACAAAAGGTTTTTCGTGTTTTTCTCGAAAAGTCGAAAAGTGTATATTTCTACTTTTGGTACTATACGACTCATAGATGATCTTTAGTAATAAAGATAATTTAAGGGACATATTTTATAGGCTTAGACCAGTCATTTCCAAAGTGGTCTATATAGACATGCAAGGGGTCTACGTCAGTGAAAAAAATAATTGGGGGTCCATGATATATTTAATGTTAAGCCTGACTTAATTGAAGCCAAATATTTAAATTTTGCTATCAAAAGCATTAAGATCATCCCTCCCATTAAAAGCACTGTTTTTCTTTATTTTGTGTCGTTTTAATGAATAAATGTTTTACTATAAGTATATAAATTATTGTATTTTAAAACATTCAGCACTGCCGTAAACTCTATCAAAGTGAGTTTCTGTGTCAGATTCAAAACCATATTTAATCTAGATGAATTTGTTGAAAAAATATATTAAGGGTTCTACCGAAAACTAAAAAAATCGGTAAGGGATCTACGGGACAAAATAGTTTGGGGACCTCTGGCTTAGACTGACCACTGGAAACTACTACATTAAAAGGCAAGTTGTATAGATAGATAGTAAGCTTGTATTTATCTTATATCGTAATGTATGGTCAAATTATATTGTAAAAGGCAATGATTGTTTGTGTTGTTAAAAATTTCTTCCCATCCAGGGCTGTGGAGTCGGTGAAAAAAAGTCCGACTCCGACCAAAAAAGTTCAATATCGTCACTTTTTTTGCCTAATTTTCTTATTTATCTGTATTTAATTAAATATCAACCATATCAATGCGACCAAACGCCAAATTTGACATATAAAATGCAAAAATAAAAAGTTAAAACTTTTCAAAATTTCCGACTCCGAGTACGACTCCGGCCAAATCGCCGCGACGACTCCGACTCCGACTCCACAGCCCTAGTACTATCCCAAAAAGCGGTGCGTAGTGAGAGCGATGAGCTAACCAGTAGTCCTGTCCAGCCTTCGTATCCATTCCATCTCTACTCTCTTAGAAAAAAGATAGTTTAGGCAATTGTTAACAAGCAGTCGTCGTCGAAAAAGCAAGTTGAGATAAACTCCACGAGCAGTCCATATGCGCCAAGCTGGAAACGGTCACGGTAAAAAAAAGTATCGTAGTATTGTAAGTTTGTAAAAATGAGTAGCATTATAAATAGCAAGTGGTTGTAGATACAACTTTGAATTGTGGCAAATTACATATATATCAAATCAAACTAATTTAATTTCAATCTAATGGAATGAATGGTTCACATTTCATGTGTCAATTCTTGGTTGAAAAGAATTTAATTAAAAAAGCATCCATATTTTTTAGTGCTAATTATATATTTGTTCCACTCACCGCGAGCAATATTAACTATTTTTTTTATTCTAGTAAAAACGTAATTTAATGGAGTTTAAATTCATTAATTGACATAGATATCAATTTATAAAAGTGTATTTTCAGTGATATAAACACTTGAACACGTAATCCTGTACAACTAAAAATGCCTGGTGCTTCATACACAAGTGGTAAGTTATAATTAAATACAGTTTATTAGAAATATCCCGGTTTGTAAAGACTTGCATTTTGACCACTGTAAGTGAACTAATATTCACTGAAAATTATATGTAAGTTTCTTGGAAATTCTTGTGTCACTACTAGTTGCGAAATTTAAGTGCTGAATGTAAAATAATTGCCAAGTTAAGCACTGGCTTTAATCGCCGTAAAAATATGTGGGATTTGAACTCTCGACCTCTTGTTACCCAGGCTATGCAAAAGCTGCTCGCCCCCGTTTTGATCAAGGTCCGTTTTAACACGGAAATACACTTGGGCTACTACTGAAACGTTGAGAGTGAATAAAAACAGGTAAAAATCCGTTTAAAAAGGTAAGCTTGCGGTGTTCATAAAAGCGTTGTCTTTACTACATTACAAAATAAAATAAATATTTGAACACTTTAAATTGACAATGTGTCAAATAACATTTATGTTTTTAAATGACTAGAAATACGCTCACCAAGAATTTTACTAAAAACACTCAAAATCAACTTGTAAATTATCATATCTTTAATTTCACATACATACTACATTAAGAAAACGACATTAGACTATCTCATGATTTGAACCGTGAACCTGAAGAAAGCTGAGAGTTGAATTTGATACATTACATTTATATGTATATATTTGTCAAATGTTTGGCGCATTGGCGTCAGCTGTATTGTATTTTTTCAATGAATAAATAAACACACTAATATAGCTATATCTGTACAGGATATATATATATATATACATATTATATAATCACTTGGCTGTAGAGTGAATTGATTACATTTAAAAAATTATTAGACAAATTGTTGGATTAGTTTATATTGTTAATATAAAATAAAATTGCTTATGCCAATGAAAAAAATGTGGTAAAAATAATAACAAGAAAAGTAATCGCTTTTTTTCAAAAATGGTGTAGAAATATTTATATATGTGTTTTGAATTTTTTTTAAATTTAATTATTTGTCAAAGTGGTCGAGAAGAAGTGGTGTAAGTAAACAAAAAGCCTTCTGGTGATCTGTTCTACTTGCCATTGTCAGAACCGTTAATTTGAATCAAGTTAATTTAGTTAATGTAATCGAGATATAAATGCTACCCACGCAGTATTTCGCACGATACGGCATCGAACCGGGTTGCCCTCGCTTCGCAGAGTAAGTAAGGACTTAACCGTTAAACAGCTGACGTTTGACTCCTCTACGCAAGTGCCTTTTGAAAATACTCAATGCAAAAAAGCATATATTTGGATAATTTTTTCCACAATTTTTTTTTGATTTATATATATTTTTTTGATTACAGTGAAAGTGTATTCTCAGTGAAAATGTATCAAGTAATAGATTTGTATGACAACATGATTTCACTGGACACGATCAGGGAAATTACTGGCCCAAGTCGATGATTAGCCGGCCTGAAATTTTGGTCTGCTTCAATGAAACAAAATCAGCAAGTAGTCCCTTTCATAAAAAGAGAACCAAAGACAAACACAAACAAACATAGAGCTGAAGATAGGGCGGTCAAATTTAATTTCAATAACACTCAGAGAAGAATATATTTTCACTGAGAATACAGTTTCACTGTAACATATACATTCTTTTACGACCGTCATGGCCCGGAGTTAACGATTTGCGCTTTCCCCAAATATATTTAGATTTAAATTAAGTAGCATCCGAGGGCCACGGTTTAGCTTATTTATCAACCAAAAAGCGAGCTGGATTTATTTTATAACATTTACATATTAGGAAATAGTAATGATTTTTACTTCCGTCTGTTTATGTGTCGTTAATTTTTAATGAAAAAATGCATGCTTTACCCATCGGAACTATTCATCGCTTAATCAAGAAAATAGTCCATTTTGAGTTTGAATAGGAGTGACAATCAAACTTTTATATAAAGTCACCCACTAAAAAAATATTTAACACGTGGTATTGAAAAACATTGTCAATTCGAAGCGCCTACCAAGTTAAGCTGGAACTAATAAACTATTTTATTACATAAAGCACACATTGTTTTAGCGGTAATTTAATTGCCAATATAATTCAATGTTCTACGATCATATTTCCATTTTAATTTATGCATACGTGACAATTATGGTTATTTAATATTGGATGTTGAAAAAACCAACAATTTATTATCGCTTTCCTCTTCTTTCGTAGATGTTTCAATCAAAGTATTGTCCTTGGCCTTGTTATTGAAGATCCTTTCTGTTGAACCAAAATCTGTAAGAAGTTTTCTTATATGGTAAAAATGTACAAAATTTGACCTTGTAATACTTGATTTAATATAAGAATATTATTACATTTTTATGATTTTTTATTTCCAAAATTACATTAAAATGACATAAACTTCTATCAGAATTTTTCCTGTGGAAATTTAACAGCATTATGTTAAATAAAGTCAAGCTTTTTTTCATCAGATTAATGAAGCATATTTATAAGCGTGACACCAGCTGTCCTGGTAACTGACAAGATTCGGAACTCACTCGGTTGACTTCTTTGTCAAGTTTCAATGTTTTTTCTCTCTTCTTTTTGTAAAACATTTTTTTTTTATTTAATATTTTAATCTTTTTTCACATTGTAGAAGTAATGTAATTGTAATTTGTGATTTTCGTATCGCACATAAACTATTTGGTGAAATGGCATTATAATAAAAAATAATAACAGATTTTTAGTACTTATTCCACATAGAATTTATTGAGATCAGGACCGGTTTTGCTCATCGCGAGCATCGTCATTTATACAAATTGCTTAACAATATTGCTTAGTTTTTGTATAAATAAAATTGTTTTTTTTCTTAATTTTATCAGTTGATAATGCTCACGATGAGCGGAACTGGTCCTGATCTCGATAGATTCAATGTGAGATAAGTACTAAAAATGTGTAATTATTTTTATTATAAAATTTTTATTATATTTCGTGTAATAAATTATTGTGATAATTGAAAGACTAAGTCAGCCACCGAGTAAATAAAAATATAAGCCATCTCTTATTATGCGCACGACAGTCCTTTTTTCCTACTCCCCATCAATATAATCTCAAACATGTTTAAATGTTTGCAGCATATAAAACCATTCTAGGGTATACGCGGACCACTGTTTGGGAAACCGTGAACTGTTGTATTGTTAAAACGGTTAAGTTACAGCGACTACGTAATTCAACTTTTCACCTGGCCGACATATTTTGGATCATTGAGGAGTATCTTCTCTCCGCAGCAACAAAAGGTATTGCCGTTGTTTTGGAGAGTACAGTTAGTAACTATGGAAGTTGGCAGTAAAGTGAAGCCAGTGCCGAATTCACGCTCGTCTTAATAATAATGATACTGAAATACATTTCGCATTCAAATTATTCGGTACAAAAATCGGTAGCCCATAATCATGTCGATTATACAATTTTCTTTGAGAAATAATACATATAGTTTTAATCTAATATAACTTTGATTGTGCCAGACACGTATTGTGTTCTCTCTCTCCTCTGTCAGAGGTATTTTCGGACTTAATATCGCAAAGGTTGCTAAAGTAATAAAATAACATTGATTCTTATATTCTAAAATGATAAATTACAAAATTGGAGGTTGCTATTTTCTTTTTTACGGGAAGCAAAGAGGGGACGACAGACACGAAACATACAAATAAATATTCTATTAATGACGTTAACATTACAAATGA
This sequence comes from Himalopsyche kuldschensis, assembly GCA_028554975.1. NCBI lineage: Eukaryota > Metazoa > Arthropoda > Insecta > Trichoptera > Rhyacophilidae > Himalopsyche > Himalopsyche kuldschensis. Next base: position 6,482,328 of record JAHFWI010000019.1, on the reverse strand, counting down.
GATACAATCAGTTGGGGAGGGTTAAGCCCATTGGAAATAAATTTAGCAGTGGCGAGCAACCTATCCTATCTATGATATTATTTAATACTTTCTTACTGTTGATAATTTTATTTATTTCTAAAAATTCTGATAAGGCAAAACTCGTGTCACAATTAGTAAGTTATTTTAAATTTAATAATGAAATTAACTTCCACAAAGCTACCGCCGGATCTATCAAAAACATATATAATAGTTTTGATTGCAAAATCACGTGACTCAATTTCTTGGATAATGTTAATTGTAAAAATATCGAGTCAATTAAATACTATACACTCAATATATTTGGTCGAGTAACAGCGTAGTTGGTTTCGGTTGCGGGTGGCACGGACTCGAATACCGGGAAGTTTAATTTTTCAATCGAATTATTGATTTCTGTTCGGAAACAAACGGTCCTAAAACGGAATGTAGTGAAAGCGATTCGCTAACCACTAGTCTTATCCTAGTCCTGTCCTTTCTATCCTTATATAAAAAAGCTTTTGAATTTTCTTTCATTGAATTCATTTAATCTTTCTTTTTCAAATCGTAACAAACACACTTTATTATTCTTTCATAAGGCAATGGAAATAAAAATGAAGGATTTGAAATAAGTTAATTTGAATTGATGAAAGTTGTACAAATATTTAGGGAAGTAAAATTTATACGTTTCTATCCGATTTTGATTTCTATAATTTTGTGTTTTTTAATAAATAACCCACCCAATGTTTAACGAGCAATTTACTCATGAAATACATCTCTAGGCCACAGTGAATAGAAATTTTCAAAATAATCAATGACATTATCATCAATAATGTATTTTCCAGGGCTGTGGAGTCGGAGTCGGAGCTTTTTGGCCGGAGTCGTACTCGGAGTCGGAAATTTTGAAAAGTTTGAACTTTTTATTTTTGCATTTAACATGTCAAATTTGGCTTTTGGCCGCATTGATAGGGTTTATATTTAATTGAATACGGATAGATAGGAAAATTAGGGGAAAAAAGTGACGATATTAACCTTTTTTTAGTTGGAGTCGGTGTCGTGTTTTTGGTCAATGTCGGAGTCGGAGTCGTGGTTTTGGTAAATGCTGGAGTCGGAGTCGGACTATATAATTCATACAAAAAAGTGACCAAACTTAAACAAAAACACACATTATTGAGCTGAGAAAACATAAGGAAACGTTGTTCATTCAATGGCAACCCTGTCATGAAAACGTCAAGTCACGTAGAAAATGTAACATTTAAATTTACGATGACTCGGATAACGCCAGTTGTGATCGTTGGCCTTGACAAATGAGCATCTAAAAATATTCAACTGGCAACACATAACGATAATTGCAAACGTCATGGTAAATGGTGCAATTGCATTTTACAAATAATGTATTATGCAGTCCTTTTACAGAGATGGTAATTTTACCCAAAGAGATGTGGGCTGTTACTGCAAATCCAATGTTTTGAAATAAGACTACACTATCATTATAACAGGGATTACAAAGTAAAAACAAACAAAATAGAATGTTCGTAATAATTTCTGACGGGAAAATTGTGCAACGAATTGGTGAAATACTACTAATGAAAGATGTGGAATTGGTAATCGCTTACACTAGCAGTCTTTATTATTTTGACAAAAATTCCAAAATGGTCAGTGTTCCCAGTACAGAATTATTATTGTAAATTATTTATATTTCTTATGGGAAATTATTAATTTGAAATACTTACTGATCATGAACTTACTTTACATAACTTAACCTAAAGTGTGGTAAAAAATGAAATAATGATTATAAACAAACCTAACCTTACCTGAAACTGCTCGTAAATTATTTATAATTTTTCAACACGTGAAAATATACATCATAAAATGGGAACATTGATACGGCGGCCATGTTGGATTATACATCAAAATAATAATGCCTGCTAGTGTAAGAGATTACCGCGGAATTTATAGATAGAGTCCTGTGTATTGTACCTAAAGTTTTGAGAATACATATTGTATTTTATGGGACATGGAAACAAGATTAATAGATATATGACTCATCTCCTGTTGGCGATGTGAAATATGTAGAACGGTAGTTTAAGGAGGCTTTACGTTACGCCGGCAAGGCGATGATAGGGTGAATCTCCGGCACGACATTAAAGAAATAAATATACATTATAACAGATATAATTTAGACGCATCAAAACACGTTGACCCACATTGCGCCCGCACGATATGCTCGCCAAAAATATTTTCTTCATATAATCGAAAATAGTGATATTGTGTGATCCTAGCGTCTCATAGAACTCGGTAATAGTCTAGTCATCTCGAAATTTCGTGATCTCACGATCATAAATGGTGTGCAGTGGCTGATAAATTAATCGTGTACGTTATGGATTATTCATTATCTAACGATCTTAGCGATAAGAGATGTATTGACGACGGCAAAACGGTGTATCTTTAAAGGTTTTTTTTATTGTTAATTGAGATCAGTTAATTTTTTAAAGATTAGAAAAAAAAACTTAATGCGCCGATCATACACAAGACGATTTTTACCTCGTGAGTTGCCAAGCACCACACTCGTGACGCTATACTATCTGTATAATGTGTTTATGGTTTGTAGTATTCCTTCTGTCTAAATATGCGAATATATTAAAAAGCTCGTTTGTCTACTTCGTGCGCGACTATCGAATATAGTCCATGTAAAGTTGATCATATATATAAATAAAATAAAGGCATTCTAGGCTGAGCGATAACAGTTAATTTTAGATGTCAAAAGCTTTTGGGTTCGCGCAGAGCTTGAGGTCAATATTAGGGTTTTTTTTGTTTTATATTACAACATTTTGTCGCGGCTTTATTGCTCTTTGAGTTGATTGCCGATTAACTTTGATGAAATATTGATTTTACCCTATGGAACAAAACAAACAGTCTTCAGTCGTTTTTTTTTTATAAAAGATGGGTGTTTGTGTTGTTTAAAAATAATTATTCCCACCCTGTAGTCCATTGTACTAGCTCATCGATTACCAAACCACTAGTCCAGTCCTAGTCTTAATATGTTCTCAAAAATAGAGTTCTTGTTGAAACAGTATATGTTGGGATAAACACCGTTAGAATTCCATGCGTTCCATATTGGGAACGGAGACATCACGAGCAGTTGAAGCTCAAATTTTAAAGATTATAGATCATTACTGTTAAATATTGCAAAAAATATCTTATACTATTTGACACATAAGAAAAGAATCCTTTAAAAATATCTATTGAGGATTTTTTAAAGCAAAGTTCTGTGGCCCCCCGATTTGTTTAGCCATATATTTTTATGTTCGGCAAAATAGCCGTCTAATACTCTATCCACAGACAAAAATGAAAAAAATCGCAGTACGTGTTCTAAAAATCTAATTATTCGTAAACGTGTTCGTAATTTTTCGATGGTGTTATAACTGGAAGGCGGCCCTTGTTTGAAGGCCCCCGCTATAAGTGATATCACCGCTATGAAATTTACATTTTGTCGAAGGTGGGCTGGAAGGAGATCCAAGATACGTTCTTGACATTTAGTTTTCTACGGCCCGTCATAACATAAATGATATTTCGCCAAAACAAACCGTAATTACCTAATATATCACTGCTGATTCGCAAAAAGCCAAAATGTTTATATAATATTAATAAACCCACTGCTCGACGGCGTAAAATAATGTTTTCTTCGATCGGAAACGTTGTTCATTCATTAGTTTTTTGACAGGCAATAGATTATAGCTGTATAATGAATGCTCTTAGATTTAAATGATTGTGTTACAATGGAACTATGTGGTAGTTTTTCCATTTACCGTGGCCGAATGGTAAAGCCTCAATGATTCCGTACTCTTTCGCCCCCACTCCTTGTGTGGAATCTTAAAAGCCCACTGATAAAACCCGATGATGCTATTTCAATAACTATTATAAAATATGCGAGGAAATAGGTTTATGATGTAAGCTTTTAGAATCATGTTTTTTTGGTTAATATTACGGCATATTTTAATGATTAGTAAAACGTTATTGATTTACAATTCTAAATATCATCGCTTTTTTGAGTTAATCTTGCATCACTAAATTTTATCTAAATCAGAAATCTTACAAAGTTCTGTTCCGCATAAAAGTTTCATTAAAATCATATTATCAATGATAAAATAAACATACAGCAAATTTATACCACGCTTCAGTTATGTTTATGCTATTTATAATTATATGTAGGTATATAAATAAACGTTTATGATATAGAATATTAGTAGTATATACGTATATATTTATAGTAGGTATTAATATTATTAGTAGCATAATAAAATATGTATTTTATTTATTTAAATACCATGCAATGCGGCCATGTTTAGACACATAAAAATGTAAAGCATTTTATAAATCAACTTCCTACAACATCTAATTTAAAAACAATAAAACGGTATTCTTTTTAATTCTATTCATGTGTGAGTAGGCTAAAACTGAAGTTATACTGTTGTGAATGTTTGTAAGTGTTCCAAAGTTCAAAAAAGATTATCAATTCATCGGTTAAGAGTTGTGTTTAATGTCAAATTATTAAATTGAATATATACACGGAGCGATTTCAAAAAAAAATATATAATATTCAAAAACAGAATCGGTATCAATAATAAATTAATATTTTTATAATTAATAAGCACAGTTAGGTATCCAAGAAAAAATACAACTCTAGTGTTAACTTACACGCATTTATGAACACACTTATTTGATGAACGTCAAATCATATTGTATGCATGATTGGATTTCGATATTTGATTCACGCAGATGTATAGGTATGACTATACCGTACGTACAGATACCAGTGAACAAGAGGCTTCGGTAAATGAGCGAAAAAATAATTATTTGTTTTCAAATAAATAGTCACATGCAAGCTATAAATATAGTTTTACGTTTCCTTACTTCTTTTCTCTCATTTTTTATCCTTTCCTAACAGCGGAGCATACAAAGAATCACTAACTTTTTAACTGAACTTTCGTATGCCAATCTTATAACTTCTTTTATTCATTGCTTTCTTTGGGTTCTACTTTGGTTTATATTTTATAAAAAAAATATTGAAGTCTTTCGAGTGAGTTTGACTCACTCACGTCCACGCAGAATATATTATCTAGGTATATCCAAATTCATTTTATTGACACTCCTCCAAGTGGCATCACCACTGGGACGCTGGTTTTACGTTTTGGAAGAATTTAAAAAATGTGTTCACGATAGCTCTTCAAAAAACTATATAGCCGATGACTAGAACAGTAATTATATTTTGCAGTGGTAGATTCGTGAGTGAAACGATTGCAGTAAATAAACATTTCAAAGCGATGGTTTTTTTATAGAAGATATATCATGAAATAGAGGTTTTACTAACAGAAAAATTGATGTGAAAAGACGGTTATAATTTAACAAAGAAAATCGTGCCCATCAAACTATTTCGCATCTACAATGTTCACGAAGTCATTTATATCAGCGCTACATCTGTGTTGTGTGTGTGTTAGCGGCCGCAAGAGTGTGCGAACGGGGTCGAGAATTCTCCTCGCTTGCAAAGGTTGGCGGTCGCAGTCGCACCGTGCGCACTCTACTGACCCAGAGCCGGCAGCCGCTACTGAGCTAGTGGGTCGCGGCTCGCGCGTTCTGCGATCTACCAACGTCTTCTCATATCAATGAGGAAGACACCGTTCGAAATTCGAAACATTTTTTTCTTTTTTTTAAGCAATCGAATGTAAATTTTATACGGCCAGGTGAATAATAAAATTTGCATTATTTTTTAACCGGGTAAAATGTATTGCTGTCGTTTTCGTATTAATGGAATTATGCTACAGAATAAATTAAGCAGCGCTGCTTATTTATAGTGACTGGCATGAGCTATGATTTAAAATTTATTCGTTTTCGTATAAATATTCACACCACCGATAAAATGTTCTAAATTCAAATGGATTCGTAGTTCTTTTATTAAAATTTATTCGTCGTTTCTATTAGGTTATCGGATGTGATATTTTTATATTACCACTGTATTCTGATTTTGACACGTGTTTCGTCATTTTCATGAATGAATATATTTATTTTGCGCATTTTAAAAAATTCGGGTAAGATTGATGTTCAGCATATTCCAATCATTGGTACATTAATAAATATACATTGTTTATCTTAATACATTTACTTCATTCATAGTGCATAGGTTCATAGTACTTAGCACATTGGGTACTGGGAACGTGGAATACGCGTCGTTTCTCTATGATTTTTAAATTTCCCCGTTGCTAATGTGCGTCCTATTTAGCCGAATTTACGTTTAGGAATTCGTTTCGTTCTTCTGGCGAGTTTGTATGTTTGGAGTATTTTTGTCAGTTATACGAGATAAAATTTAAGTATATTAAGCAGGGATGTGGAGTCGTTAAAAAAAAGTTCGACTACGACTTCAGCATTTACAAAAAGCCCCGACTCCACAGCGCTGATATTAAGTGATTAATTAATAAATGATTAACAATAATAATTGACGTGCTACTTCTGCGTTTTCTTTTTCCACTAGTATCACAGACACGGCGGCCATTTTGGATTATACGTCAAAATTTTAAAATATACTCTCTTATGATCGAAACACTTAAATAAATAAAATCCTTAAAGTTCATTTTTTAAATCCTATCACTAATACACAATTTACGTAACATTGATGCCTGGAACGGAGTGCACAGGCTATTAAGCAACGTAAATTGTCATTATTTTTCAATTAGCATTCCCGTATTACTTTCAAAGCGTGTCTCGATCAAATAAATTGACCCCAGTCATACCGATTTCAACATTCATCGACACGCAGAATAACCTGTATATTTATGATTTTACATGAGGTAAGGTTGAGGCAGGGGTCTCGACGTCACAATATTTCTACAGCCCGAGGTGCGCCCTGGGAGAAAATTCCTTCACAATTCTATACTTAAAGCCATCTTAGCAAATTCTTTTTTCAAAATCGACTGATAAGATTGCCAGCCTGGTTTAAAGAAATGTTTTAAGTTTTCGGCTAATTTAAGAGACGATACGTATAGGTAAGTTTATAATATACACTTGGGCCTTGGAAAAAAGTTTGAAAATCAAGAGGGAATTACAAAATATTTTGGAACCATATAAGGAAATACGTAAAGATGTAAAACCTAAAAGAAAACAATCGCTTATTACTGGATTGTCGATGATCAAAACTCACAAACTATCTCGAAAAACAGTAAAACATATAGAATTCTAAGTGATAACGATGATGAATGATTGGTATATTATGTAATTCAAGTTTCTTTCAATATATATGTAAATTTATATTTGTTTATTTTAAAAAAAGTAAAATATGGCTTTTTGGAACGCAAACCCTATATAATACGGATTTGTAAAACACGACGTTTTTGTGGAACCATATAACCGTGCTATACGAGACCCAAGTGTATAATAGTTCTTCGTGCCTTTTAACAAAACGAAACTGTTGAAAATGCTCGCTATGTGCCAAACTCGTCTTGATCTAAATATATTTTTTGGAAATTGTATAATTTTCGAAATAATCAATCATTGAATTGAATTGATAGTGCTAATTAATGTCTCACTTACCAACAAGCTTTTCTCCTGGATTTTTATATACTAAGTAGATTCTACTTCTTAAATGAGATGAGCAAAACCGGTCCTGATCTTACTAAATTTATTGCGGAATAAAGAACAACAAATGTCTTATTATTTTTTTAGTTTAATGTCATTCTACCAAGTAATGACAATGGACACTTTAAAAGTGGTGAGACAAGTGAATTGACGTATAAGATTTGGCAGACAAAGGAAAACTGTTTATAAGTCCCTCGGTTTGAGTTTTTTCTATCCGATTTCTTCTGTATATTGATTGAATTGGCGTTTAATTGGTAGAACACCATAATTAAACGGAGATAAACTAGTAAGGTATTTTAGTAAAAGATATATGATACTTATAGATGATAGCTTTTTCGGCTTACGTCCTCGTCAGATTTTTTACTGTTTTCACGTATGCGTTACGGGTCCCTTTTTCTAGCTCGCTTTATTATCCTCACATTATTTAAGTGTAGGAATAGCTACAATTGCATATTAATAGCTTTAAGAAATTCCATACTTTCCAAAAAATCAATATTTAACAGATATACCTACCTTAACGAAGTATTCTTTGTTCCTTTCGAAATCTACAAATTACCACGTGCACAGTGAAATATGCTCGACAGTAATTAGGTATTATATAAAAATATTACAGTGTTATGTTTCTTCTAACACGGTTATTGGTCATTTCATTGCGTACAAACAAGCATTTGGTGCAACAATTTTTTGTTATAATCGTTGTAAAAAATGATGAAACTCGAAATGGAATTTTTAAACACTTTCCACCTACTTGTATATCGCGTTAAAAGTAAAATAACTAGACCGTGCCTTTTGAATATTTTGAAATGTTTTTAACTTTATCTGAAAAGAAATCACTACCAATTTGTCGCGATCGAGAATTAATTACGAAATAATTTATATTGTAAAGCACTACTGAAATAAATTGTGTTATATGTTAAAATATACATACATTGTATTTTATATTTAAAATTTGGAACGTTCTATGGATTGAATGCGGTGAATAAAATAAATTTTAAATACAGAAAACTAATGTCGATTGCTGTTTGTTTTTGTTTGCTATATTATATTAAAAGTAGTGCATTCGAAATTCGAAATCTTATTAATATTCATTCAAAAACCAAATTTTCTCTACAGTTTTTTTTTAAATTAAATATAATTATATTATTTATGGTATAATTGATATTTTTTTGGATGTTTTATTAATAATTCAACTCAGCCCACTGCCAATACGGATTGTAAAAAAAGAAACTGAACGTAATTTATCTTAAACAAGAAGGGTAAGTAAGAGATGACGGTACCGTCTTAAAAACGAAAGAAATATCAGCCAGTCCTATAATTAGACTCAAAATTTATGGCACTATTTATTATGTATCTTACATAATTAAATGATCTCATTCTCGCTTCAACTCTCGCCGTGTGAACACCTCTCTGAGCTGAAATCCGATTTCACAACTGCCAGTGTTTTGGGACTGGTGAGCTGTTTTTAAACAGCTCACCGGACCAAACTAGATACTATCATCATCATCATCCGACAGTTATCATCATCATCCGACCGTTATCATCATTCGACCGCTATCATCACCAACACCAAGACACCGAGCGGCCACATGAACCAGACATACCAGAAGATCGCCTAGTCGGGACTCCTGCCGAGGCCTGGGAACCCCCGTCTTTCGTGTTAGCAAACAGATTCAGCGCACACCGTACGGGGTAGTAACACTCTGCATGATGACTGACGGCCGCTGTCGCCTGTTTTTGGCTGCCTTCACTCACCCGATCATCACAAATACTATCATCATCATCACTCGACCGATATTACCACGATCAGACTGCGATCCAGACATACCAGAAGATCGCCCAGCCGTCGGGACTCTTGCCGAGGCCTGGGAACCCCCGTCTTTCGTGTTAGCAAACAGATTCAGCGCACACCGTACGGGGTAGTAACACTCTGCATGATGACTGACGGCCGCTGTCGCCTGTTTTTGGCTGCCTTCACTCACCCGATCATCACAAATACTATCATCATCATCACTCGACCGATATTACCACGATCAGACTGCGATCCAGACATACCAGAAGATCGCCCAGCCGTCGGGACTCTTGCCGAGGCCTTCTTTGTGTTAGCAAACAGATTCAGCGCACACCGTACGGGGTAGTAACACTCTGCATGATGACTGACGGCCGCTGTCGCCTGTTTTTGGCTGCCTTCACTCACCCGATCATCACAAATACTATCATCATCATCACTCGACCGATATTACCACGATCAGACTGCGATCCAGACATACCAGAAGATCGCCCAGCCGTCGGGACTCTTGCCGAGGCCTGGGAACCCCGTCTTTCGTGTTAGCAAACAGATTCAGCGCACACCGTACGGGGTAGTAACACTCTGCATGATGACGGACGGCCACGGTCGCCTGTTTTTGGCTGCCTTCACTCACCCGATCATCACAAATACTATCATCAAACCGACACGCGCGACTGCTAGTGTTACCAAGATCCTACAACCAACCACGACGACCCGCAATCTCGACCACAGCAACTTTTCTACTGCAACGCTATCCTCAAGACATCGATCAGCCACGAACGCCGTCGAAGCCAGCCGAAACTGGGTGTTTACACCAAACATGACTGATTAAGGAATCTACATGGAACACACAGACTGAAGCAAGCCGACAGAAGTGACTGTTATCATCAAGCCACCGCGGTCGCCGTCGAAGCCACGTGTTCACACAGCCGAAACTGAGTGTTTACACCAAACATGACTTATTAAGGAATAATCTGCATGGAACACTCAGACTGAAGCAAGCGGACGCGCGCGACAGCAAAAGGCGGCCAAGATCCTACAACTACTCGACCACTATCATCATCCGACCGCCAGCATCAGCCCCGACCAAAGCAATATCTCGGACCTCGCATCTTCACAATGATTACCAAGCCTACCGGTTGCTGTAGAAGCCAGCTAACGCCAGCCGAAGCAAGCGCCGAAACGGCTGCAAAGATTTTTCAACAACATAAAGCCCCACAGATGAAGGGGATTAGGCTAACGCCCAAGTCCCCGTACTAGTTGTCATTACAAAAGTCAAAAAAAAAAAAAATTAAATGATCTAATGTATACACTGAAGCTCGGATAAATAGTATTTCGTATATGAACAAAGTGTCGAGAGGGTGTATAAGATGAGTAAAAAAAACGTTTTAACCTATTTTGAATTGCATAGTATGCACATAAATAAAGAAATGAAAAGTAAACCCAAGTTTCTGTAATAAATTCATCGTGATTAGGGTTTCCAATCTGGGGATTCCGGATTCCGAAGATTTTCAATACCCGATAAGCGTCAGGATAAGAAAACACAGTCCCGAAATTTCCGGATTGATTTATTTATCAAATACAAACGAATTATAAGTAAAAAATCTTAATATTTCGTAGACTTGCACGTGTGGTCTTTAGAACACTGGACGATTTTGGAAAGTAAATTATTTACTGCGTTGCGCATTAATGACAGCATTGAATGTAAAAAATCATTGTATTGAAATGAATTTAGAGGACGAAACCGTAACAAAATTAGATCTCATTTATGGTGATAAATAACGTTTTGATGAGTGCCAAATGCATACAATTTAAAATTGATCCCACCATCTTGTGTGGTAATGGATTTGTCATCAACGAAAACATTATTTACAATTTTTAAAGAGTTCTCATTTTTCAACAATAACAAGGTGAATTTTCAAACAACTCTCCGTCTTAGATGCTGTGTATATAACCAGAAATATTTTTAATTTTAATTTGTTATCAGATTTCATTCGAACGAGATTAATTCCCTCGTACATAATTTGTCAAAAAACATATTCGATAATGGATAAACAACCAAAATATATTATTCGTAAGAAAGGTAATATTAATTATTTTTAACTAGTAATTTAATGACCATGGATAATATTCAATAAATATGGAAAATATTGACCATTCCCGGGATACCGTGATTGACTAATTGCAATCCCGAAATCTTGTGATTAGAAACCCTAATTATAATTGCGAGGGAGTATTTAATTAATAATATAAACGTAATGAATACTAGTGGTTAACCGCAACTCATTAAGTAGTGAATAAATACTCGTTTTGCTATTGATGGAATTCGTTATGGCTTTATTAATATGTACAATTAATTCTGAATAAAAATCGGGTGTGGGCATTCAATCGTGTCTCAATGTCAGACGGCCGAATTGATAATCTCTCGAAATGTAGAAAGCGTCGTATTTGCTTTGACACATGGAAGCTAAATAAATCGATTTTTGCTCAACGCTTCTAATTCAATGTCAAACGTTTGACATTCGACGAAGTGTGAGTAGGCAATCAGCCAGTCGAAATGCAGCCGGTGAAATTAAATTCAGTATCACGCGATGATTCGTATTTTTTTTCCTGTGAGAATCGAAAAACAACTCATGATACTTTTTGTTAGTGAGTGTATGGTTTCGCAGTAAGTTACAGCTAAGAAAACTGATATTGATTTGCAACACAAAATGGCCAATCAAATGTCGATCGTCTTGAAAAATCGCCGATTATTCCTTACGCTCATTAGACAATGTATTAACTGCCCATTTTAGCCAGTTAAAATATACGAGAGAGAATTAATGGACACATATCGACTCAATATGTATATTATTTACCACACGGACGTAGTAAATAATTGTTCAAAAACTTAAAAATAATGACTCTCCACTGCAGTTTTACTGTCATCTGACATTTCACATAACCTCACCTAACCTAAGCCGAGGCTAATTTCTACTTTGACTAGCGCCTGTCCGTATATTTTTGTCATTTCATATCTGCTCTCAATGTAAAGCATATGGTCTTTTATCGAGGTATCTAAACAATTTTTATACGAGAACGGTTTCTAGTAATATATCACCAGTTTGAAATGATTATGATCCTGATCTCCCAAAATATGAGTAGTATATTATTTATACAGAATTCCTTTCCAGCATGAATTAAAAGTTGACACTTTAAAAGTGATTACTAACGGATCATTCGCTCATTGGAAGTGGCAAATATATTTTCGCAACCATCATGCAATAAAAGGGAAAATTGGACTAAAGAACATAAAGCAATGCAGAAACAGATTGTGGTCGAGTGAAAGGAAAAACCTGCATCACTAAGCCGCACCGTGATGTTATTTGAATTATTTATTACTAATAATAGCATTCAACCTTGCCTGAAGGTTGGAGACTATTAATAATCAATTCAATTTATAAAACTAAACTTCCTATAAATATTATTAGGTAATGATTTAGATTCCATTGACCAGTTCTTAGTACATTCTTCTGCAAAAAAAAATATGTCGCCATGCTCATTTTGTGTCTGTTCCTCAGTCCTTAGTTTATGGTATGCTGATACATTGTCAAAAAAACTTTTCAAGTAAAGTGACCTTGAAGATTTTATAACGTGATAATTTAACGCTTTAAAGTAGTGAATATGATACCTTATTCATTTCATATTATTATTGGTTTTATATAATACTAGTATTGCTACCCGGCTTCGCTCGGACCAGTTTAGGGTTACGTTCACCTTGGCACGTAAATTCAGACGGGCCAAGTTGAAACAACTTCAAAAGTCTAGGTCAATTAAATGGAATTAAAATGAACATTTCAGACTGGCATTGACATTTCACAGCCCCTTTCATATATTGACAGCCCCATTCTCGCCCATTAAAATGTCCAAATTCAAGGAAAAAATCTAATTTGGTGTCAAAGAAATGTCAAATAATACCTTCACGTAAATAATAAACATTATTATTAATAATAAATGCCGGGAAAAGTTCAGTAGAAGACTAATTTATTACATTTTGACTAAATGTCTTCGCCGATAAGAATTCAAACATATTTTCTTTCATATTCGTTTTTATGGCAACTTAATGGCCAACAATGCAAAAGGGAATTACAGACCCACAGACATACATACGCCGTTTCGGTTTTATATATAAGATTTACTAGCTATATCAAGAGTCGACACAATCGGCAAAAAAATAGGGCATAGTTCGATTGATCAGTAACTTTATTAATCAGTTAAACTGATTAATTAAAGTAACAAAAAGCCTTCATTAAAGTATGATTATATGTATTAACTTCCAATGGTTTCCATACGAGAACTGCTTATTACTCAGTCACTCAATCTCTTGTAAGTTCGATAAGAGTAGGGATCGAAAGGATAAGGCTAGGGCAAGATTAATGGTTAGTTATTCGCTTTCAGTACGTCCCGCTTATGGGACCGCATGGGTGGGAAGTTATTTTAAGACAACGCAAACACCCATGCCTTAAAACAGAATTGAAAACATGCTACTCGTTTTCGAACTCAAGCCTGTTAGGTCCGTCACGGATGCCAACGATATTGACCACTACACCACGGATCCGACAATATATATAATATAAATGAAGTATATTTTTTGTCGCTCATATATCAAAAGTAGTCGATACATATATTGCAGATAAAAAAAGCGATAATTTGGTTGCTATGCCCTACCTTAGTGCACTATACAAAGTAATCAAGAGTACCTATAAAATACATTTTACTATAGTTCAAATCAAATTTGGTAATATTCATATGATAGAAACAAAAAAAATATATTTATGAACACATTGGAATTGTTCACGTATAACATTGTACCCAGTCATGTTTACGTAAATTTTTTATTCGTAATCATCTCGAGTTTCTATTCTATGTAAATGTGCGATTCTAGAAAATAATGAATATGATACAATTTAATTTTATCGCTATTGTAAAATGACACATCAACGTTAGCACAAAGCAATGTGCGATTGTTTGTTCAATATACATTGTAAGACGATATGGTAAATATTCCGACTTCCTATTTCAAAGCGCGTTATTTATTATCAACATAAGCTATTATTGAAATGAAGGCCTTTGGTAATTCCCAAATGTAATCTAGCTTTAACACTGCCCAGATGTTTGATTTTTATATCCACGAATATCTATTGCAACGTTTCCCAATTATCGGGTTTAATCAACATTTGTTAAACGCTCATACCTGTTGGGTTTTATATTGTTAATGATCATCCTTTCTAAATTTGCGTTCAATGGAAGAGCTTGTATTGTTGAGAGGTCTTAAAATTTTTAATTATACTGATTGAATTTGCATTTAATTGGTAGAACTCCATTATAACACAGTGAAAAAAAGTATTTTAGTTCTACAGGCATTATATGATATATGATTGATAGCTTTTTCGACTGACGCTTGCCGGCTAACTATAATTCTGACGATGAAGTAAGCCGAAATTGCTGGCAACCAAATATCATACATTTTCAGGAGAACTAAAATGCTTTAAATAATTTTTCTCCGTATTTTAATTATAGTCTATTTTTTTAAATTCTACTTTGAATTATTTGCATATTCGTATAACCAATTGTGTGTCATACCTTTATTCGTTTTGTTTACGTTTTGTATAAATAATGCTGTATTTTTGTATCAGTTGATAATGCTCGCGATGAGTGAAACCGGTCCTGATCTCAATAAATCCAATGTGAAATAAACACTAAAAATTTGTTATTATTTTTATTATGGGCTCTGCCTATGACATTTTTCTTTATAAAAAGCTTATATTCATTATTAAAACAGTGTAATTTAAAGAACCTTTCATATATATTTCAATGTTGATTATGTTTTTCGCGTCGAATGTAAATGTGAAAAATATTTTCGTACGTGAAAAAAAATGTTTAAGTTTATAATAATTCATTTCGTATATGAGGAGCTAATTTTCAAAAGTAGACAATTCCAAAATACTTTTTTTCAACTGCCAGTTTTAGATTAAACTTTTGAGACCTTTTTTATTCACATGGAAAAGTTACAATTGTTACACATTATCCGTAATTTCTTAATTTAAAACATATGTTAAAAATATTGATAGTAAACACAAATTTATGACGAAAAAGGTTTTCATATCACAGTTTATATATTATATACTTGAGTTATGTTATAACTAATGTTTTACATAACGTATGCTTGGTGTCGTCACTGCACACATCAACACATTCAGAAAGTGTGTGTGTGTGTATACAGTTTGTTATTACCAGCTGTAGCATGAGTTTGAAAACTTTTATACTTAACAGTTTAAGTATTACAAACCTTTAATGGCTATTTTCATTTAATTTCTGCAAATTATTCGCAACACGCCTAGATTTATCTAGCGTAAACCTATTTGCCGACCGCTGTTCTATTGTGTTTTATAAAAGTTTCGCTATTAAGAATTATTCAATACGCTCGGAATGTATCAGAAAAATAGAATTATGTTCAATTGGTAGATTTATATAATAAAATTATTATGCTGCAAAATTTCCCGGCGTAGTATTTTATATCTAGGAATACTCACTGTTATTTCCTTGCTATGGGAAACCCTAAATTTTGCACAGGTTATAATGAAATAAAATTGAACAAAATTGAAAATAGCTATGTATATAGTTCAATTCAAAAGATGCAACCGATAAGTCGTAACATTAAACTATCTTTTGAAGTAATTTTTCCATAGGTAATAATTATAGTGGATTCTGATCAGGGCTGGTTTCATTAAATGCGTTTCTCCAATGAATAAAAAAGTGTACAATTTTACAGAGCTTGATTTATGAAAAATAGTTTTTTTTTTGATTTTGCAATAATTATTCGATATGGTGGCTGGTTATTATATTTAGGAACCTTTCCATAATCAGAAAGGTCTATGAAGTAAATGTAATGCCAATCAATGAACTGGTTTATGCTAATGAAATGAATATAAATTTAATATACAATTAAAATTGATAACTTTGTTATTATTTGTGACCCCCATTTCGCATCTTTGAGGAGCATCTTCAGGTGTTACCCAAAAAACACATGTAGCAAAAAAGGGAAAAAATCTGATGCAAATATCATTTATATTTGAAATTAATTTCCATAAAGCTACCACCGAAAATGTCAAATAATATCCGCCCATAAATTGTCAAACATAGATGGTTTTTCATATCTATTTTCTACTTAACACATTGTCTACTGAGAACGCGGAAAATGTGTCGTTTCTACACGTGTTTTGATTTCTCCTGTAGCCAATGTGGTGCAACGAATTCAAAAAAGTTAAAGCTGAAAAATGAATACAGAAATATCTTATTATTCAATGCAAAGGCAATATAATAATTAACGCTATTGAAATTCTACTTATGAGTAAAATTAGTAAAAAAAGGCTTAATTTTAATAAACGATTTTTTGAATTTTATGTGTAATAAAAATCCCCCCTCCCTTTCGTGTACAGGATCTGTAAACGATTTTTAAAAGCCAGTAAAAATTATATACGGCAAAAAAGGAAAAAAAATCAATATCATTGAGTAATAAATATATTTATTTATTAATAACTCTATTGTAATTAAAACAATTAAAATTCAAACGTGCCGCAAATTAAAGTCACGCCTATAATAACTATGCTAGTTAAAATATTGTGTGTTTTAAATATTCTCATTCACAAATGTTTTCTATATTTTAAAACGAATCATAACTTTGCAGATAAATGCATACATACCAAATAAATTGAAGATAAGTTCGTAACATTAACACAAATATCAATCCACGTGTTCGATAATGTAAACACAGTTATTTATACAATTTTTACACCGTTGAAAAACCTTCACCAATTCCGGTATACACACAAAAACACTGCTGCCAATTATTTCATTGACTAACAAATCGAATTTAGAATGATTGATATTGTTGTTCGGTATTGCCACAGAGGAAAATAATAAAACAGATTTAATTAAATATGAGGAAATCGGGAAATTTTTGCGCGCTTATTTGACTGTCGGTTTTCGCGTGCTGTCTTGTCGTGTACCAGAGATCGACTAATGTAAATGTATCGTATCACCTTTGTGAGTGTGTTCAAGATTTACGAATACCAACGCAGAATTAATCAGCGGTGTCAGCTGTTGGTTTACGGGCGCTAAGATTTTATATATATATTAATGTTTATCATCTAGTGTCGTTGATATATTAAATAATTATAGACTTGAAAAAGTATAGTTAAACTCTTATGTAAAAACTTAGTGTCGCAATTACTGAAATAGTTAAGTTTATACTAATGATTATTATATATAAATTGTGTAAATTACGTTGTGTCTTGTATCCTTAAGAAGCATATTTAGTCTAACTGTATCATACAAATTTTATCTCAATCTTTTAGTTAATCTTTATCACAAATAAAAAGTGGAACAGTGAGATGGCGTGATGTGCAAGCTTTATAACGAAGTGGGATTAACGAGTCTAGTAAAAAAACGATGACATCATTCTTAACACATTGGCTACGGGAACATAGAATACGCGTCGTTTATATATTTGTTTTGTGATTCCTCGTAGCCAATGTGTTAATACACAAGATGTATTTTATTTTAATACTATCTAAGCAATTTCACAATGCTCGCGATGAGCGAAACCTATCCTGATTTTTATCAGAATATTTTGGAAGTATATAATGTCTTTTAATTATTTAGGAATTTATTCCTTACTATGTATTCGAAGCCCATTTGCTAAATGTTCAAGAAGAAATTTAAGGATTCAACCTGATTGTGAGTCGAAATTAGGGTATTTTTTAAAGTGTTTTCCAGAGATTGACTCGTCTAGTTTTTCTTTTTAAAAGACTCATTTGAAAGAAGAAGGTTAAGGAGAACATGCAATGAAAAAAAATATATATGATGGATTGAAAACATTTAATAAGCCCTTCTATAAACAAACGGTAAAATAAATTATTGAATTTGTTGTGTTGTATTGTTTTTGATACCTACTGTAGTATCCCCCAATAAATGCATAATTATTATGGTTTTTAAATAAAATTTGCTGTCATTTGTATAAATAAAGAAATTATTAGCACATGAATGTAAAATACTTTCCGTCAAATATAAAGGGTAAAAATTATTCAACGGATATTGACAATTCGCAAAATGGTTTCCGAGTCCTGCAAATAGTAAGCAATACCAAATACTCGCGATACTGTCACCGCAACTTTTGTCTCGAGCGGGAGGGGGAGGCGGCAATGCGAGCTGAGCGAACGGAGACTGTGTTTTGGAAATGTGTCAAAATGAGAAAAAAACGTAACGCTACGAAATGCATTTATGAAAATTGTATGCGCGTTGCACAACCGCATCGCGAAGTAATGCATAATCAAGCGGGTTTGCATAAGCTGCATTTTTTTGTTTTTGTTATCGAAAGAATGAGAGTGAACCGGGACTATTTGTATGGAGCATTATTTATGAATTGACAGCTCCAAATTAAAAATAGTTCCATATTCAAACAAAGCCAATTTCACAAGATACAATCGAAACAATATTAACTGTCAACCAAAATTCTTTCTGTCTAGTCTACAACCACCTTATCGTCCCTACCGAGTCAAAAGGGCGTTAATACAATTTTGGTGATTCTGAGCTAAATATGAGGATTCACAAAAAATATGCACAGACTGCCAAAAAGATGTTCTTAAAAAAACTCGATACATGGAAAGAAGTGGTAAAGAAACGAAGTTGTTCTGATTCACACAATGTTTGTTCTACTCTTTTTGCTCTCGTGAAAAGTAGCGATTTGTCACTAACGTGGCCTTTTGGATCGGAAAGGTGGATATCAGTCTACAATGCTCGTGCTGATTGAAACCGGACCTGATTATCAAAAAATATATTTAGATGTAGTGCAACACAATTGCCTTTTATTAATTATAGTAAATTGCATTTCATTGATTGAATTGGCAATTACAGTGACACAGTTTTGTAGTAGAAATATAATTAATTTTGATACATAATAATACGGTGAAAAAAAATAGCAATGTATTTTAGTTCTACAGAAATTATTTGACTCATCTACATAAACTGTTGTAGAAAGGGTACACAATACATCTGTTCAAACATCCTAATTTTATATGGTGATAAAAATTATTAAATGTGACAATATAATTTCTGTAGAACATTAAAATACATTGTTATTTTTTGTTCACCATGTTTTAATGGAATTATGATCTGCCAAGCAAATACCAATTCAATCAATAAATTCAAAATGTTTGAGATAAACGATTTACGATTTGATTTGCAACCAATTGCTTGATATACCTAATCATAAGTCTTACTCCGATATGATATATACAGGCCTGATAGCACTAATATCACACAGTATGACAATTATATCAGTTAACAGTGTTCGTGATTACCTAAACCGGTCCTGATTATAGTAAAATATGTGTTTGATATAATGTCTTTATTCAATATTAAATAAAGAATTATCAATTCATCATTTAAATGATATCATAATATATGTACCTAATAGGATTTTAATCGTCTAGGTTTTGTCTCATATTTATGGTTGATGCACTAGATGCAAATTTACCAAATTGTTCATACAAACTTCTGACAATACTCTCTACTGAATGTAAGGAGTAATTCTACGGATATACATTATTTATTACTTCGACTGATACATTATAAATTATCTCCACTTCCTCTAATGTTTGTATCTTTTATAAATCATATATTATTCGTACTTGTACTGGTCGTAACATCGCATTTGATGAAATGCAAATATAATACAAAGCAGAAATCTTATTTCAATGTATGAATAAATTTTTGTATCTATGGTATAAAATTATTGATTATACTGTTTTCCGAGTGCATAACAGAACTGCATGCTGCATGTGATGTCGATAGCTATCAAACTAATTCGATTTATCAGTAGATTGCTATTCACAACGAATACATCAATGTTTCTATGCAAACAAAACCGCAAGTATATTTTTAATCGGAATCGTGATGTAATTAATTACATATATTAATTTATAGTACAGGCGGACCTCTACTTTCGCACATAATTGATTCGTGAAAATTTGTGCGAATGTTGAATGTTTGAAAGAAGAGGGATGTAAAAAAAAGCACCAAAAATTGTTCTTTAAAGATTTTTTCAGGTTCTTCTTCCTCACTTTTCTTTTTGTATTTCATTCTCGTTCTCCTGTTTGTCGATTAGATATTCATTTGTTAAAGGTTCCGAGTGAGATTCAATCATCGCATTAACATCTTCAATGTTGCATCTAAGTTTAGTTCATTTATAAGGCGCACTAGTACTACTGCATTGAATATTTGACTCGGAGAATAATTTCCATCATCAATAATTTTAGACAATGAGAAAATAAAGCCTTTTCCAGCATTTCTATCTGCATCAGCCGATTCTTCAGTGAATTTAATATTGTGAAAAGAATACCTCGTTTTAAATTTGGCAAATCAGTTGTTACTTGCATGAAACCGTGTTAGAATCTTATTTTAGTCCAATCTTCCAATCTTTGTGAAATCTAAGAGCCTTAGCTTCAATAATTGAAATACTTAGGGGGATATCTTTTTCATGTTGATCGCTTACCCAGTGTGACAAAGATTTTTCCATTTCATCCATCACTATGTCGTGTCTTTTAAAATCAATTTTTGAAGATATATTTCCACAACTTTGAACGTATTCTTTAATAGTATTCATATGCATTTGAGAGTGCGACAGGAAGTGGAGATGCGGGTAACAACTGCACCGAAACATTTTTTTTTGCATTATCGCCGAAAAATATAAAAAGAACGAATTTTTAAAAATGTGTCATCCATCATCGTCACAATCACCAACTTAACCACTACTTACCGAGAAACACACACCTGAGATATAAGGGAAATGAGGGCAAAATACCCTCAGTCCCCTATAAAGTGTAATGCCAAATCATCATCAATCATCATTGCATTATAGGCTAACTATAAATTATATCGTATTGAAGTCATGTACTGTTACTAGGGCTGTGGAGTCGTTAAAAAAAGACAACTCCCGACTCCAACTCCACAGCCCTGACTGTAACACTTTTAAAAGAAAAGCAGTGCTTATTAATGGTCGCAGTTTGAGTTTTTATGGTTAAAAAATGAGCTGAGATACGCAACGCCTGATTAATAATCCGGCGAATGAATTCAGGTTATGTTACCTTCGAAGGTTTGAGTACTCAATAATTTTACAGTTAACGTTATGCTAAGAGGATAAAGACGGATATTTTCCAAATTTCCAAAGATGAAATCAGAACTAAGTCAGTGAGAATAAGGCCACGATTCAGTTATTTTTTTGAAAAGAATTTAATATGTCTCGGTGAGATTAAATACAATAGACAACTTTAAAATCTCTTTGAAGGTATTATATTTAAAATAACTTTCAAATATTAGTGCATAGCTTTGCAAATGTTGCATTATCGATATTTATAATTTAAATACCTTAAAAAGTTTAGCAAATTGACTGGTTTTTATAATACAGATTACTAATATGAAATGTAAAATAACTTACATTTTTTCATGTAATGTGTAATTAATTCGGTACACGTGTTTAGCCTCTTTCGGAGGCACCTTTAGTCTTAGTATCATTACTAAAGCATTTTTTGCGATAAGTCTGAAGATGATACTGAAAGAGGCGAAATGCGTGTCACGAAGACGTAAATTATTTAACAAAAATATTAAAATGAACTTCCACAAAATTACCGCCGTATCCATCGAAAAAACTTTTGTCAATATTTGGTGAACAGGCATTATCCTAAAAAATAATAAAACATTTTTTGCACTTATTCTACAATTGATATATTAAGATCAGGGCCGGTTTCACTTATCGCGAGCATTCATTCCTAACCAGTTGTAAAAGCTCGCAATAGGCGAAGCCGGTCTTGATCTTGATACATACATGAATTTTAGAATAATTACAAAAAATGTTTTACTACAGTTTAATAGTTTTTATCGGTACTGCAATAATAAAGGACCTCAAAAGTTATTGTTTTTTGATACAATGTGGTGTATAGATCGTTAAGAAATACTTAATAAACGTAGATTTTATTTGCATAGTTATTGGAATAGTAATATTATGACTTGAGTAAGAATATCGGTAAAAGAATTTATTTTTAAATACATACATATTAGAATGTTTCTTCAAGATACATGTGTCTTCTGTCAGATTGTACAAGTAGATTAAAATGAATCATGGCGGGTTTCAATTTGTAATTTTATTTATATTGAATGTGGTTATTCTAAATTTAAGATAAGGAAAACCGCTATGCATCACAAGAATGCTCAGTGCTAAAAAAAATAGCAAAACAAAAGAATCGCTGAAACTGCCAAAAACCGAGCGGTTTTAAATCACCAAAAAATAGATCCGGCTGCCGTTCGCCAAATAAGCTAAACGCACAAATTGCTACATCAAAAATTTCCTTTATTTTGTCTATCATTCACCAAATTCCGAGATAACCGTAACGATTTCCGATATTAAATCAACGGAATTTTAAACAAACAGTTACTGTTCGCTAGAGATGGGATAATGAATGAAAGTAACGATATACCAACAGTTTTGATCAGAATAATCAAAATATGTAAAAAAAACCTATTTATATTATTCGTTATCTAAAAGAAACGCTTGTCTTTATAATAAAACTAATAACACATTTTTAGTACTTATTCCACATTAAGTTTATTGAATCAGGATCGGTTTCGCTCATGGCGATCAACTGATGATAATTGTTATCAGTTGATAATGCTCGCCATGAGTGAAATCGGTCCTGATCTAATAATTTCAATGTGGAATAAGTAGTAAAAATGTGTTATTATTTTTATTATGATTTTTTTAAGAATATAATTTAAAATTGATAAAAAAAAATATTTGGCATTACAGCTTACGCCAATGCGCCAAATATTCTTAATTGTGAAAGTCATACGAGATTAACTCGATGATAAATAATAAATCAGTTGTGCACAAAATCAACAATAAGTAACATACACCCAGCCCAAGATCTCTTTTTTTAATTGAAAAAAATTCAACCTTGCCGAGAATTGAACTCGGGTCCCCCCACAGAACGCTAGGACAAAGCACTCGCCACTAGACCACAGGGACCGACAATATAATGCCATATAATGCGATTATAATGCCATTCCACCAAGATATTGACAGTGAACACCTTAATAGCTTGTCTATATTTTATTATTTATCTCAGCTTGTATAAACTATTAGTGTCATTATTTTTTCATGTCATTTTATGATGTATAGCGGAAAGGTAATTTTTCTAAATAGGTTGTAAAAGCATATAAATGAAGAAAAAAACACATTCGATCCTTTTATGTGTAGTTTCTGCGCTTCATGCAAAGATTTTTTTATAAATTGTGATTTATGGGATATACATATGATATATCTAATAAAACACCATCTTTGCATGAGGCGTAGTGACTAAATTGCTAAAACATAGTCAAAACGGAAATTGGAAAGACAAATTCTACGAATGACCTATAAAGTAATCTTAGTAACGATATTGCTCGAACGGGTATTGGAAACTAACGATTTATCAGAGCGTCTGTACTCTGTAGTCGTATTTGCTGATGTATCCATTGCAGCCTCAAGTGCCGCATGATTGCCTCCGAGGAGTTCCGTAATGCAGTAATTTCGTCGGCGGCTTAGGATACCTACATATATTCTGTAGGTATATGCAGCATAGATTCACGCCCTAGGCGGTGAGTACATTGTCTATTTGGTTCTGCGACGCTCAAATCAAGATGGGGTAGGTACCCCCGTTTTCAATTTCATTTTTTTAAGCCATGTCCGCTTCCAATGTAGACAATATGTAGGCACCTTTGAGAGATTGTAGGGTTTTGCAAATCCATATATAAAAAAAATTGTAAACATATGTATGTTAAAACTTTCACGAACAAGATTTTTTTATTCAATTTGTTGAGCATTTTTTCGCCTGATAACCTCCAAGAGAGTATTTAACACAAGCACTGATGAATTAATTTTTGAAATCGTAGTTGCTAGTATATTCGTAAAGCATTTCAACAGGAAAGGGTTATCGGTGTTAGAAGGGTTAATCTCGACAGAAGTTTTGAACGAGAACTGCGTACTAAACATCTATTTTTTGAAGAGAGTAAGGATATGACTAGAAAAGAACTAGTGTTAGCTAATCACTCTTGCTCCGCCCTGTTTTTCGGATCGCATGGGTGTGGATGTGGTTTTTTAAGCAACATATCCACATTAATAATTATGTTGAAAAATGGAACCACCTAGACTGGTACTCGAGCCTGTGAGCTCCACAACCGAAGCTAACCACGTACGTCGTGTTTATGATGTTTAAATATTTCACGTCTTCGTTTCCTCTGTTCTGCATTCCTGTAATATATTTTGAAGATGTGCCAAGCCATGAGCTTCATTTTTTTATTTTGTTTATTTATTGAATATTTCTGGCCAAGGTCCGAATCTTTTCTGAGATCAAAAATAAACGAAATAGGGTAAAAAGGTTGATTAATAAATATTCATATTTTCGTGATATCTGTCAGTCGGTACTGAATAAATTAATTAAAAAATATTTGTATAATATTGGGAATAGTTATGTTCGATAAAATAATATAAAACTGGGATTTATGTACATAGATGACTAAAGAGCAGACAATTTTATCATTGCGTCGAACAGTTATATCTACAATATGTATAATTTTCTTAATTTTCGTAATTTCTATAAAAAGTAATCTATGTAATAAAACGCGACTATTTGAACTTTGGTGCCACTTATGAAACTGCGATTGTAGAGAATTTGAAACATTAAAAATATCGTGTGATGTGGAAAAAAATCAAATGAAAAAATTTTACGTGTCATTTTAGGAGATATGTATATACAAATTGAAAATTTATTTTCAATAACTTGCTCAGTCAACACTTTTAAAGTGCTCCCTGATAAATCGCATGCGGAAGTATCTCATATACCGCTCCCTCCTAGAGCACAATTTTCTACAAAAACTATATTTTAAAGGTCAAATTAAATATTATTCATGAATATCTGCACTGGAAGAATAGTTTTCAGAAGCTATTTGTTCTTCAGTTTCGACAAATGTAATCTTTTAAAATATGTATGTACATATGTACCAAACATAAGATTTTTTTTCCATTATACATACTATAAGAGAGATAATACTTTGGTGCAAATAAAAATCTAGCCCAAATTTTGTAAAAGTTCATAGTCTCGACCACAACGCTATACGGGGTTGTAATATGTTTTTGAGTTCAATAATATTAAATTAATTATTTCTATGTTACAATTGTTGTGTGCAGAATAAAAATAAAAATATCCATTCTCAAGATATTATATTGGAATGGTACTATACGTAAATGTATTGGAGAATGAAGAGGTGCTGGAATCAAAATGTTTTAGACCGGCTGACCTACCTGTGATCGCACTGTGTTACCAGGGCAGTGATGGAATGAACAATTTCGCTGCGACCGTTCGCACCAGCTGTGGAGGTTTTCCTGTTTTGCGTTTGGATCCGTAGCGGATCATTTGAGCCAGGGTTGCCACATGTGGTATCTTTGAATTTCCATCACGCATTCAATCTACGGGGCTATTTCAGCACAGCTTCGATTTTTAAAATTACAGTTTGACAGTTTTGCTGAAAGGAAACGTTCGACTTTGAAGTGTTGGCATTTAAGTATAACGACTGGCGCGCCATCTCGCAAAAAATCAGAACATTCGCTCCAGTCCTTCCATTTTCAAAACTAATTCAATTATTTTTTAACGATTGCTGACAAAGATGACGTTAAAGCAATCTTATATACAAAAGCGTGTACGTGTTAAATATTCCATTTAGAGATCTGTTAAAACATATTCAGTGAAACCTTTATATACGCCATCCTTTATATTTGGTATTTGTCACATTTTGATGAAAATAAGTATCGTATTTTAAATCAAAATATAAACGCATTCAACGATAATATGACTGACAATTTCAGGCAGGCTTTAAGAAGCATACAAACATTGAAATACTCTTTGTTAAATCGTGTACTAATTGAATTATCGAAAAAAACGGTTTAATTTTTAATTGACAACAACTCCTTTTATCAACAATAATTATCCTACTCTTCCTTGTCTATTGATGTATTTCAGGGGTTCTTAACCTTATTGCGACTCCGGGCGCATTTGAGATTGAAGATGATAGTGACGGGCGTAGGCCGGATTTTTTAAAAAACAAATATTAAAGTTTTTCGTACATGTATATTATTTTTTGTACTATTTTTTCATGTATCTTTACAAATTACAAAGTTACATTTGGTGGAAACTTATTCGATAAATAATTTAAATAAATAAAAAACCATTCTGATAAAATTTTGGTATTTTCGTAATTTGATACTTTGTAGAGGGCGGACGATAATAGCACCGCGGGCGCAATTGTGCCCGCGGGCACAGTGTTAAGAACCCCTGATGTATCTTTTTAGTAATAGTGTTGTTAACAACACATATTTTTTTATTACTGTTCTATTTCAGTTATATCTTATGGAAAAATTGTACCTATCATATTATCGTAAGGTTCTTAAGAATCGATTAATTAGAAATATAGAGATTACGCTGTAATTTTTATGATAATACTTTTATGAGCTGGGTAGTGAAGTCATAAGAGTCATAGCGGTGTATTTTGTTCAAAGTCGTGAAAAACTTTTGAGAAGCTTGAACTTTTTATTTATGCAAAATTTGTCTATTGGCCAGATTGGATGTTTGTTATTTAATTTAATACACATTTATAAGAAAGGTAAGAAAAAAACGTGACAAAATTAAACTTTTTTTAGTCGGAGTCGGAGCATGTTTTTGGTCAATGTTGGAGTCGAAGTCGTGTTTTTTTCACGACTCCACAGCCCTGTTTATTAGTAATTAAAATATTAGTGTAAATAGTACTCTCCACAAGCTCCCAAAGTTGTCGAGATAGTCTCAATTGAGTAGAAGATTCAAAATCTGCAAAAAAAAAACGGCATAACATTCGAACCATAATGTGACCTTTAAATGAAAAAAAATAACGTTCATGCCGCATCAAATTAAGCTTAATGTAACATAATCTTATCATGTAACGAAGTGGAGATATTAATGTACAAAAAAAGTTTGGTATTAGTAATACGATTTCAAATTTCGAACCAAGTTCACGATGTTCACACATGGACCGAAAAAGTGTGAGATATTTTTGGGGCATAAAAAATTATCGTATAAATTCTAACAGATAATGATTATTGTTCTACAGAAAACGCGCCAATCAGAGCATCATAATTATATTCACGTATTGTTTTTTTTACGTAGATGGAGCCATTGCAATTTAAAATACTTTCACTAGCATCCGTGAAACTGTGCCAGTCGTTGAACTCGTATGCGAAATTATACATAATAACCGATCGATCTTCTGCCTGAATAATAATATTGAAGATCTACCTAGAAATTTTTTAAAATATTATGCACCCGGCCCGAACCCGAAGACCTCCGACCCGGCCCGGCCCGCGCCCGAGGCTCATTTCCAAAAGTCTTACCCGAACCCGACCCGAGCCCGACATTTTGCAACCTTGCCCGAAAATAATCCGAATTTTTTTCTAATAAAAATTAAAAATTGACTGCGAAATATGTTTTTTCCTAATTAGAATTAGTTTTGTTTGTTTTACAGGAATGACGATTGAGTAGTTCCTGTTTTTGAACTAGAAAAGCTGAAAATGCATTTACATTTTATACACTCAACGTATCCAACATTTTTGTTTGTAGCCACCTCTATGATTTCACTAAATGATTTCCACACTTCACTTTTCCCATGGGTTTTTACTGAAGTAAAATATTCTCCACTCTTCAGTTTTGTCTTAATATTTTCGAAGCCCATTTCTTGCCGGTAAATTGAAAAAAAATCAACCTACAAATCGAATTACGACCGATCGAAATAGCCATATAAGAAATACTGAAGTCAGGATCATATTATGAAATTCATGATGCGTATTGTACAAACTTCTATGAAGCAGACATCATTAAAAAATACTAAAATAATGGCGTCATTAAATTAAGAACTGTGCGTCTTGTTTTTTCGAATGGGTCGAAAAGATGACTAATACGAGTACGTGAAGTTTATTATGGTATTAAATTTAGATTTACGATAATGGTGAACTCATTCGGAAAAAAGCCCGATTTTTGTTATATTTTGTTGTATGCTTGCGTCCGAGCCCGGCCCGGGCCCGAATCCTAAGCCTTCGTTACCCGGCCCGACCCGGCCAGCGGGCCAAACCCGAGCCCGTGCAGACCTCTAATGCAAAGTAAACTGATTTGATATTTTACAAGAGTTCTTAACGTTGTATCCGCCACCAAGGACAATGGATATAAAAACTTACTGAGAGTATTCTGTAATATATAATAGGCATAAAAATAATAAACATTTTGTAGTACTTATTGCACATTGAATTTATTTAGATCAGTACCGGTATTGTGAGCATTATCAACTGAGTCAGGATAGACTATAGAGCAGTGGTCTCGAAAACTCAATAAGGATGTGAGTTACTTTACTCGACACCAGTGTACTACGGACAGCCACAAATTCATAAGACTGGCACTCCGTTGGTATTGCGAACATCTGAATTGAAAGTCCATGTTATATAAGTGTTTTAAAATCCAATGAATAGGAAAGAACTCTTGCAAAAATAGTTGAATCTTTTTTTGTACTCCCTAATACTCTGTCACCAGCCGCCACTGCTCAACACACAAGAGTAACAAAATACGTTCAATTGGTCGCAATGTCGGACTAACGAATTAATACCGATAATTCAATAGTTTATATAAAAAAGTGATACAGTAGAACCTCGATTATCCGGAATAATTGGGGATGAAGATAGTCCGGATAATGACAAATCCGGATAATCGAAAATTCGGATAATCGAGGTCCGGATAATCGAGGTTCTACTGTATATACAAAAATATAGTTTTATAAATAACCGAGATACCGGTTTTGAAAATTTTCTATACCGGTGTATAGCCTTGAATCTGAGAAGGCTTTTTCTGCAGCTGGACATAATATTTGCACGATGATTCGATCAAGATTGACAGATTCCAGAATTAATGTTCTAGCTTTTTAGAGGTCATATTTAAATTTATAAAAACAAAATGTCGACAATTTTAACGCAATCAAAAATTACGTACACATGCCATTTCACGTTTACTGTCAAAACCCTGTGTTAGAAAAAATTCTTTAACTCTTAACGACTAGTCGAATCTGATATATTCAATAGTTGCAAACAAATGCCGACATGTCCAAATATTTATTTCACTTATTTGCAGTGTAATATGAGGTTAACTGACTTTCAAAACTATTTAAGCATGACACAAAAACGATGCATGGTGGAATTATCATAATATATTATATTAAGCAGTGATGCACATCCTGCGGCCCGAAATGATATTTCAAGCGGCCCAATATGAAAAATATTAATCACCTTTTTTTTATCAGAAATTTTCACGGTCGATGGTAAAACAATGTAAAATAATAAAATTTTCAATTACATACACACTAAACATAACGATTATTCGATCACTTTTACCCATACGGCCCTCGAAAAATCTGAACATTAATAAGCAGGCCCTTCTGCCAAAAAGGTTGTGCATCATTACATTGCATCTGAATAATTGGATAATTTTTTAACATTTAATTCTCTAAAACTTATGCGAGCTATTCTATTATTTCAATTTGATATTTTATAATATAATGGTTATTCGATACATCATACATAGTTATAAACCTAATGTACACATTTTTACTTATTTTTTCGATCTTAATCAGGGCTGTGGAGTCGGAGTCGTCGCGGCGATTTGGCCGGAGTCGAACTCGGAGTCGGAATTTTTGAAAAGCTTGAACTTTTTATTTTTGCACATAATATGTCAAATTTGGCTATTGGCCGGATTGGTAGGGTTGATATTGAATTGAATACACATAAGGCAAAAAAAAGTGACGATATTAAAATTTTGTAGTCGGAGTCGTGTTTTTGGTCAATGTTGGAGTCTTGGTCGTGGTTTTGGTAAATGCTGGAGTCGGAGTCGGAGTCAAACTTTTTTTACCGACTCCACAGCCCTGATCATAATGGACTGTTTTATTGCTATTTACCATGTATAGTATGAAGCATAACCATAAAAAACAGCAAATCATTATTTATTTCCACAATAATGATCGATTTTCGAAGATACAATCGATGTTGATTTGTTTTTAGTTTCAGATGTTTAGCAGCTTGGATTTCGACCATTTTCAAAATTGGAAGACGGATTTAATCTAATCGAAAATACTAAAAAAAGAGCAGTGAATTAAAATGTGTAAAATATAAACATATACCGCGATTTTTATCATATAATATATGGTTATTATAATCATGACATATTAAGTGTGTTTATTAATAAGATCAAGGTGCCATTTAATTTCAATGAGTCACTTCAAGGATTGAAACGTTTCAATGTTAACCACTAAAATATTCTTGCAGTTCCGCATAAATATTTTTTCTTTCTGTTTATCATTCACATCTTGTGAGCTTCGTAATGCAAATAATTATGATGTAAATATTTATTTTGTTGTGATTGAGTTAATATGGACGCAGATAAAGTCCCATATGTCTATGAAGTATTTGTTCATATTATTTATAATGATGACGTTTTAGCAAAGAATAAATAATTGCTTTTTGAGTAAACTTTTAATGCGTGGGTGGAAGCAAGATGGCTTATTTAGGTGCTGTCAAACTATCACATATTAACCTTCGCCAAATCGCCAATCATTTACTATTCGAAAATCACGCGTTCGATGCAGATACAGGAGTTGAATTGTTATATAAAAACACGGGCGAAAATAAATTGTTTTATCAAGAAATATTAGCGATAAATAGGGCTCAGTAATAGTTAGCCAATTTAAAACGAACAACTTAATCTTCCAAACACACAATTGCTATACCCGCTGAAAAAATATCATTAATTATAAACTGAAACACTTGAAATTAATCAATTCAATAATAATAGGTCAGATTTATTTATATTTATCTCATTACAACATTCAAAATACCCTATAGTTATAACTCCCACTTAATTCGATGAAACTCATTTACATTAAATTTTTTGCTAATTCATATAGATTACGTTACTAGCAATTTAACTTAACCTTAAACTTGTATATAAACAATCAAACAGTCAAACAATCAAACAAACAAACAATCAAACAAACAGTCCATTCAAGTACATCCGTGCACTTGGAATGCCTGAAGATGCCGAAAGGCGAAACCCGGGTCGTTAGCGACAAAACTCATGGAAAAGTACAGAATTCCATCGATTCAAATTTAATATTGAAATTCCATTAACCACCTTCAGTCGAAATTATTAATTTTATTATGATACAATAATACAGTTTGTTTCGAGAGTCATAAAAATACACGCTATAAATAATTTTATTGATAATCTATTCGTTTGTATGGGAATAATATTTTTTTCCGGAATTGAGATATCAATTATAAGTTCTTCGCCCACCCTGTATATTGCCAGATTACCAATCAATAGCTTCTCAGGTCTCCAGACTCCACGATTAGGAGTTGTAGCTATTGAGGAGGTGATGAGATCTTATTTAAAATGAATCCGTGATAACTCGGCTCAAGTCAAGTCGGCACATGGCACGTCGACACATGTCAAGTCGGCACATGACAGGTTGACACATAGACAATTCGGCACCTAGACATCTTGACAAAATTTCCTTTTTGTAATACAGTGAAAAAATGTATTTGAGCCCTACAAAAATAATATATTGTTGATTAAATGTTTGAATTGTGACAAATTGATATAAGTTTTTCTAAATGAAAGCAAATCTGGGTTTTTAGTGAGTGGTAATGAACGTACATTAGTTTTACATAAAGATGATATAAGTAAAATGGCATTGGCGATCTGTGATGATCAGAGTATTGATGTTGGATTAATGTTTGTTTTCTCATTAAAAATGTCATTGGATTGATGATATCTATTAATTTCCAATTGTTCTAATGCATTTATCTAAAGGCCAATTAATTAAGATCAATTAATAGTAATTCTGTACTGGAAGCTAGATATGGCTATGGCTGGCTATGTTAGACTGTAATAACGACATGACTTTTCATAATCTAGCATGCAAATTTTACGTAATTATGTAGGAATTCACTTCCCCTAGTGTGCCAGAAGGTGTTTTCTTCCATAAAACACCCCCTTCGTGCAGTATTTTGACGGAGATCGAATAAAAATAGGAGTGTTTTGTCAAGTTGTCCAGGTGCTGAATTGTCTATGTGCCAACTTGTCATGTGCCGACTTGACATGTGTCGACGTGCCATGTGCCGACTTGACTTGTGCCGATTGGTCTGGTCACCATTTCAAATAAATCAATACCTATCCAAGACAATTTTATCGATTGGAAAAAAATAATAAGATATTGACATTCTACCACATGAAATTTTGAAGTTTTATTTAAATAAATATTATAAATATGTATATGATTTTTTTTCTTGTACTAAATACAGATTTGCCTAGTCCGCGGTCAAGTTGTCAACGTTGTGGGCTTCGATTGCGGTGTTCACTGATTCGGATAACTGTATCCATTAGTCCTGCATCAGTCATTTATTTGCTCTCTCCGAAAACGAGTAGTTGAGCAACTGAGCTACAAGCAGTTCTTGTAAAAACAACAAGTAGGAGTCCAAATGATTCACATTGAGAGCAGTATGACTAATGTAATGTAAGTTTACAAAATTCGAAAAAATACATTGATTTGTTATTTCTATTTGACGAAAAACACAATGCAAAATATATATCACATTATTAACTCAAATTAGGCAGCATACATGTTTGTATTGGGCTAGAACAGGCATACTCAACCTTTTTTTTGTCCGGGCCGCATTCCGATTTTTGCTTCGCTACGTGGGCAGCAACATATTTGTTGTAAACTGTAAATAGTAAATACACTTAGGCCTCGTATAACACGGTTTTATACAACAGGCTTTATATAACACGGCTTGAAGTGTTATACGAGGCCAAAGTGTATACATATGTGTATTCATGTATTTTTCAAAATAAAAAATAACAATGAACAACAAATAAAAAATACATAAAAAGTACACAAAAATACTAATGTATCCAAAGTCTTAAATCTTAAATCGTTTACTAAAAAATGAATGTGAATTTTGATATTGAGTCAAACTTTTAACTATCTTCGTCAAATCAGGTTCCTGATTACTACAGGTTACTCTTAATTAATACATCATCAAGGTGAGAATCAGTAAGTCGATTTTTAATACGATCTTCGCATATTTAATTTTAGAATATGACAAGTCTCAGAGATACGTAGATGAGAATAACGTGAGCAGAAGCTGGGCACATTTTTGTACAGTTTTTTTACCAACCGATTGCAACCCAATATTGAAAACAACACCAAAAAAGTATTCGGTGACTATAATTATTTTGGGCCGCACATAAGAGGTGATTGAGCCGCATGCGGACCGCGGGCCGCAGGTTGAGTATGGCTGGGCTAGAAGCTCGAAGCCAGACGAAGCCAAATATAACTCGGCTACACGAATCCGAATTGTGGAGTTTAACGATTGACTCACAAACAGTTAAATACGTTAAAATGCTAAGAGTGAGTCAATATGACACAGATTCAAAAAAAAAATATTTTCCAAGATACCAGCAACCCTTAGTCTGCTAGTGACTCACGAAGACGGTTTTAGTTATTATTGTTAGTAATACGACACGGTTTCGCCGAAACGGGTTGTAGGCAGATTTCGACGCACTTCCTTTGATAAAATACAACGTCATTGTTTGATAACAATATTCTTACGTCTCTTTTATTATTTCCCCCCTTTGTGTTGGCCGTAGGGTATGGTGCAAATGAAAAATGTATTATGTACCAAACATGTATGTTTTTTATTGCTTTATTCAGTGAATACACAAAACATATTCACGTACAAACGATACATTGAACATGCTGTTTCCATTCGAATTAATACCAGTCCGATTGAGCTCATAAATCGTACGAAATATATAACGTAAGCAAATTTTTATGTTCTGAATTGAAAGAAGTGGTATAATTGTATTGGCAGTCACCCTTTTCGCTGTAGCGTAGCACCCCTTAAAGATTTAATAATAAATCAATGCGGCCCTCTGAGAAGTTAATACTTTTGCATCTTACCATTCAAGAAATAATTTCTTGTATGTGATGCTTACGAGTCCAGTGGCGGCTCGTGGATATGATATCTGGGGGTGCTACGGTTGATAATAAATAAAAATAAAATATTTGGATTATATTTTATTATTAACATCAAAATTATTAAAATTAAATATGATATGATATTTTTTCCTTAGTCATACACTTTCTGATTGAAAACAAATCAGAAGAAATAAAGCTCGCAATCGTACGGACGCAACACTGCTGGTATAGTACCAAAGCAAGCTTGTATATGCGGACTCCGCTCCCCGCGCCCCACCTTCTCGAACTCGAGCATATTCCATCAAAAACGGTACTGCACAAAGTCATAAAGATGCGTCACTTTCTGTTATTAGTACGGCAGTGTATGATCATTTTTTTATGTTTCGGTGCGCGGGCGAGTACAATACACACTTACACAATATTGATATTTTCATATAATACATACATATTATATATATATATTTATGAATATTATAATATGACATTTTTCTCAATTTGCTTAGGGGTGCTGCAGTTCCACTGTGCGTATGGACGAGCCACCACTGCTAACGACGTATATAACGTGAATAAAGAATAAAATATATGTATTGACTTTAAGTGAACTAATTGCCACTTCTTGGTGGAAAGACATTATTCAAATAAATAAAACTTATTATGAATAACTAATGACAACATACACATATGCTGAGCATTGTCGCGATATGTGAAGTTGATTCAGATATATCCCCTGGGAAGTGAAGTGAGCCAAATAGATTTTTTTTAAAAATTAGTTAGATGCAGTATCATGTTTTTCAGGTCGTTAAGTATCCGACAAGTGAAGTGAGACTATTTATTATACATAACCTGAAATGTGCGGTGTTTTTTTTCACAAAAAAGTATGCTCTGAGCTACTACAAAAGTTTCACCATATTGCTACATGGCTCACTTCACTCCGCAAGGGCTCAAATGATTCTCTGAAATACTTCTTTCTGATAATTTACATATTTAGTAAGCTTCCACGTTATTTTGAAGTGTTAAGATAATTCCACAAAAAAACGAAGAAGTAATTATTTCAATAGAATTAATATCAAATTATTTTTTCGGTCGTAACACACACCAATACACATTTTAATCGTTAATATTGCAGTAATCTATACATAAATATCATTCTTTCATTTTAGTAAAACTAATAATATCAAAGTGTTTGAATAAAATACAGTCAGGTCATGCCTCAAAATTCTAGACAGCCGGGCCCCGTGTGATCAATTCATCATTTTATTTCGAACAATCGCCGAAAAATCTGCGTGTACTGTTATGTCACCCAAAGAGAAATAGTGCAGACTTTTTTTTATTTCCGAACATGAAAAACTTAGTTGAGGTGTGTTCAAAAAATCAACAGTTACTTATAATACCTAAAACGGTGTTTGAAATTTCAACGTGCTTCTCAATTTGGAGTTTAGCAGTATTTTTTGGTGAACTTTGTTTGAATAAATAATAATAAATTTTCACCGAGATGAAATTAGCGGTACAGTTGGATAAGTCGAGAGTACGGCATTGAGTTTTTTTGTTGCTTTTAATGAAGCAAACTGAAAAGGCTGTCGTCAAGTGGTCGATAAAAATAAATTAAACTCTGAAAAATTGACATAACCTATACAAGATAATGTATTCGTCCGTCTTTTATTGAGTTAATAAAACAAAGAATAACACATTGAGAAATATACTATTCTTCTGATTGTGAGACATTTGGTATCAAATTTACTGAAATAAAAATGATACTGCCCAATTCAAAATTTTCTGCGGCCCAATTGGAATTTATAATGCTATAGGTATATATTTTTCATTTTTTATTCATTAAAATAAATAATAAACCAGTTCACCATATTTTGGAAATTTAATAGGTCATTACTGCTCTTAATCTCAATCATAATAAATATGGACTCCTAATTTAGAAAAAAGCAACCCGTTGTCATTGAAATTGACCCGTTTTTGAAAATTTATGCCTGCCATCTGTCTATTTGTATCTGTAGCCAATTTTATATTATAAAGCTGCTAACTGTTTTATCAAGTATTTTATGACGTCAGTTATTTTCATGAAACTATGCTCTTTTTTACATATAAAATTGGCAGCATTGATCAGAATTGCATAATAAATTTATTATTCTTTATGGCTTTTCAAAAAATAATTGGATTTATTTACAATAATCCTACTATTCTACAATAAATTCTTGTATTTTAAATAAAATGATTCTAAACGAATACCCACTCGACCTTTAAATTTTTAAAAGAAACATAATCATTATCTTTGAATGGGTGTTTAATTTTATTTATGACATGCATTGGTGAAATTTGATTAAAAGGCTTATTATCACATAAATTTTATTGGTAACAATTCCATAAAAATGACGGGAGCATTAGAAAAAGAGTTATTTTTCTTCTTTATTATAGAGGTAAAAAACAAAATAGTTTTCAAATATGGTAGTACTGTTACATTCTGTCAAGTGTCAAGTCGATAAATTTTGAGTGTGGCAAATCCAGTTGGTATATGGTCGTGAACTTGTTGGTTGTCTGAGGGGAGGTTTTTACGACCGAACGAAAACATATTTTATTCTTGTGATATTATATTAGTTAACATGACGATTAAATTAATCGCTGTAATGGCGCTTATATTAGGAACATTCCCGGAGAGCTATCAAGGGAAGTCTAAGTTATTTGAAGCCAAGGTAAGCCGTTTTAGCAATATATAAATAAGTCCTTTCACCTGTGGTAAACAACTTCCTTGTGACCTTTAACTTACCATATTTAAAGAAAAAATGTCACTAATGACTAACTTTCTTCCAATGAATATGTGCTGTTAGAAAATCTTCTAACGATTATTCCATTTGACAGTATTCCAAAGTATCAAACAATTCAAAAATGTAATTAGCATATTTAGTTCGAAAATTACCGATATTCGTCTTTTTGTATGTGTGTTTACACAGCCGATAGAAAATTACCGAATGCCTTATGGACTCCATGTTAAGTTTTAATTTGCTGTCAAGTGTAAGACTTACTTACTTTTAAATTATTTTAAATGTTATTCATATTTTTTTACTCTTAATTTTTTAAATGTATAAATATGAAATCAGAATTCATGCCTTCGATCCAAAACTCGAACAGCTTGGATGATTGACAAGCCATATTGTTAATTAATTGAGAGGAAAAAATAACCCGAATCACAGTAAGGTCACAAACTTTGTAGTTTCAAAGGTGAATAAGATTGCCTTTTATAGATTTCCATTCGAAGCTCTCTAATTGCATAATATATTGTTATTCTCTTCTGCGCACTTGATTGCATATCAAACATTCTTGGTATTTGCTTTTGAGACATTCATAGCAACTATTTGAAATCATCTAATATTGATTTTTAGTGTGACTCACGCTGTAAGATGGTGTGAATACAAAGTGGGTATGGATGGGTGTTATTAATCATAACTTTATTTTCCCCTTCACAGAGGCTACACAAAGCCGTAGAACTCTTAGATCAAGAAGTGAAAGAAATAGCTATATTATCCGATATGGTGCACTTTAATACGGTTCTCGATGAAATTTTGATTCCTCGAGTTGTTGGAACACCGGGACATAAAAAAGTAGCAAATTACATTGTTAAAACTATGGAAGACCTCGGCTGGCACGTTGAAAGAGATGCATTCAAAGACAAAGCACCGATCTTCGGAGAGCTGGAGTTTGAAAATATCATCGCTAAGCTTAATCCGGATGCTAATCGATTCCTGTTCTTGGCTTGTCACTATGACAGCAAGTATACGAGAGAAAAGAATTTTGTCGGTAAGTTGTCATGATTATTTACTAAATTTGGCTCACACACAATTTCTTCAGTCTCATTTATTATCTTAAATGTTCCTTTAACATTTTAAGATATTGGACAAGAGGTATAATCTCTGATTGAAAAAATATACAAAAGACTATTCAATACTATATGTTCGTAAATTGCCTTAAATCATAACTCCCTCATTAGTTGCTTTCAACAAAAATCATATTATCTTTTGAAATTAAAACAAAAAAAAAGATTTTAAACCAATTATTTCTTTATATTGATGACATTTAAAATCACTTGCATTAAATTATACATACCAGAAATAAGAGATGGAATTATATATTTTCAGAAATTGAATTACTCTTTTAATGCACTAGATTTTGCTTATTGTTAAAGGAATAATGTACGCAATCCACTACATCAATTAATTATATGTTCTGAAACTGCAACAGGTTAAGTGTTAACACATATGGATCTCAATTATCACAACCAGTGTAGCAAATGTGCCAATATGTTGGTATTATAATATTCAATATGTCAATATATCGCACTCGGCGTAATTTTTAAAGTAACGAAAAAATAGTTAGGCATTACAGCTAATGCCAATGCGCCAAATATATTTAATCATGAAAGTCATAAGAGATAAACTCGATTATAAATTTTTATTAATCAGTTGAAAACATCTCAATGAAACATGTCATACATCCATGTCCAAGATCTCTATTTCAATTGAAAAAATCTGACCTTTCCGGGACTTGAACCCGAGCCCATCTGATCGCTAGGGCAACGCTTTTGCCACTCCGCCACTGGAACCTACTGTTATCTCATCCATTTTAATTTTTGCTTCATTTAATAACTGAGCATTGATTCCTCGTGTCTTTAAAATTATTCACCATGCTGGTCGGTCTCTAAGAGCACTTTGGTTGAACATCAATTTATAACTAGATTATTCCGCAGTGACCGTGCTTAATTTAAGTATGACTAATCACTGGAATAAAAACGAATGCGATTAGTTTTTTTTATATGCGTTAAAAATTCTTGGTAAATAGGTGTTAATAAATGCCTTTTCTTAAATTTTAATATTTGTAATTTCACAATAATTAAATCAATTTTTACAGCTAAGCGAAACGTGAATGCATATTCATACATAATATATAATTTTCTTCATTTGAATATTAAGATGTGCATTGCGTTATGAATTGAAATCGTTTTACTGTCATCAATATTTGATGATTTATTGTAAACATTTTCTTCACATTACAATATGAGAACGTTTTGAATTTTTACTGCATATTTATTTTAACAACTGCCCTATATAATTCAATTCTATTTCTATGCCTGTGGGTGCATTACTCATATCACTTAACTAATTATCTAAAACTTATTGTTTATCTTATCTTTTATGAACATAATATTATTTGGTATTATATCAAAAAACAATGATAAAAAGGTTATTAAACTTTTCCTTATTTTTTTTTTTCTCCAAATTTCTGTAGACATCAATTTAAACTGATAACCCTGTTATTCCACTTGTTTTGAAACTTAATATGACACATGCGTCGAATCATTGCATTCCCAGACTTTAACAAAAAGAAAGATTAATGACAGGCTTATTCCTAAGCAAAGTATTCTTTCTTCTTATTTTTTCCAGCAAATAAGATTTTTAGGGAGTATAAGAAACTATTAATAAATCCGTAAAATTGATGCAGTTTCGGCGCAATGGACTAAGATTACAGTGAGTTAATTGAGCAGTTTCTTGGATCTGGAATTATTTCATTCTGTAAATTTAAAAATATTACCACAAGATGTCATCATAGTTTATTTTAAGTTGCCAACTTTCAAAAAGAGAACAATGGAAAAAATGTGAATTACATAAGAAAATTAATTATATTTGTGGAATTTAACAATACAGATGTACAAACAAATGACTAAGATTTTTTTAAATCATCTGGCATGGAAACTGACAAGCCAGCTTTAAGTTGCATAGATACAAGGGCTGTAAAGTAATTAAAAAGAAATAGGTCTCAGACTCCAGCATTTACCAAAACATGACTCCGACTCAAACATTGATCAAAAACACGACTCTGACTAAAAAAATATTAATTTCGTCACTTTTTTCCCTACCTTTCCTATTTATGTGTATTCAATTATATATCAACCAACCAATCCGGCCAATAGCCATATTTTACATATTACTCCGACTCCCTAAAAACTCCGGGTTAGTTACTGTCAACTGTATGGAAATGTTTCGGATGGTTAAAAATAACTAGCAAATCTTAATATGTGTTGTTAAAGCTTGTTTATACTAGTGCTTTAAAATTGCATGCCGTTTATTTTATATACATATTTACAGTCCAAGAATTTTATTTAAATGTTCACAGGTGCAACTGATTCAGCAGTGCCGTGTGCGATGATGATTAACCTCGCAAAGGTGATGCAGGAGCATTTGAGCGCAATCAAAACTAAGAATGATGTCAGTTTGGCGTTGCTGTTCTTTGACGGTGAAGAAGCTTTCCGGCAGTGGGGACCCAAGGACTCGATCTACGGCGCCCGTCATCTTGCATCCCGATGGGAGAAAGAAGAGTTTTCGGTCAATAATGATAATGCAAACCATCTTGATAGAATGGTAAATATGCCTACAATCTCTTTTTTGAGTGCAAGTGCAAGATGTCCTTTCTAAACAACTTTACACTATACCCATATAATCTTCATTGATTAGTATTTTACAAAAATAGGGAAAGTACACAATGAGAATCTTGGATCAATTATTTATGGCTGGAAATAACTCGATATATGCGTTTATTATACCTGTTCATAAAAACAGAAATTTGTTTTATTGGCACATTAATGCAGATATTTAATTAATTGTTAGTATCTATAAATCCCTTAATTCATTTGCGCCAGATTGGCATAAATTCATCTAAAATTTGATATTATCAACGTTTCCCTAGCAATTTTGTAAATCTGTAAAAAGCATAAAAACAGTTAAACAAATAACTTTATTGAAATGAAACAAAAATAAAAAAAAATACATAATTAATATATGTACATATGTTACCCTTACCACAACTTGTGTGTGTGATATAGGTGTAAGGGCGATTTTGCAGATATTCAATTTTACTGATCTACGAAACATTAAATATTGAAGCAGACTCCTTTTTCTCCTTAAAACTTATTTATCCTTCACTTGTTTAATAATAAATACTACATATTTGTCAAGCTTTTATTAGCAATTTGTTGTAACTGATAGCAGATAAGTTACCGCTAAACATAACACAATTTTTTTTATAGTTATCGATATTTTTAATTGTCAATACTTTTGCCCTTGCAGAGCTGTCAAACATAAACTTACTGGTGTGATGGTAGTTGTTTTTATTTGTGATACTGTAGAAATAAAGTATGATATGCGGTGTCAAGTGTTTCGATAACAATTTGCAGGAATATGTGGGAAGTTATTCTGAAAGTTTAACACTTTCCTAGTATTATGGTAAGCCTCAAAAAAGCAATAATATTTCCAATCAATAATGCTATAGATATTGCGATGGTGATGACAAATCTGAAGTAGTATGACAACAATACATACTCCCATGACACCAGCGCCCTATCTAAATGGAAAGATTAAAATAGTTGAATTTTAATAGTATTATATACCAAGTACACCCATACATGTACACAGTCTCTCCTTGACTCTGTCTATGCAATGTGCATTGTGTGCAAACGTAGTGTTTTATTTTGGGTTACAGACCGACATACGGATAAATCAATACTAATATTATAATGTAATTATTTCGTATTTAGTTTTGGGCTGCCACTCAAGAATTAGCAAAAAATATTAAATATTTTTACATGTCACTAAAACATCTGAAATATGTAACACAATTTTATGAAAATTTTGAAAAACTATTCAAAAATAATTTATATAAATTAGTAAGAATTTGTATCAAATAGTTTCAAGGTTTCCAGCATCAAACACAAACTTGAAAAGAGTTTTCTACCACAATGCATTGATATTATATTCCTATTGTTCGGATTAACCTTGTAATGCTTTATAAAATATGGGAAAAACCTCACTATCAGGGTTGCCAGATATTTTACATATTCAATCGAAATCTCGTCAGAATTGTGCTGTTGCTGTCTAACTAAAAATTATATTATTGTTACATTTTTCAACAATTTTTTTATATTCCTAAAGAATTCTCTTTTAACATTTCTTTAGATTCAAATAAATTA
Organism: Himalopsyche kuldschensis; assembly: GCA_028554975.1. Lineage (NCBI taxonomy): Eukaryota > Metazoa > Arthropoda > Insecta > Trichoptera > Rhyacophilidae > Himalopsyche > Himalopsyche kuldschensis. Next base: position 6,439,675 of record JAHFWI010000019.1, on the reverse strand, counting down.
GTGAATAATAATCACATGTATGATTGAATCAATTGTTATTTTGCAGACAATTTGAGCCATTCAAATTTATCATCACCAAAAACAAAATTTGTTTCATCAGCTTTAAATTTCTTAACAGCAGAATTGCTTAAAAAAATTATCTATTCCTTTCTAGCATTCAAGAACTTTAATTAAAATTATTGTTATTATTGACTGTGTGTCACTTGTTCAAATTACAGTTTCAATGTACTAAATCGGGACATTCTCATTGAAAATAATGATACCTGGCTACCTTGCCCGTAAAGAATGTATAATTTGGTTTGCCAATATTATTATATTGAACATTTATTTCAGGATATTTTGGTACTCCTGGATCTGCTGGGAACAGCGGGGCCAAAGTTCTACAGCTACTTTCCTGCGACGGAACGGTGGTATGTTCGCCTGACCGACGCCGAAGAGAGACTGCATGAAATGGGAGAGCTGCGAGGGTACCAGATCGGGGCGTACGATCCGAGATACTTCATGCCTCGAAGTGTAGGCGCTCATATTGAGGATGACCACATTCCTTTCCTCAAGAGAGGTAAATTATTGAAAGCCCTTTCTAAGGAAATTACTGCTTTATACAGAATATTTCTTTTATGCTTTGTCACTCAGACTTTGTTTCAATAATTCATCAATGATTGTTTTTCTATTATTTCTTATCTTGGATGGGAATTGCTTTATAAATATGTTGATATAAGTACAGCAGAAGATGATCTTTTATGTTCACTTACTGATTGATGCTCTTTTTTGATTTGTGATGACAAAAAACTTTAGTATGCTTTAAATTATAACTTTTTATTTATTCCACGGATATATTTCAAACAAAAAGTGCTAAGAAGCATATAGTGTTGTCTATGAAAATAAATAATGACTGTACAATAATATTTTAATATATTTTTTTAGATGTCGCTATTCTGCATGTGATCCCGACTCCATTCCCAAACGTCTGGCACAAACCGTCTGACAATAAAGGTGCGCTGGACATGGACACGATCGAAGACCTGAACAAAATATTTAGAGTTTTCGTGGCCGAGTACTTACATTTGAACCTATGACTGACGGCTGCCAATGGGGGTACACCGATTAAGGATGACTTATAAATGAAACAATCACGTACAGTGGAATCTTAATCTAACATATTTATATAAACTAAGCTGTAACAAAAGTTCCTCTCTATGTTGTTCTGTGTACAATTTCAGCATTGTTTAAATGTAAGTTTGCAAACATTCTAAGATAAAGTGGATGATTGCTTAAATTATCATTATATTTATATATTGCCGTAGATATTTTTTGAAACTACACTGTCAATCCTTTTGCCGTGTTCGGCATGATGCTTATAATGCAAACGAATCGGCTACCCATCGTTTTATAGATTGCTCTCAATTTAACACGAGCAAATCAAGTGTTGGCTCTTGCAAACGGTAATAAATAACTTGTCATAAATATGTCAAATAAAAAGTCATTTAGGATAAATCAATCTAATCAATGTTGTCTAAGATTATTTGGTAGTTATTTGTAATCATTGTTAATTACCATTGTATAATTTAACAATGGATTTTGTTTATTATTATGACAAGTCTGACAACTCAACCAGAAATAAAATATGCCCACGATTTGGCGCTTGTGATAAAAGGTTAAGGTTGTATACATTACTATGCACTGGCTGCAAGAGCAACAACAAGAAATATTCTGAGTAGATCTTTTTTCTTAAATAGCGCACTGAGAAATCAATCAGGGAAAGTGGGGTTCTAAGGCGTGTCACATGGCAAGTAATTATACACAATTTGTGAACAGTCGTAAATGTGAATCACATGTATGACTTCTGTTTACTGTCAAGATCACTTTTATTATGTTTAAAATAAAAGTTACAAGATAAACTGTATTGTTTCTATTGCATAACATTTTTACTACCATATGTGATAGTTTGTTGTTATTCTCACATTTATAATGTTTAATTTAGTTTAATAATCATTTTATAAATGGTAGATCATGATTCTACTGTAAAATGATTATATTTCATTTATTGTAACATTCCTTTTACTAATTTAATTTTATGTACTCTCATTGGTTAGATAATGCAAAGGCGAAGCACTTAATATTTTTGTATTGTCTCCATTCAGGATATATTTTTTTATACAATTTTACACAGGACGTAATTCATGAATATGTTTTGATTTGTATATTAATCGGTAATTCTATACAACACAGAATGCATTTTGTTTCTAAGTGTCACTTAACACGATACAAATTGATAGTGTTATATCAACGTTGCATATATACGTAAGACCTCATTTTGCAGAATATATACATTATTTTTTAATCTGATGCTAATCAGGTGATAAACAAATCTTTATTATCGTTAAACCTTTTGAGTAAAATTTTTAAGCCCTAAAAGTATTGAATGTTGTGGGTTTGTTAAATTTGGAAAAAGCCATTATTAAAATTTGCTCTTTTCCCCAAAGTTTTATTCTAAAAATTATCAGACACATCAGAACTGATTGGTCACTTGATATAAAAAGAGCTTCCAACCTGCGATTATCTTCTTCCGTGTGGTCAGTTTCCAGCATCCTGGACAAATATCGAGTACTAAACCATAAGGTAGAAGTAATGCAACAGGCGAGTGATAGGAAATTGTGCAAATCGCCAATTAAGAATATGCACTCAAAATGTTTATTCAGACTAATAAAACAATCTGCAAATAATTTATTATATTCTATATTTCATTTGCGGTAAACCATATTTGTGGTTTTCCGTAAACAGAGGTGTTTGTTTTTTTGTCACTTGATATTTGTGCTGTTATTATTTTCATAATAGAGTTTATTGTGAATTGTAATAATTTGTGAACAAACTTCTAAAAAGTACTATGGTATTATATTGATATTGACGGTTGTGATTTATATGCTTTTGCTGTAGATTTCTGATTGACTAATAACGTTTCTGCATTGGATTCAATCAAATGTACCTTTGTCCGTTCAAAAAATGTATTCAAAATGATAATATTACCATTAATAAATAATAGAAAAAATATTTTACTATTGTAGACAAATATATAACAAAAAAAATATATATATTTAGAATTTTTACAAAGTGGCGTGTAAAAAGTGATTACAAATGTATGTTAAAATGTGTTAAATACATACCATGTGAAAATATTGTTCTTAAAATATAACATTGTTGACAAAAGCTTTATTTTTTTATTCTTCAATTAATGTTTTACATAGGGCGAAGTAAGATCCTGCTGAACTGCAAACCTGTAATTTCAGTAAAGGTTCATTTTTGTTGCTAGAAGGTAGGCGCGTCAAACGCAGCTAAGTTTATTAACCTTCGAAAGACTGTCCTTGAAAACTAACTCATAGTTCGAAAGGGGGTCTTAAAAAGACCCCAGTGGTATGGCCTAACTGACATAGACTGCAATAAAAAAATGATAGATTATGCTTTGACGTATCTTTATAATATATTTGAAAATCAATAATTTTCCTATAATTATTCATATTTTAAATCGCACATGAACGAGACAACCTGAACGTAGTCTTGTTTATTCTAGACTGGCAATGCGAACTGTGAATGCGACTTCTTATCTACACATTTTAATGTAAAAAGCATCCATTTGATTTGGAATGATCGTTGAAAGAAGCACGCTTGAGATAAGATAACGCCCTTCTTATCCCGTATGAGCAGTGAAGTTTTAATCCTGGCAATTGGTAGTGACAATATAAATGGTTTTCAACCAAAATAATCCGATTTATTTATTTTCTTTTTTATTTAATTGCCTTGAAACTAGTCAGTCAAAATCATATTTTTTTACTGCAAAAGTTGTAAAAAACAATGATTTAAGAATACCAAAAGTTTACACATTGTATCACTAATATTAAGATAGATATTTAAGATAAAGTAGCAGTGGTGGTCGACAGTTTCACCTTCAGCCTGGCAAAAGTTAAGCAATGATCTATTTATACATTTACCAATCTACCAATTATGGGATGATGGCGTGATGATTTGATTGGAAATATAAATATCGGTGTTTCCCTCACACTATCTCTAACCGCTCCTAAGACACTTGTGGCAATTATTGTAATGCCCATAACGTTGTTGTCTCACAGGATTCACACAGTAAGAGCTTTTAATCCGTTACGGGTGGTTGAGCTAATCAAAGAAGATGGTTCATAAATGATAACCTTACCGAACTAAAACTCTCCATTGACAGACTGAAGAACTTATAAGCCGTCAATTGCAATGGATCTTGGGATCGGTGTATTACAATAACAACATTTTTATGGATGTTCTTATTGAGGTCTGTCCAATTCATGCTGTAAGCTGCATCAGCAATTCTTAAACTCTAAAATAAAAAAGTCATAAATCGTTTATTAATTTAATGTTTTAAATGATATTAACAAAGTTGTTAGACTTGAATTATTGCTTTTCTTGAAATCTGAAACATGTATATTAATTTGGTTGAATCCTTAAATGAGCAAAGCAATTTTTTAATTAATCTTACACCGAACCTTGTCAAGTATTTTTCAAAAAGAACAATACATTGGAACACCAATTCTTCATGTAATCCAAAATTTCAAGAATTTATCAGTCAGTGACAACATTAAAACATTAGGTGTTGAGAACACGCCTAGCGTGTTCCACAGCGTATTAAAACACAGGTCTAGCATTGAATTACTTTTATTCTTATCTTAATACGTGAACTTGAAATCTATGCACTATACCAGGTTGTTAGTGACAAAACTCATGCAAATTTCCACAATTCAAACGATTCAAATTTGGTATTGAAACTCTTTCAAATATTTCCTTAATTATATAAAAAGTATGAGTTAAAACTCACACAGTCAATAAGTTGTTGTCCTGTATAGCAATTAATAAAAAGTTGGCCCACAATAGAGAACAAAAAGAGAAATGTTTTTACCATCGCCAAAAGGTTTAGATCAAGCTGAAAAAATCATGATTTAGCTTTATTTTAGAGTTTGAGCTTTATTTTATCGTATATATTATAGAATAATATAAGAACTACAATCATAATATTAGTTTCTCACAAATACAAGTTGTATCCCAAGGATGCAAATGACAACCGAAGCAGTACCAAATTGAATGAAAATTGATGGACTAAACAAATCTTCCATGTCACCTATGAATCTGAAAAAAGAACACACATTAGAAGTTGAATAAAATGATTGAAAACTATTAATATTATTCAAATGCTTAGGTTAAATATGTCAATGGGAATGCCTCTGGGAAGAGCTTTAACAATTTTAAACGGCATTGCTTCGGATGTCGACATATTTCATATTGACGTGAGTGAGTTCAGACGAATACTATATTTTATGAATAAAAGTTGATTTTGTCAGAACTCACTCGGTTGACATCTTTCAAAATTTCTAATATGATTTTATAATTTTTTTTCTCTCTGTTTTTATGAATACAATGTTTTCATCTTGTTTTTAATTAATTAGTGATTAATATTATGTATTTACATGTATGTATATATATAAATACACGTATTTATATTTGTCAAATACATGGCGCATTGGCATCAGCTGTAATGCCATGATTTGCTTTTTTCTTAAATAAATAAATAAACAAATTTTCAAATGAAAATGGTTTATTGTTGATGATTTTGTTATATTAAGTTTAATGGTCGCAGTAAAGTAGTGAACATCCCAAAACAAATAAAACAAATCGATGAAAATGAATTTTAGTACACCTATGATCGTATGCTATATAAAAACCCCCGCGCACCCGTTCCAGGTTGGCGCGCACTCTAATAGGTGATTAATTTTACGACCCGAGTAATAAATATTGCCTTAAATATCTGAAAAATCCACAAAATAGAGACACATAAATAAATGAGACATGTTATAAACATACATTTTTTAATCCATATTTTATGCTCCACTCACAATGTGGAGCATATGGCTTCATAATAAAACAGAAGTTACTTCATGATTAAAATTATGCCACGCATTTGTTGGATTGGCCTGCTCAGTCTTTGAATTTTCCGCGCAGTTTATAAATTTAAATTTATTTATTGATTACAAATTACAATGAGAAAAAGAAAAAAGCATACCTTTGATACTTCTATTCACTTTGAAATTATTCACTACTGTCACTATCGGTTTGCAAATGTTATCGTTCGCGATTTTTTAAACGAACGAATTGAATTTTGTTTGATTCTGAATCTCCGTGTAGTTTATCATGCAGTCTCAATTCATTTTGAAATTTTATGATCGTTTTCCCAAGATTTTTGGAAAAAACACCTAAGAACAAGTAAATCGCGTAAAAACAAAATCACGCAAAAAAATCACGTAAAAAGAGGACTGGGTGAATTAATCGCGAGTAAAAAAAACTTTTCGTTTCAATTTACCTCGCAAAAAGAGAATCGAGTGTATTTGTGATTTTTTTACATACCCTATGACAGCACAGTGACGATCGATTAAGGATCCAAACTCCTCGGAGATTCGTTTATCGTCTTCTTCCGATCTCTCTTCAGCGGTCGTCATATTCCCAATCGCCAATATGTCATCGTGTATCATATTTAGTCGCATGCACGAGTAAACCAAAAAGTAATTCAGTATTGTATCGTGCCCCAAAATACAAGCGACCGCGTAAAACCCAGCCACCACAGTTTGCGCGTAAAATATTTCATATAAAATCGGTACCCTTATGTCAAACGGGAATCGAATCAAGAATGGAAACAGTTTATTTTCGTATTCATAAGGCAATGTATCCAAAAAAGGTAACGTACAAAAAAGACTCAACGATGTAACCATACACAAGGAAAATATATTGGAAAATATCATTTTGTTTTCGGTTTCTTCAAAAATTTTCGGATCTTCGTTATAGTTTTTCCAAATGATTGCGTAGAATCTCTCGATGAGACTCTTCAGCTTGTCGTGTCTGAGTTTGAAATAAACAACTTTACTTAACGAATGAGTACCTGTAAGAGTTGTACTCAATACGATGCAAAATAAAGGGATATCCCCCCATACTAAAGATGCCGCAAAACCTTCGCCTATTATTGTGATTATTAGATTCATTGTAACGAAAAAAAAGTATGCTGTTGAAAGTATCCCAGTGTGATATGGCCATATTGCAGTAGACCACATTCCCAACGATGGAGTCGGTAAGGTTTTGCCGTCCATTCCAGGCACACTGATCCGAGATGAAAATTTTAATTTCATAGTAATGGAAGTTGAGATCTTTTCTAAGTTTGACTTAAAAGAATTGACAGATTTATCTTGACGGAAATAACAAAAATATGAGCGCACAATTCGAAAGATTTAACCAGATTAAAATAAGATTTTACAAATCTCTTTTTGAGGCAAAATAATTAGCAAATAGCTGTAATGTACGATTAAAACACTGGAGCAAATCAAGTGACGGAGAAAACGTTTTTAAAACCTTTTATATTTGTGAAATAAATCAATGATTCAGTACAAATCTATTTGTGAAACTATAAACGGAAGATTTTAACGACTGAGCGTTGAAGAAACTTTTACTAAATTAATACATACAACTTTTTATTTTAACGAGAGTGATTCGCATTTCGTTTCTTTTTGATTAAAAACTCCAGAAATATATATATTATATATGTCATTTTTATTCAACCTTTTTACATACATGGATCGGTGAAAATTGGAAAAATATTTCGCGAACCTACGTAAACCAGATACACATATGTACAATCAGTCCTCGACTTACGACTATACGGTCTGGCGACGGAATATAAATAAATATTTTTTTCTCCAGTTTCTGTCAAACATTTTATACTCTCAAACAATTAATTTCTTCTGCCGACCACGGGTTGAAGAACACTGATATATAGCCACGTCCGCACTCAGGGTGGTAGAGTGAAGCTTTTTTTACAATAATTGCATGATGCTCACATTCTTCATTTCGAAGAGAGTAGAAAGATATGGCTGGGATATGAGGAGTGGTTAGCTGATAGTTCCCATTTTAAAGAACGGGCGGGTTGGAGGGAGTTGGAGGGAAACTGTTCCATGTTATTCAAGCCCATGAGCACAGCAATCGAAGTTAACGACGTTGAACCCTCAAACATATCTATTTTGTTATGTCATTGATAACATATACCGTTACTTTAAAACAGTGTTTCCCAAAAATTTGACATTTATGTACCCTTTCTATAATTTTCGTAACACCGAGTAACCCTTGTCAAAATAATCGCATAAACTTTAATAACAACCTTTTTATCACCTTTACATGAACAAAATAATGTAAGTACGGCGTGTCTTCCCATAAATTCTTCCCGTCTCCCCGGGGCTACGTGTACTATACTTAACTGTAAGAAAAACTGCTCTAAAACAATACAAGATTGCCTAAATTAATATCAAGCGCTCGCTTCTAAAAAATGTCATAGAATCCACTTATTGAAAATTTTATATGTTAAAAAAAAAACAAATGGCAAAAAATACATTCAACGAGGATGAAATCGTTAATGACAGTCTTGAAACTTTTAAAATTGTTGATTTATTCATCTTTTAAAAAAAGAGCTAACTTAGAAGGTGTTCGAAATGAGCGCGAAAATTTAAAATGGACGCCTACAAAAACTTTCTAACAATATTCAATGGGTGAAATAAAACGACTAAAGAGGTACTGGGGAGAATTTCAGGATGTTTGTTCGTTTATGTTTCAGCACTTTTTGCTGATGTATCAAGCAAAAAATGTGTACAATTTAAGATTTGTAAATTGTCCTCTAAATCTTTAGTCAATTCTATTTTGTTTAGCATTGCTAATAAATGCAGCATCAAAACTAATAAACTTATAACCTTTACCAAACACCAACACAGTCTCACTTTCATGTATTTTCAAAAAAATCTGAAGGATATATACTGTAGAGGCTTTAAGCATGAATAAAATATGAAAAACCCCTTACGAATACGACTAAACTTACTGAGTTCCTTTGGCTAGTTTTCAATATTGAATCGGGTCAATGTTATAAAGACCGAAACACATGCCACAATGTTTGCAAAGCAGGTGTAGTCAATTCCAAGATTAGGTATTGTGTTTTAGTGTTAGTTTTTAACGAAAAGGCTGCACTTTTGTGCCAATGTTGTTGAAAGCAATTCCATTCTATTTCTTGGTACATTATATACATGGCAGTAAAGATCGGCTGAAATTATTCTTTGCATGTCTAGACACAGGAGCGATTATACCATAATCTGTAGAACCTTTCACCTCTGCGGCCCGTGAAAAATGAATTAGCAAATGGATAAATTTACCCTACACTTCAAAAGATTGTGTACCACTGTATTAAATAACAAAAGATAGTTACACAAAAAAATAGCTTTGACTATTTCACGTATAGTGGAAAAAGCAATTAGTAAATTGTGACACGTGGTTCGCCGTTTCAGAGGCATCTTCGGACTAACTATCGCAAATGTTGCTTAAGTAAAGCAAGATTAATTACAAAATTGGATTTTGCGATTTTTCCTTTTTAAATGAATCAAAGAGCAAGGATAGAAACAAAACAAACAATAGCTACACAACTAATGAGATGATTGGGAATGGCTAAGCCTATTGGACATAAATTAAGCAGTGGCGAGCAACCTGCCTATTTAGGATATTTTTAAATAGTACTTTCTTACCGTTTAATGTCTTATGATTGAAATTATCGATCATACAAAATATATGTGGAAGTAGACAAAAAAATGTGGTTTATTTATTTAAACGTCATGTCTTTCCACCTACAATTGACAGTTAACACCTTATTATTCGGTAATATGCCTTGTATAGTTTTCTATTATATTTAAACTTCTTTTTATTAATATTTTTAATAAAAAACCTTTTTTCTTTTACAAAAATACTTACCAACTAAATTACATGATTAAAGCTTATCTAATCGAAGATTGTTACAATGTATAAAACTCTCTATTTTTAAGAGTAGTTATTTAAAATACTGTTGTATCTGTACACACAGTTATCTTTTCACTATTTACTTCAGTTGCGTAGGCTGAATTTTAAGCGGGGAGGCATTTAAAATGATTATTTTTAAATGTATTGTATAAAAAAAACACAATGCTTACGTAGTGCACCAATTTGTGCGTTCGCTAATTAGCCATCAAATACGAAATAATATCCTAATTAACAAAGCAATTTAAAGGGCCCTAAACAATATCTTTAGATATTGATAATAATGTTAATCGAAAAAGTAGTAAAAAATACAAATAATGAAAATCTCGCTTGGTAGCTGGCAGGTAAAAAATATTTTGAAGGCATAATATCTATAGAAAACACGGGTGTAATAGTGCGATTGCGCACGGTATGCAGACATTGACAATGTCTTACGAATTTAAAAAGGTGACGCCATACGTCACGGTTTTCGATATAGTCCTGGTATTGCGTCATAAAATGTGAAATTCAACAACGATACGAATTGAGTACATATGTTGACAAATGGGTTTAATTTTAAAAAAACTGATTAATATAAAAAAGCACATACTCTGTTTCAAGTGATCGCATATATATTTATGTCTGATCGGAATAACGGTACCTTTGGAACATATTTGGTCGGATGACCGAAGCCGCATGCTGGAGCGTCACTGTTCTGAAAATTAAACTTTGCCATTAGATTTTTTCGTTTGTTTATACGATTTTCAAAATTGCAAAGAGGACAGTATATTTTATATCAAATAATATTCTTATTCAAAAAGTTCTATTAATATGTTAAGCAGGATGCTCAATCCCATCATCCCAGTTTCTAGATACGCCCATGACCTACCTAATCAATGATAATTATTATTTGAATTTGAATTACCGATTGAAGTGTTGATATATGTACATTGTACATATTATCTATTTATCCAAGATAATTGCGAACGTCATTTCACCTATATGTCTAGCAAAAATAAAATAAATTTTGAGGTTATGTTATGACAGGACGTTCTATTGCAAGTTTAATTAATGAAGCACGGATCCTATGTATATATTATGTATTCGATAAAATTATCGCTGTTTTAGAAGTGTTTTATTTTATTTGCGTAATATTAGAGTCAATAAAGCACAGCGTATGTATGCGAGGAAAACCATTTTTAATGATATTTCAGCAGTGTGAAATTAGTCGACTTTGGACGTTTGCGGGAGTTTGAATTCAAAATAATAGAACGTCGAGTTCGTTTGTTATTATTTTTTGTAGAAATCGGCTGTGTTTTGTTTTGTGAATATGAATGTATGTATCAAGGAAAAATGTCACGATGTCGGTTTCTTTCATGCTTCTGAGAAGACGCCGCTCATTCGGCGAATTGAAAAACCACGTAAAAGATGGAGTCCTCGTGACGCAGGTGAGTTGTTTATGATAACGGCCATTTTGATTTAGGTGTCTAATCTTGATTTTATATTTTGGCGGGATTTTTTGAAAGTGACGTTCGAATTGACATCATTATAATTACTAATGATTTTTAGACGCTTTTGCTGAACTATGAATCAATTATACCTTCATGATTACCTTTTTTGAAATGGTAATTTGACCGTCTGACTAATATCTTATAACCACTTATAGCTAAGCAAAGATCGTTGAAATGCTCCAGTATGAGTCCATATGCTTAAAATTAGGAATCAAAATTGTTATAAAAATTGGCAGATATAACGGATATTTTTTTTTGTATTAATAGTCAATTACTTATTTTAGTTTAGAAATAGCTAATAGCTAGCTTTATGTTATCAATTAATAATTAATATAAACGATTATACCGGCTAGACAGCTCGAATACATTCAAGAATATATATTTTGCGTTACATTGTAAGCAAAATGATTCCATATTCAACTCATTACAGACTTGGTGAGGCACAAAGCATTAATAAATGCCTCTTTTTTTTGTACTATACTTAATATAATTGGATGATGTATTCTTATCTTTTATTCTTATTCTGCAGTTCAACTACGGACAATCGTTACAATATGAAGATTTGTCATGACTTGTCATAACCGAAATATTTAGATGCTCACACAATCACTTTTAAGGTCTTCACTGTCGAAACTTGGTGGAATGGCATTGTAAAAAAATAATAACACATTTTTAGTACTTATTCCACATTGGATTTATTAAGATTAGGACCGGCTCATCGCGAGCACTATCAACTGACCTTTTGATATCAAACAAGGGCGACTAACTGTTGCTTTAAAATCGTGTTACCAAGAATGTAAAATAACGATATAAAAAAATAAGTTGTTTGGTTTTAAGCATTCATAACACATATTTATGTGAAAAGTATTATTGATTTGAAGTATGAAGCATATTAAGAAGTGATGAACAACCTTTTTGACAGAAGGGCTAGCTTACCAATTTTCAGATTGCTTGAGAGCTGCATGGGTAGAAGTGATTAAAGTATCGTAATTTTGAGTGTTTATTAGTTTGCAAATCAAAAAGTAAAAACTACTAAACTGGTGCATTTATAAACTGTGAATACATAATGTACAAATTATAAATTTAATAGAACTCAATATTTCAAGTTTACGCATGCTATGTTCTTTGGTCAAGGGCTTGAATCCATACCCAATTTAACCTCAGACCCCATTATCAACGCCGTTAGTAATAAAATAATTAATGAAATCAATCAATTATTTATGAGTTTAAGTTTACAGCTGAACGATTTTTTTTTATCTCGTCTATGTAACGTATTTGTCATTGCCAGTAAGTTGACCGAGTGATAACAACTACTGTCCATGTCAAGACATATTTATTACTTATCTTGTATACAAATATTTAACAATCAAATATGTTGAAACTGTGAGGAAAATATTTAATAATTTTTTTTGAGGAAAGATTTTAGGAGTTCACTGATTATTCGTCAGTTGCTCAGTCTCTGTTTGAATAGAGAATGTATAGAAAGGATAGGACTAGAAAAGAGCAAGTGGTTAGTTAATCGCTCACAGACATCCATATCTCCGAACATTTTTTTACTACCGTGTCCGCTCCCAGCTTGACGCATATGGACTCTTCACGGAGTTTATCTCAACAAATGTTTTTTTTCTGCGAGAACTGCTTATTACTAAATTACTCAACCACTCTTCTTCGAAGAGAGTAGGGATGGAAAGGATACGAGGACTAGGATAGTTCTAGTGGTTAACTAATTGCTGTCACTATTCGTCGCTCTTTGTGATCGGAAAGGTGGGAAGGGATGTTTAACAACACGAACACCCATTGCCTCTGAGCAGAATCGATTTATCGACTGAGAAATCTGCACGTTCCGGAAATAAACACGGGCGTTCCGTCACGGTAGACGTTGACTACTGCACCACGGACCAATTCGATTGGAAAATAAAACTGGCTGGACTGAGACTCGAACACGAGCCATCCACAACAGAAGCCAATAACACTTTACAATTGATAATAAATATTGTTTTGTAACAAAAAAAGCCTTAGCTCAAATGGCGATGTTTTTGCTAAGGTGTTGACTAGAAGAATAAATTAATACATTTTTTATCACCATATCGATTGTTTGATTTAAAAATTGGCTAACTTTTCAAGGGGACAACGTAAAAGACTTGTTAAAAAGCAACGATTTTCGAATTATAGATTACTGGTATTGCTACCCGGCTTCGCTCGGACCAGTTTGGGGTTATGTTCACCTCGGCGCGTAAATTCAGACGGGCCAAGTTGAAACAACTTTTTTCAAAATTCAAAAGTCTAGGTCAATTAAAATGGAATTAAAATGAACATTTCAGACTGGCATTGACATTTCACAGCCCCTTTCATATATTGACAGCTCCATTCTCGCCCATTAAAATGTCCAAATTCAAGGAAAAAATCTAATTTGCTGTCAAAGAAATGTCAAATAATACCTTCACGTAAATAATAAACATTATTATTAATAATAAAACCCGGGAAAAGTTCAGTAGAAGACTAATTTATTACATTTTTACTAAATGTCTTCGCCGATAAAAAATTAAACATATTTTCTTTCATATTCGTTTTTATGGCAACTTAATGACCAACAATGCAAAAAGGAATTGCAGACCCACAGACATACATACGCCGTTTCGGTTTTATATATAAGATAACATTTATTTTGTTAACTATGCAGTCGTCAAAATGACAATAAAAAAAATATTAATTAATTTCTGGGCAAGTTCTTATAATGCATTTAGTATAATATGTATTGTCGTATTAATTTATGAATTAAAGTGATTGTGTATATAAGAGTTATCTTATTACTTTTTCTTTTGTACTGATATGGATTGTGTAAGCGTCAATATTGCATGCAGATTACAAGTAAAATGCACCTTGTTATCTCTAAAAAGGTCAAGCGTGATATACTCAATTTTATCACTTAAAGTCATATAGTTTTGACACACTTTAAGAAACACAATTTATGTATGTTTTAAATATTTAATTATTATTGCATTTATTACGGTGATATTATAATCCAGCTATAATTCAGTGATGAGCACTGTGGCTAAGTTGAAATGGCGCTTGCCAGGGCCGCCACTAGGGTTATAGCCGCCGGTGCTAGAAAAAACGTGACGTACATTTTTAGTCATCTGCATTATAGACAGCCCCCCCTGTTACATGGTGTATTTGCAGTGTGCTGGATCAAAACCATGTTAATTTAAGCCTCGAAGTAATGCACTAAAAAGGCTGTGTTATAAAGACAAAAAAACGAAACAATGATTTTTTAAATTGGAATTGTTTGAATTTTGTACTTTTCATGAGTTTTGTCGCTAACGACCCGGGTTTCGCATTTCATCATCTTCAGGCAATTCAAGTGCACGGATGTACTTGAACTGATAGTTCAAGTACATCAGTGCATCGATTCAAGTACACCCGTGCACTTGAAATGCCCGAAGATGTCGAAAGGCGAAACCCGGGTCGTTAGCGACTAAACTCATAGAAAAGTACAAAATATAAACAATTCAAATTTGATATTGAAATTCCATCAAGCACCCTCAGTCGAAATCCTTTTTTAACTAATAATGAAAAAAACCAATAACAAAATGTTACTTAATTCCAATCAGAAGAAAGCGTTGCGTACTATTATCGAAAACCTGTAAATTAAAAAGAAGTACGAAGAAGTAAGGCAATTCGTTTTATGCGTTATACGAAAGTCTAAAAGATCTTCTATCTATTTTTTTAACGTAAAAAGAAAACTATATTACATATATATTCATATAGATATATCCGGGGTTTTTTTTTGGAAAAAAAAAGTGCCGGAACTCACTTCATGTCAAGCTTTTTGATAAATAAAATTATATTCAAATATCATTTAAGGAAAATTTCATCGATTTTGAAATCGGCGAAAAAAGGTGCTGGAACGCCGTTCCACCGCGTTAAATGTGAAAAAGCCCTGCATATATCATATTTAGATTGAATTTAAAAAAATATATGTTGTAGGATAAACTATTATCTACGAAAAATCGTATATGTGAATTAAAATTTATATATCATTCGACATAATTATATCACAAAATCTAACATCCAAAATAGAGTTGAAATAAAATCACAAACTTTATTTAATTTGATGACAGCCCCATTCTCGCCCATTAAAATGTCCAAATTCAAGGAAAAAATCTAATTTGCTGTCAAATAAATGTCAAATAATACCTTCACGTAAATAAAAACATTATTATATTAATAAAAGCCAGGAAAAGTTCAATAGAAAACTAATTTATTACATTTTGACTAAATGTCTTCGCCGATAAAAATTCAAACATATTTTCTTTCATATCCGTTTTTATGGCAACTTAATGACCAAAAATGCAAAAAGGAATTACAGACCTACAGACATACATACGCCGTTTCGGTTTTATATATAAGATTTTGCCATAACTATTACTTAGTAGCAGTGCTTTTTTTTGAAAAAAAAAGTTGCCGGAACGCACTTTTTTCGAGCATTTTCTAAGAAGGTTTATTATTTATTATACATTCGAATATCTTTTTGATAGAATTAAAGGCGGCTTTTCATATAATGCGGCTTTCATATAATTTTTTACTGCATAGATTAATTAAGGGAGTTTATATTATAAACATATTATTTGTTATAGAAGCAACTTGTTAATCAGTTATGTAGCAAATATTGCCTATAACCAATTAGTGAGGCGTAAGTCGAAATATAAATATTAAATAAATTATTATTAATGATACCGATTTTTTAATTTACCAAGTGTCTAATCATCAGCATTTGATATTATCTATCATAATTTATGAACATCGATAATTGACCCCTTTGGAATGACATGAGTTGATTATAAACAAATTTCTCTCCAAAGAAAGTCGGTAATAACAAATTTAATTACGTAGTGATATTTTTTGTGCTCTCAAGTACGGGCATTCAATCTTGATGCACGTTTGAAGTAACATTTGGTACTCAACAACATACAGATTATTGGGTATTCCCATGGATTTAATAAACACTTAAAAAACATTCTAAGAAATTTCTAGAATCTCAATTAAAACTTCCAGCAGTAATGAGGTTATAACAAAAATAAAGATATTGCATTCAACATTGTGAATAAAGTATGATTGATTGATTTTTTATTCAAGGCGTTACAAATAAAACCTGTTCTTCAATTAAAAATATTAGATGATCAAATTTGGAGAAATGACAAATCCAAAACCATTTTGTCATTTTAGAACAGTGATGCACAACCTTTTGAGATCAATTCTCACATAGTTTGAGGGCCACATGGGTAAAACTGATTAAATTATCGATATTTTTGATGCATATAAAATTGAAAATTGTATTGTTTTATGTTGTTCTCTCGTTGTCCGGAAACAATTCTGAAGTAAAAAAGTGATTGATATTCGTCAGTTCGGGCAGCGTGAAATGTCGCTGAAGGCCGCAGGTTGTGCATCACTTTTGTAAAATGTTAACCTTGAACAAACTGTAGTTACGTTACACGCTGCGTGTGGTTTCTGTTAAGCTTTGTTGTAATGCACTCGACAAATTTAAGCTCTGAAACTCTCTATGGTAGACTTTCAGTATTTTTTCTCATTCTGTTTGATAAAGAAGTCATTTTTTGACGATCTTATTGTACGATACAAAAATTGACCAACATACATTATACGGATTGTAATATCAATTTTATTAAAACCTAGATACAGTATTATGACCATTTGATTAATTCATAAAATCATTTATTTATGATAAACTAATTGATTAATGACTTTTCGTTCATGACTGAGGTTGACAGATCCATTACCGATGAACCAGCCCTTATAAACCCATATTTAAATTAAAAGAAACAATAGATTTAAAGTTTTAATTATATACAGGTTTTCATGTAAATTTTCATATGGTTAGATATTTTTAAATATTGGTATTTAAAATGCTGTATCATAATATATTATGAAGTATCGAAGTGAAACAACTGTCATCGAAACGTCATTCGCAACCTAAAATAGTGCAAATTAGATAGATTTGCTATGCGCATGCGCGAACAAAGCAGATCTACGTAAGTTTGCTACGCGACCGCCAGAGGCCGTTACGCCCTTTTTATGGTAGTCATATGTAGACAAGGCACAGTAGACCCCACGGCAGAAAGAAGAACACGTCATTCAGGATGTGCCAATTGTTTGAATTGATGTATTAAAGCGGATTATAATAAAATAAACTAGTTAAATCAGTTTGTTTAATCATTACGTAATATTTTTAATCAATAAATATGACAAATATGGGGTAATTGAATGAATAGATAAACAACTTGGTTTCGAATATTTTTTTTTAATCTATGTTCGTTTCAAATTTGGAGCATATAGCCTCTCAATATATTTTCCCTACGAGAACTGCTTGTTAAACAGTCGCTCAATCTCTCATCAGTTCGATGCGGCTATGGCAGGACTTATGGTAAGCTTGTCTCTCTAGCTACGGCCCGCTTATAGGATAGGATGAGTTGGAAGCAGGGCTGTGGAGTCGGAGTCGTCGCGGCATTTTGGCCGGAGTCGTACTCGGAGTCGGAAATTTTGAAAAGTTTGAACTTTTTAATATTGCATATAAAATGTAAAATTTGGCTATTGGCCGGATTGGTAGGGTTGATATTTAGTTGAATACACATCAATAGGAAAAATAGGCAAAAAAAAGGGACGATATTCAACTTTTTTAGTCGGAGTCGTGGTTTTGGTAAATTCTGGAGTCGGAGTCGAACTTTTTTTTACCTACTCCACAGCCCTGGTGGGAAGAAATTTTTTGACAGCAAAAACACTCATGCCTTTAAACTGATTCGATGAATCGACTGAAAAAATGCTGTTCGTACTAGGACTCGAACCAGCAACGACCGTCATGGAAGCCAACGACGACGTTGAACACAGCACCATGGAACCGACTGAATAATTAGTTGCATACATATCAATAGTGTGAGATGATTTGTTGAATAGATTGGAAATTATGGTGGTACCAAGGTTGTGGGGATATTAATATATCCTCGGCCTCTTGATTCATCTAACGCTCCGACTACAACACTGAAAAGTAGATGGTCACTAAATCTTCAAAGAATTTGAATTTTGTAATAAATGAAATTACGAAAGGTAAAACCCGGGTTGTTAACAACAAACTCATGGAGAAGTACACGATTAAAACCATTCAATTTTGACAGCTACCGTGCTACGCAACGTTTAAAAATACATATGTGGTTCTGTCGCTGCAATAAGCGATCGTAATCCAGCCGTTTAAAAAGAACTTGATGTAAGATTGTTGCTCTATCTACATCCCTATTTTTTACGTGCGAGAAAGGTGACTTGTCAAAAAATTCTAAAAGGCATTCATGTCTGAGTCACTTGAATAATTAAAACTTGGTAATCATCGAGACTAGCTGCTTAAGTCATTCACTGATAATTGGACAGATAATCCAAAATGGCCACTGCGGCATACTACAACATACTTTTAGGAATGTATATCGAATGATCAAATCGAAACGGATTTTCTAAGCGTGACCTAATCTAACCTAACCTTTCTAAAATAATATATAAAAGTATGTTATAGAGCAGCGGCCATTTTAGATTATCAGTCAAATAATCAGTCAGTGACTTAATGCACCTAGTCTCGATGATTACACAAAACTTATTGCAACCAAATCCAACAAAAACGATTAACGAGCCATTCTTCTCGCTGACACTCTATTGGAAAAAAAAAACGCAAGCTGACCTATTGAACTTTAGAGATCACGCCCTCCGGTCAGCAGCGATGTTGAAAGGAATAAAACTTTAATATAAACACTAAACTTAGAAACGATGAGACGAAGGAGACGGGAAAGACTTTGACGCCAATGTGACTTAGGATTTGAAGCCCCATCAAATAGATAATATACTCGGAAACAAAATAAAATGTGCGCTGCTAAAAATGTGTAATCGGCAAATTGAAACTTCACCCAACAACCCTCGATAGCACTAACAGTCGAATATAGTGCATAAAAGCATTCCTCACTGTCCATCTTGAGATGTTTTTTCTTGGTATATTGTTAACACTGATTCAAGTGTTGTTGTAAATAAATCGAGTTATTATTTTTGTGTGCGAAGGTCGCACGATCAATACAGAACTGTGTCCGATCTTAGGTGCCCTCAAAAGTGAACAAAGCGTGAAGTTAGTACCTAAAAAAACAATTCGCCGATCAATTAAACCACACAAAGTGAATTGACTGCATCTCACAGGAAAACAAAACCAACGCAAACGACTGTATTTTTTTGTGCAATTGAACTAAATTAATTTCACGATATTATATCCTGATAATTTCAAGTATAAGAGATATTGAAGTAAAAATATTAATGTTGCCATAGGGAAATTAATGATCCAAAATTAGTAATAATTGTCATTTACGCGTAATTTGAAAATCAGTTGATTTTTTTGATTTTTTGCGCCTTAAAAGTTAAGCTTAACTGATTAGTATTATAAATTGTAAAATAAATATTGTGTTACTTTGATAAACTCTGGTGGGGCACTAATAGCATCCATAAATTAATTTCCCCCATAAGTAACGTTTTTTTTCGTGATTCTACCGTATTATTTAGCACACTTATGTTTATATCAGTCAAGATTTGGCTAGCTGCTCCTTAAACACTCACGGTCAGGGACAGACAATATGTAATGGGGGGCGGTGTGTACAGACTGAGATTACAGGTATAAGATGTACAGTGAAACCCCGATCTTACGTTCTCGCATTATACGTTTTCCCGCGTGGTACGACCATTTTCTATAGTCCCGGCATTTAGTTCATATTTAAAACTTTCCTGCATTAATCGTTTGTTTTATACGGTCCCTTGAAAAACGTAGAATCGGGGTTTCACTGTATTGAGAAGTAGTAATAGACTTAATACCGTAATCAAATGAGACGTTTTTAGCATTCTTGTTGTTGTTTTTTTTTTAATAATAAATACATTTAGTGTTGATAGATGTCACTACCAAATATGCTTTCACACTGAAAAAATAGCTATACATAATATTAATTTTTAATCACACAACAAATAATAAGATTTTTTTTATAATTATAGCGTGTGTTAAGATCTGCTAATATTAGTCATTTTTTATTCTCAGTAATAGATGTCACTCTCATTGAATCTTCAGCAATACTCTCCCTCTTAAATGGAAATATATTATTTGAGATTAAATCAGATGACATCGGAACGTAAAATTATAGCACACTGTACAAGAGTTAGTAATTATAATCGATATATATTTGATTGTAATCGTGTATTTCTGGTGTATTTCCCTACAAACAAAATTTTATTACAAAATAAACGTAACAGGCGGAGGAATGTGTCTTACGTATAATCGATAAAAAATCTGGTGATAACTGAATTTCAAGAAATTGTTTAAAATTTTTATCACAATCAGATATTGTTAACTTATTTATATTCGACAATGTACCCACTTGACAAAGTTATCACAGTGATAATGAATTTCCACAACGTGACGAATCGATCGAACAAACAAGATTGAATTTGACGTTGCATAAGAGACTGTAATTAGTTGTATACTAAGATCGGAGAGAGAATAATTGAGATTTTATAACTACAAGTCAACTGTCAAAATTTCCGAATCGATACTTTCATGCATTGGTATTATAAGCAAGGATGTTTGTAAACCTTTTATTCTTTTTGACCCATCCTAACTGAATATGGAAACGTGTAGTCGACAACTAACATAACTTCTAGACCAATGGTTCTCATGTGCGGCCACTCGAGAATTTTGCTGCGGCCACATAGAGCTACATAGTAAACATTGACACTATAAAATGTTTTTTTACAAGTTAATTTTTCAACGAAGACTCTGAAATTGAAATATTTCGGATGCATTGTATTGTGCTTCAAACCATACAAAATTTTTACATAGACATAGACACTTTTCGTCCAATCTTTTTATCCTTGCTCACTCTCAAAAAATACATCGAGCATTTGAGTTGGAATCAGTTTTCCTTCAACTTGGATTGTTAATAAGTTGCATTAGAAGTTCGTGTGTTAGCTACATTGGGAGTGAAAATGATTAAAAAAGTATAGAGTAATTTACTGAAACAAATATGATAGTAATTTTACATTCAAAAAAGTGATCGGTGACATAAAAATAAAAATCATCTTTCGAACCAAATATTAAAAAAAGTAAAAAAAAATATCAACTTCAAAGTGTTAACTGTCAATTATTCTTGGCGATCAAAGCATTAAATATTTATACATTTTTGTGATAAAAATCAGAACTGGTTTCGCCCATCACTAGTATTATCACTTGATAATGCATCGCGAGAATGAGCAGGCGATATTTGGTTACGATGATCGAAATCAATCCTGAATCCTGATCATTGAAAAATATTATGGAATTAATCCTTTGAAAAAATTGTGTATCAGTAGTATATTTTTAGTTCCAGCGTTGATCATTTCACGAAACATTAGACGGTTGGCATCCTCACCATTTTGTCAAATAAGCGATTAATTGTCTGTGGATTTATCTATTTATGTTTCCAAATTCTTAATGATACGATTTCATAATATAAGCTTTCAGAAACAACTTGATAACAAGTGTTTTCATTGACTATCTATCTACTGAGTCTAATAATTTTTATGAGAGTATTAATTTATATCCTAGGAAATATTTCAACATGCTATGCCAAAAGCAGCTCGTCCTTGAGTTATAAAATACCGATTAAATACGAATCAAATTGAAATCAACGCTAAATAGTTACATCAGTGATAGCAGCTGTTTGACACACGTACTCCAAAGTGGCATGTTTTCAATGATGTACGAAGACGGCTCAAAACTGGCTCGTTTCAAGTATTTCATTGATATATTATTCTATTTTGATAGTTACATTTTTGGAAAGAATTAAAATCGGTGGTAAATTGGTTTCATGTCGGGTTCGCGGTGCATTCGTCAACGCCGTTGGGTTACGGACCTCACTGGTTCGAGCCCTGGTAAGAGTAGCACCTTTACAGTCGATTTATCGGCGTAGCGAGAGCGATTAGTTAGTCACTAGTCGTGACGCAGTTTTATCTTTTCTTTCCTACTTTCAACTAACCAATGAGAGATTGAGCGACTGAGTAGCAAGCAGTTCACGTTGAAAAAATATGTTGGGATACTCCATTAGGAAGACATCTGTTCCAGAGTGGGAGTGGTAAGATAAAGAAGTCTGAAGAATTTCTCAAAGAGGCGAAACCCGTGTAATCACTTGTTACAGAATACGTGGAAAAGTAATTATTTTTTATATATTAAAATGTGTTTTATACATTACAGAATTATACAGAATACACACTTTTCTAGATTTTAGTAATACAATCAAACCTCCTACAGCACCGAGATAAGGTTTTTTTTTTGACTTTGTTTATTAAAAGTAAAGGGACGGACAGCTACTGATAAATATTTTTCGAATGCACATATTTATTAATATAACATTATATATTTACGAAATATACATATGTATACATTATAAATAACCGCTTTTTATCAGTGGGTGCCGTAGGAGGGTTGACTGTAATAGCTCGTAATCACTTGTTTACATAACGTGCCTTCTGTGGCTGTAGAGTAGAGACTCAATTTTTCGAGAATACTCTTCCATTTTTAAAGTACTCGATACACGAGTATTTTGAAAAATACTCGAGAAAAAACTTGTTAATGAAAATTTATTTCCAAATTATATTTACATATATAAAAAAATATCTTTATTGCTTAACCGTTGCGCTTAACTGAGTCTTGCCATGAAATTAAATAAGTTCATCTATTTATTTATCATCGATTTATATATACACTGATTGAATTAATTATATTGTGGTACATCTGAAACTACTCGAGTATTAAAAAAAATTACTACTCGATACTTGAGTACTTAAGATGTGGAGTAATTGGAGTCTCTACTATAGAATAATCTGCCTATGGTTTCTTATCACTGAAATGGTACTTGATCGCTTTTTGTTTCTATAATTCCAGGAAAGAATAACCGCATCGAACATGTTTTTTTATGCGATGCAATTATGGTGTTGCCCTATACCGAAGCAGCGTAGAGTTAGCTAATCCTTTACGAATAATTTCCGAGTGGGCTACATTGTTTTTTTTCAAGTTGTGGTATACGAAAAAATAATTTTAATTGCCACTAAAACGATATTAAATTACAGCAGATCTAAATACCTGCATCGTAATATTAATGTTAAAAGGACCTTTTAATATGTATTTATATGATCCTGTTTTTGTTTTATGTTATTTTAATGCAATGAAACGTTGATTGCCCAATTAAGATTATTGTTGACATGTGTTGACTGTTAAAATTAAAACGTCTAAATTTATTCGAAGATTGTAATATCTCGAATGCTGTGACAGATTCCATGAAAGCAATATTTTCAATGATTTTATGTATCGCGTAAAATTTGCTGCTCATAATTTACAAACAAAGATCAGTACCGTAAGTTATACGCTTTCTGAAATTCTCTAGGTAATCAAATAAACGAATCCATTTTGGCTACAGCTATCTTGAAAAAAGAATCGATCAGCCCCAAGGATAAATTTCTAGGTATGAGAAAAAATCTGTATCAGCACTGAAATATATTGTAAAGTGTGAATAAAGCTGATTTATTACGGTCCGCCAGATATAACACAACGCACATCCCAAGGGTCAACTTTGTAACGCAGATGTTTATATTCCTCATTATGACAAAAATATTTAACGAAAATAAAATTACGGATTGGTATCTCAAAAACATTATTTATGAAAGCTAATAGTCATATGTTGAAAACTATTACCATAAATCAGGATTATCCGATAGTAATCCATAATCATACGGGACCGTGAGGCTTTTAGGGGCTAAAGAGCAGTGGTTTTCACGTAAAATTATTCTGTGGCCGGATTATATAAATCAGCGGACATACGAAAATGTCTCGTGGCCGTACCTTATTTTTGATGTGATTGTTGTTGTTGCTGTTTGAGTTTTGTAAAATAGATCATTACAAGAAATGCATTTAATACTGTTCTCATTGCTAATTCTAATCTTTCTACATTTAATAACAGTTTATTTTTTTTTTACTTTTTGCACTCCTGAAGATATTATTTTTACCTTCCAGCAACTCTATCAATAGATTTGAGAAATTGATGAATATCACAGGGTTTGCGTATTTATTAACATGTGAAAACAAAATACCGAAAAATATACTTTCACTTAGGTATTCAATAAATACGGTGTTTGAAATGAGGATAATTAAAAATTAATAAAAAAACAATATTCCAACCAAGTTTTACAATGTCGAGCAGGACTTGACACAGGAGTTGTTGGAGTTAATCAACACTTCTTGATGCACAGTAAAATGCAAACTAGAAATATTTAATTTCTTCAGAGTCTTCGTTGAAAGATTGACTTGCAAAAAACATTTTTATAAATATCAGTATCATCAGTATAAATATTGAGGTAGTTGGTGGCCGCAGGAAAATCATCTAGTGGCTGCACATGAGAACCTCTGTTATAGAGATATTATTGGTTTCTATAAAGTCAACTTATAGTTTGGTGCACATATTTCATGTAACATACCAAAATTCTCCAAATATAAAATACCAAAAATCGAACGGGTTAACCTATTATGCAAATAAAAGATTCTAGCAAGGAAGCGGATGGGAAAAAATGCATAAAAAAACATGCGACCATTTTAATATTTTCTTAGTAAAATATTTTTTATAAAATTGTCTATGGCCAAAGTAAATATGCGTTACTCTATTCTGTCTTGTTTGTATCCTTTATGTTTATGTATACGCTTTAGGCAGCTGGTAGATTAGCGATGTTATTGTTATATCCTCTATTATTTCGCACCTCGTAAAAACAAAAAAGCCTAGAAACAAACCGTAAAAAACATTATAATATAACAAGTTGTAAATTTTATATTTAATGATCACAACTATAACGCACGAACGCCACTGTTTTCAAGTTTATACTGCAAATAATAACCAGGATTTAACATTAATTATAAATATTATGGTAAAAAAGTCGGTTTTGCAACAAGAAAAAACACAGAAGGTAGCTTAATAATATATTTAAAAATACAAAACGGTAATTATTATTCAAAAAATGTGAGTTTTTTAGAAAAAAAATATTTCGTGTTTTTGTAAGAATTTTCCTCATTCTATTTTAGTGAAAGCAGGTAGCTACATATTTATTAATTAGCGGGTTTTATAATTTAAGTTTGAGCATTTTTTAAGTTTATAAGACGTGTTTTTTCATGGTATTAAATTTTTAAATATTTTGAAAAGAGAACATTAAATTTATTGTTTTTTTTTATTCACAAAATAAGAACAAGTTAAATTCTTTTTTTGAAATGTGTAATAGAATTATTTTATTGGCTGTCCAACTGCTTCCTACGGGATACAGAGATTTCGCTCCGTACACCTACCTGTTCCTATATCACTGATAATATAAGTTAAGCTGGGAAATGGTGGACATAGAGATCATTTTTAGATGACCATCTTCCAATTTAAATTTTAACATCACGTGAGGCATCATTTGTACAGTCTGCAAATTCTACCTATCAGTTGTTGGCATAGCAACACAAAATATAATACAAAAGCCAGATAAATTAAAACAATATTTTACAATTGTTTGATTAGTGACCACATTTGCAGTCGTAATTGCATGACATTAATATATTCTTCGACTGGAAACATTTATTATTGGAAATTTATGATTTAAACGGATGCTGCTTGCGGGTAATGATTTAAATTTGTGATTTATTACGATTGCAAAAAAAAAATACTTTGAAATACATTAAGTCTACACAAGGAAAATTATTTTATTTATGTAAAAACCATTCACACTTTTTATAGTTCGGTCAAATAAATCTAAGAGAACAAATTGACAAGATTTATATTGGCAGACATAATAAATAACAAAAATATGATTAAGTCAATTTTTTGTTATATGCTTAAACTAAGTAATTTGAAACATTTTTACTTGCTCATTGTTACAAGTGTATTTTATCGTTTGAATTAAATAGTATAATCAATCGAAACTTTAATCTCTCATATCTCAAAACAAGGTCAAAAGCAGTTAAAACCTCATCAAAGCAAGGTGTCGATATTTAAATTGAACTACATATATAAAAAGTTTCCTTCAATGCATCTGAAATTGTGTTTTATTCTCTATATATTTTAAATTAAATATTTAAAAACGTCCCTTTTTATATTTTTCCAGTTTTTGATACATTGGCACTCAAAAAACAAGTTTGCAAAATTTTTATCAACAGTGACTTTGAAGAAATAGTCCGTTCAAGGAAAAAGTGTATAATAGTTTAGTTAATAAAGAATACTAGTATAGGTAAAAAAAATACCAGTGAATCTCCCTGGTTTTATCTGTATATTGTATCAGTATCATTTAAATCTAATTCCGGATACGTAATTCAGTGATAACTTGTTTTTTTAAATTCAATAATCATATATTTGAATTTAAGATTTGTGATTTGATAAGTAATCTTATCCAGATATGTGAATGTATAAATAAAAGATTTTATATTTTTTATCTTGATGGAATGTGGAAACTATTTCAACAAATTAACAGTAATTTAAAAAAAAAAGATTCCATTTTTTTGAAAGTGTGATGGGTTGTAGCCATAGACTCCAATTCGAGTATCGAATACTCTTCCATTTTTCAACTATGCGCTACTCGAGTATTTTGAAAAATACTCGGGTAATACTCGTAATTTATAAATGAAGATCTGTTTCCGAATTGAATCAACTTATTGTAAGAAAAGATTCATAATATTAAACCGTTGCATTTAGCCGAGTCTTACGCGTGGATTTTACAGTCAGGTAATATTTTCTACTGCGGGAATTTAAAAAACACAACAACGAAAAAATTTAAAATTTGAGACGGTTTATTATGTCTTACATGTCTTATAAATTGAAATAAAAGTATAATGAACCAAAATTATTTGAGTAACCGGCTCGAATAAGCCTGTGCGAACCCATAGCAGCACATCACTGGTCGCAACGTATGAAAATAAAAATGATTTTCCTGCATGACCCACTGGTTTAGATTCACTGTAATTAAACAATAAGTTACCTATGACGTCACAATGATTCTGCATCTAATCTAGTTAAAGAGTTGATGCAGAACAACCTTTCAAAATTGATATAGCAGCAAAATGCGTATTGCGGTAGCCGAATGTCAATCCAATAGGCTTCCGTTATGCAATCCAGGATTTAAAGTGCCTAATGTACATACTCTTCAAATTTTTATTTTACAGTGATGTGTACAGTCGCGGTAAAATAAATCCGCGCACCTTCACAATTCCATTCATTTGCGAATATTTCCCCGAAATCTTTACCGAATTCCATTTTTTTCCCTTCCGATTGTAAAGAAAACTAATAGCCATATTTTGAAGAACAGGCGAGATTTGAAGGCTTCAATAGTACTGAGCCAGATCTAGTCGCGTAAGCATTTGACAAAATTATGGAAAACCGCAAAAAAATGTAATCGCCCAAAATGAAGCAATTTTCGGAGGAAAACTTACCAAATAGAAAAAAAATCGCGTAGAGTAGACTGTGTAGAGTATACTGTGTATTGTATGGAATTTTTCAAAAATATTTCGTGAAACTAATGCTCTAGAGGGGTTTGTTTGAACCGGGAGGGAGCCCTTAACGACTGACCGGGATGGTTTTACAAAAACGCTTTTTTTTCAGTGTTGTGTAAATTTGTTTTTTCAATGGTTTTTCATTTTCACTCATATTATGGATGACGTAAATCGTAGGTCAAAAGAAAATTCGTATTTTCTATGCTGCAAGAAAACGGTGCACGTGATATTTTTAACTTTGAATCAAGCAGGTGGACTTATCGGTTTTTGCTTTTGGACACCTCATATTATCGATGACGTACATCGTAGGTCAAAAGACAATTTGATATTAAAAATCGTATAATTTATGCAACAGAAAAACGGCGCACGTGATACAACAAAATGTCTTATGAATTTTTAAATAGTATCAAAAGATGACGTTGTAAAATTCGTCTGAAATGAAAAGCAAAAACAGAGCGTGAAGGACTATACTAATTAGAGTTGAATGGATTGTGCTTGTAAAATATTTTTTAAGTTCAATGCAACTTCGAAACTAACTTTCTCTTGCAGCGGCATATCAAAATTTTATTTTATTAGTGCCCATAAAACGACGGTCAAATATTATATATGCACTTAAATAATTGTTATTTTACGGTTTAATACTGTTTAAGGAGCGAATTTAATCGGTATCTTAGGCCCTAGGGCAAGGTAAGATGACAGGCTCCGCAAAGAAGTTAAAATCATTTTAAAAACGATTTAAGATCTTCTTTACTTATAGACTCATTTTTTTTAACCATGTCCCCTCGCAACTTGGAGCATATTGACTCCTCACGGAGTTTATATCAACATGTATTTTTCTACAAGAACTGCTTGTTACTCAGTTGCTCAACTTCCCTTTTTCGAAGAGAGTAGGGATGGAAAGGATACGAGGACTAGGACAGGACTAGTGATTAGCTAATCGGTATCACTATGCGTCGCTCTTTGGGATCGAGAAGGTGGGAAGGGATTAACAACACAAACACCCATGCCTTTGAGCAGATTTATCGACTGAAAAAATCCGCTCGTACTGGGAATCGAAACCGGGTGGTCCGGCACGCAAGTCAACAACGTTGACACTGCGCCACGGACCGGACAATTATGAGTAAAGAAAACAATTAACAAAGCTAAATTTTAGATATTATTAGCGTCCAAATAAAAAAACACCGACGACGACACTGCGCCAAGGACCGGACTATAGACACATAATGGAGTTTTTCTTCTATACTAGTTTTGTTCAGTCATTTAACCTCTTTGATAAAGTAAGACTATGGCCACAGTGACAAGCGTAAATTTTAGCGTAGCGTGGCGTGGCATTATCAAAAATTGCCGCGTCTGAAAAGTCGAAGGGCAGCGTAAATGCCGATGTAAAATCAGTTTGAAATTTAACAGCGCTTAATTCGGCGTGCAATTTGTTTAGGTAATAACGCTGCGTTTCGACTTCTCAGACGGCGTCATCTTTAAAGCCATTTCGCAACCTGTGATTATGAAGCAAGTCTAGCCACGCTACGCCAAAATTTACGCTCGTCACTGTGGCCATAGCCTAAGTTAGAAGAAAACAAATTCAGGGGAAAAATACACCGTAATGCCTTTAAGAAGAAAAGACAGTCTAACATGAAATTTCTTTCAAGATTTTCAGAAAATTTCTCAATGCCTCCTAAATATTAAATAATTCAAATCTAAATACATTGATCCCTAGGCTTGTGATAAATTGATTAAAGAAATTTAGCGATAATAATTGTTTTTAAGGATATGCCAATTTTGATGGCAGTGCGATAAATCTATATTTCAATATAAACTCACGTACAATTAATCGATCGAATTCAAAACTTGTGGCCATGAAAATCTTATATGTTGCAGTATTATTAATGATAAACAATTGAATGCAATGACATTTAAATAATATCGTTTTTTTTGTTATTATTATTGTGCATAAAGAAAAATGTATTATTTTATATTGTTATTCCGTCGTGCGTGAGTTGTCAAGAAAAAAGGTGATTGATTTTTGTCATATTGCACCGCATTTTATGTCATTTCAAGCTTCAGGTTGTGCATAACTGATTTAATTCAATATCTCATTTAAAATGTTTATTATTGGAAGAAGATAATCTAAATATTTGAGTATTCATCTCAAAATTAAGCCCACAGTACAGGGTACTAGCAAAGCTATGCTCACCCATGAATCATATCTGCATAGTTATTTTTTTACAACATAGTAGTGTAAATGTAGTAAAATCCATCATTGATTATTATTTATATAAGTTGATATTAGACTATCCACTTATCGTTGACTAACAACTATCTAATACGATACGTCAAAATATGCCCATTATTTTTGTATAAAGTAGTAACTAAAGTACCGTCTATTCATATATTATATTGTATACATTCGGAAATTGTATGAACAATGACCCAATATGACTGCCTTAAGACGAAATGTCGCATACACCCTTTTGCCCCGCACAAAACATTTCATGTACATTTGCAATGTTATGACTGTATTTTGAATGTAAAGTCAACAAAATTACTATAAAATATGTATTGTGCAGGATTCAGTAGCTCTCAAAGTTTTTTGTTTTTAGTTGTCATGGATATTTATTATATTTAGCAGTCTTACGTAAATTTTTGTCTCTAATTTTTTACGGTATTTTAATTGCTTCGCTGAATTTTTCCAGCTTCATTTCTTAGCCCAATAAATAATAATAGGAAAATTTGAATATTTTTCTATCTAAGAAGAAAAAATCATTTTCCATTACGACCTATAATTGCTAATGTAATGTTGCGTGACACGTGTTTAGTAAAAATTGTCGGTGAAAGATAACTTGAATTGGTTTTAATTTGAAAGGAGGAGTGGGGGGGGGGACGATTTATACAGAAACCAGGCGAGGATAAGGGAACAATAAATTATATGAAACGTAAAGGAATGGGAAAAATTATTTGTCAAAAGTTCACATCAATCATTGTCACGGATATATGCGTTTTTGAACATGTACAGTTTTACATGTAAAAGCAGTCCATATATGGACATGTCAATAAACATTCCATTTACATCAAAATAGTCGAGGCGAAATAATAATACTTACACAATTACGAACTTAAAAAAAATGTTCTTTCTTCAAATCGATCGTCACTTAGCAAGAAAGCATGAATTATTTCTCCATATAAGGCATCGCTGTACATGCGTTAATTGTATGTGTAAATATTGGAAAAATTATATAATAATCATCTCTAAATGACTAACGCGTTGCCATTATAATGATGTGATAACAGGCAAACAAGATATAAGTGTTTTCATTCAGTGTTTGTATTCTTTCAAATAATTTTCGTGTCAAACATAGAACTGTTCTAAGTAAAAATGATTTTTTTACCGAAAATTCAATATTTTCGTTCACGGTACCTTCAAGTAATGCATTTCAATTGAAAATGATTCAACGAATTTTACTGGAAAAGAAGTGGAAAAACAACTTACACAAATATTTACAAGCTGATAAAATCACATCGAGGCTGCATTTTGAAGTGTATTTGTTCAACTCATGTCTCGATTATTTTACAAAGAAACAAATTGACACTATTCTGATGCATTATATTTTCAGATTATTTACTTAATAACGGTACTAAATTAATAGTAAGACTATTTCTACGAAATTTTACACAATAAATTATTAACGTTCTTATGATTTCCTGTCAGTGTAAAAGGCGTCTCGGCTGACTGTATACCCAATATGACACGAGCCGTTCGGAAACGTTCGAATTCAAACGCCATAATTTTGAAAACAACGAGTCACTTTTTAGCCTTTATGTTAATATAAAAATCATCGCGAATCACTTACTTTCTCACTCCTACTCTACCAATAGTGCCTTTGTGGAGTGGAAGAGCAAATGACTCACGTAGAATTCAATTACGAATGAACCACAATTAATTTTTATTCCTCAGTATAATACTGTTTTAGTTGAGAGAAAAAAATAGCTGGCAGAGAATCAAGCAATAATTTAATATAGATTCGTTTTTTTCGTTAAGCAGTCGAATAAGTATGAAAGAGTCGTTGGTGGTCGATTCGCGTGACTCGTTCATTTGTCATTACGTGGATGTGAGTGAGTTCAGACGACTCTTATTTTTTAAATGTATTCTAGTTGATTTTTCCGGAACCTACTCGGTTGACTTCTATGCCAATTTCCAATGTAATTGTTTTTCTTAATATTTTTCATATTGCAAATGCAATAAACAACAAAGAAATAAATAAATAAATAATAGTAAACTGACGATATTTTTCGTTTCTCATTGCAAATAAATGTTATGGTTGTATTTTCGTTGCTCTATCACATATGTATTTTAAAATAGGGTCACGATATGATAAAGGTTTAGAGCCAGTGCTCCAAAATATAATGCAGGATCTCGTAGAAGTGTGCCACGGAACAGGATCAAAGATAAGTGCCCGTCGGACACGTGTTCCAATGGTCTGCTTTGCTAATTTAAGTATTAGATAGTAATGGAGGCAAGTTCGATAAGAATATTTGTTTACACATACGGGAGTGTAATGTTTCTAATATAATAACAACTGTTCACTAATATAATAAAAAAATTGAAGATTTTTTCTCGAATTGAGGAAAAATACGGGGAATACTATAATCTGTTTTTTTAAGTTCATTTTTATTACATCAAATTACGTGCTATAAGCGTTACTTATGTATATATAAATATGTAAAGATATAAAAAAAAAATCGCTGATAAATAAATACATTGCAACATCACATTTAGATTTCTGCATGTATCAATATAATTGAAAAAAAGTGATAGTATAATAAAAATATTAACACTTCTTTTAGTACTTATTCCACGTTGAATTTATTAAGATCAGGACCGGTTTCACTCATCACGAGAGTTATCAACTGATCATAATTTTTATTAACCTTTTGCACTCCTCGATATGCTATTTTTTTTGCTTCCAGCAACTCCTCAATAGATTTGAGGAAATTGGTTAATATCACAGGGTTTGCGTATTTATTAGCATGTAAAATGAAATTTCGAAAAATATACCACTTTATGACATGATATAATCTTTAACAAGCGCACACAATCTAACGACTACAGTTTTTAAAATAAGGATAATTAAACAGTAATAAAAAAAATAAAATCCAACTAAGTTTTACAATGTCGAGCAGGACTCGACATATACGATGTCGAATCTAGCTCGTATTAGTTGTATACGTGTTGAATCTGAAAGGATTTCATGAACCGGACATATCTTCACGATGATCTCATTTAAATGACAGATTACAGCAGGGGTTATCTACCTTTTTGGGGCTCTGAACGCAACTGAGATTTTGGAGAATAGTGAAAGGCCCAGGCCGGATCAAAAAAAAACAAAGCTTAAGTAGTATACATTTATTTATTTTATCATCGTTCCCCTGACCACTTAACATACGTGTTACATTCAATATTCCGCTCCGACACCTAAATATTTGCTCCAGCTCCGCTCCGTGTTCCGTGCTCCGTGCTCCGAATAGTTTTAATAAGAGGGATATTATTTATTTTTATTTTATTTTTATAGGTTTGGAAAAAATATATACTTATAGCAATTAAAGAGGTTATTCATCGTTCGTCAGGTTTGCCCTCGTATCAAATGATACCAGGGTTAAAAACAAACCATTAAATATTGAATTTATCATAGATTGAAAATACATTTTATAAAAATTAAATATACATACATCGAAGCAGTGGAGCACAACAAATTTCCGTGCTCCGGCCAAAAACTTGTTACCCCACTGTTGCGCTTCTACCCTGCTCCAGATCCCTGTAAATTGTATCATTATGTACTGTGGGAAGAATTACGTTTTAATTTATCTTTACAGAAGAATTATAAAAAATCCATACAAATTGTATGTTGCCAATTTAAGTAACAATAGTATTGATGTTTGCAATAAATTAACTTATTATATATCACCAGTATGTTGTTATTGTAATCTTTATCCGGTAATATTATTGATTGAGTAGGCATTTACTTGGTAGAACTCCATTATAATACGGTAAGTTTGGTACTTTATTTTTAATCTTCCGATAGGTGACATTTTTTTCAAATTCTTCTCACAACAAAATTATAGGTAACACCAATCGATGATCGAATAAAGATACAAGATATTGCATGCGGATATATTTTTTTACGTCTTGCACTACTATGTGAATACTAATCGGTATGGAATCCCCGTTTTTTTCATCATCAGCTTACAGTGATTATTTTTGTCGTATTTTTTGAGCAGTTCTCAGAGTTTTCAAACCAAAGGTCCGGCATGGGCAGATGAATTTGGACAATGCGTTTTTTTGATAGTTAGTGAAGGGTTTTAACCAAATAGTGGTTCACTCACATTTTTAAACGTTTTACGTTGCATGGTGTATTAATGTAATAGTCAGGATCCATTTTTTTATTATCCATGCAGTATCGTATTTATTTAAATCCTCCCAATTCTCTTTTTGTACGGGGGATACGTTACAAAGACTACCGTGTAAAAAAATGAAAAGGTGCCTATAGAAATATAGTAGATAGGTTCAATTACTTCAGATCAACACAAAATCGAATTGGTTTATAAAAATCAATGTTTGTTCGTATTTCATGTGTTGCCATACCGTTCATCCGATTGTGAGAAAACTTGGTCACCTTATTGCTTGCACTTGGGCAAGTATAGTAAAATCAACTCACAGTAGGTATTTTATATACAAATCAATGTTTTTTCATATTTTATGCGTTGCCATACCGTTCATTTTCACAACTTATTGTTGCACTTGCGCAAAGGTTATAGGCATAGCACAATTAACTTTCAGTAGGTGGCGCGTGTGTCGACCCATAGACAATCGGAAAAAGACAAACAGCAAATGTCATCGTTACCGATCAATGTTAGTGAAATTAAATCGAAATTATTTATCTAAAATATTGTGCATCCGAAAGCACTTCAATAATCACAAACACTTTCTTCGTTTGAGTGGCATTGCAACGCTTGCCAGGATACGGCTAGTTTACAAATAAAAATATTTTTGAAAGCTATACAAGTAGTAAATGTACATAGTTTTAATTGAAATTAAATTTTAGCATGTAGAAATATATTCAGACAGTGTCGCTACTTGATATAGTTTTTATAGAATAAAAATATCATATAATATCGTACAAGCTTGAGAACTAATGTTATGAAAAAAAAGAACAAATAAAAAAATATGGACATGTTCTATTATATTCTTGTTTTAATTGCTATACATATGTTGACTGCGAAAGTTTGTGTTAGTGGTATAAAATCCTTTTGGTAAATGCAAAAAATGATCAATGAATAATATTTCAACAGTGATCGGGCGACAAAAATCATAAAAGCCAAATAATTTACTTAATATATAAATGAAAAATGTTGTCGTAAAATCTCACAATATTTGAAATACTCATTAAAAGTACAATACTGTTTATATCACATATGATTATTCTATGGACATGTTTTTCATTGTGCTTGTTTCTTTTATCTATTAAATTGATATAACATAAAAGATATAATAAAAGTGATATTACATAATAAAATGACAGTTCAAATTTACTGAATAGAAACCATTCTATAAAAATAGTTCATTTTGTTTGGTTACGGCTATTTGTTTAGCATTGTAGCGATAATTAACATTATTACTTATGGTTTAATTATGGTAAATTCAACCTATTTAATTTATTTGAAAATTAGATTTGCATTCACATAGTATATACCCGAACCCGTTTTGCGCGAAATTTGTTCAAAGGAATACCATGCAAAAAGAAACGATAGGTAAAGAAGAATGATAAATATGTGCCTATTTTATAATATAACAATAATCAATGAGTCGAATGGATAACGTCCTGTGCTATGTCTGCGGTGCTTACGGGCTTAAGTCCCGGTACGGATAGCTTAATTTATTGATTCTTCAATCAATATACATAGCGTATTTACCAAGCCGAAAAGGCTTTAGTAACATTTTGGTTATTCACAAAACGAATATGCACAGACTTTCAAAGGATTTTCTTCTTGACAAAAAATCCAATACATGGAAAGAAGTGGCAAAGGAACGAAGTTTATCTAATTGACACAATATTACGTCACTCTTTTTGCTCTCCTGAAAACAAACTTTTGGCTTAGAAAGGGCGATATGAATTGTATCCCCAACTATGCGACCCTTTAAGTGGGGCTTACCAAAAGTAATTGACTATCACTAGTACCTACTCATTGCGAGAATTTTTAATTTTACATTAAATCTATCAAATGATTTTTTTAGCCTATATATTAAATACATGGTTATATTCAGATGAATAAAATCAACCACTAAACTAGTTCAGACCTTAGATAGAATAAAAATACAGATTCAGCTTTATCTTTATCTAATATGAATTTTCTTTTACAATATACTTAAATAGAATCAAAAGTGATGACGACACATTAGTGTTAAATACATATTGCCACATTTGATAATAGATTATGAAATAATAACCTAAGCGTTCGACATACAACATAGATAATTTATTATCTATCAAATCACTTAGCCAGTAATCTTAAGTATAAAGAGTGTTTTCTTTTTTTTATGTTTCATATTAAATTTCACAATTGGAAACGCTTATTTGATTGTTTAAATAGTTTGATATTGAATCTTTTTCTTGATACTGTCTTTTTTTACTAAATGATATAGACCAAATTATGATAGAACTTTGTTTTATAAGTTACTAAAATTGTAATAGATCAAAATTAGCTTTGAAATCAAGCATCATATGAACGAAATATTCAAAGATTTCTTTAGCCAAATTTTCTTTTAATACAAGGTTGGAGAAGTTCGTATTTCTCATTGCTGTTTCCTTGCGTTTTTTTATACTTATAATTTTTTCATCTTTTTATCTTTTCTTTTCATTGGAGTGAACGAGGCGAGATGGAATTTCTAGATAAAAATTTGAATCGTTTGAATTTTGCACTTTTCCATTGCATTAAAAGTTGAAAATAATTAAGAAACATCAAAAGTGAAGAAACTAAGCTTAAAAGCGGGATCTATAAGATGTTCTGTGGCTCGTGCAGTTCGATATATAATATATAGGGCATGCAGGTAGGAGAACTAAAATACCTTGCTATTTTTTCACCGTGTATATTTTGACTTTTGTTGTGTTGTGATTTACGTTTTGAATATGTAATAATTGTAACGGATCTTCAATACCAATGTTTAAAGTCTGAATGAAGTATTTTGTAAATTTTGTTAGATTTAAGACTTGAGTACTGTAAAGAGCAGGGCTGTGGAGTCGGTAAAAAAAAGTTCGACTCTGACTCCAGCATTTACCAAAACCACGACTCCGACTCCGACAATAACCAAAAACACGACTCCGACTCCGACTAAAATAGTTGAGTATCGTCACTTTTTTTTGCCTAATTTTCCTATTGATGTGTATTCTATTAAATATCAACCCTACTAATCCGGACAATAGCCAAATTTGACATATTATATGCAAAAATAAAAAGTTCAAACGTTTCAAAATTTTCGACTCCGAGTACGACTCCTGCCAAATCGCCGCGACGACTCCGCCTCCGGCCAAAAAGCCCCGACTCCATGACTCCGACTCCGACTCCGACTCCACAGCCCTGGTAAAGAGACTTAAAAAAACGCAAAAGACTTAGACAAAATTATTTTATTGATGTTAAATGACATTGATTTTATAATTAACTTTGGCATTTTCCAGCCGAGTCACAAATCTATTCAAATTTGTAGCTGATTGACAACAGGCATACCAATTTCACCTGACCTCAGTTTATATTTATTTTGTATTATTCTTCTGTCTTTTCCGTGCGATCCGCAGTTTGACAGTTTGTTGTTAAACAACATTTCGAAGAATCTTTGAAAGTCCTAATATTTTTCTGTTCGTAGAAGTAGCATTTTCAGACTACGACGTAAATATACATAGCTATGCTTGTTCCTAATGCAATCCGAAACGGATATTGATATAATATCAAATTTTATTTGAAAATTTGTAGGATCTTCCATGACACTTTTAACAAATGGCGTATTATGATTTTAATTCTTATTTAATGTTTATTTGGCATTGAAGTTTTCCTTCTTTTAGTTTTGAAAGATTACACCAAGCAACCTTATATAAGAAGTGAAATTCAAGTCATTTCTTCAAGCCCTTGATCCCACGATAATAACTTCACATGAATTAAAATTTGCTTTCGTAATTACAAATATAATAGTGATGGTTAAAACTAACAGATTTGATATTTATAATATATATTTAACAAAGAAGAAATGATTTAACAATATAGCAATAATGTCACGTCTTGATGAACTTTGTTTTAAATCTTATACATATACTCACATTATATTCAGATAATATATATAATTTATTCCAGTGGTGTAAAAAAAGTAAAAGTACCGTAGCTCTACCTTTCCGTAAGCATTTTTTGTACGATTTGAGATCAACGGAAAAACCATGCCAATTATAACAACTAAAACATCAATTATTAATAACCACATGAAATAGAAGTCGGTGCTATTATTGACGACCCGACACGTAACAAAAAAATGAACAACGATAACGTACTACGTACATGCACTGACACTTCGTTGTTCTATTTCTTCTTCTTTTAATTTGTCTATGATTGCATATAAAAAAAACAACATCAATTGGAGAATATCGGTAAATATTAATTGGTGTCTATTTCATTGATTTATGTGAAGTGTAATATGTTAAATGTTGCCATTAAACATAAAAAAACAATAATTACAAGCCGAACAGGGTTGGCAGACGTCTCGATTCGAGTAAAAATACGGGTAGATTAATTTTTTGAAAAATGATTTTAGAACACACATTTTTAATTCCATATTCAAATACAACTTAGTAATAGTAAATATTATACTTTATAATAATAGCTGAGTTAATGACAGAATATAAATTAATTTAACACTGGTAATAACTTTAGAATATGGAACAGGGAAAGATGGTGAAATTATATAATATTTACATAAAAAGTTAAAAGCTTTGACGACTACTTTTAATTTAAATAAATCGTATATTTATTTAAATTCCCGTATTTTAAACATTTTATTGAAAACGATCTCTTTTGTCAACTGAAAAATCTGACTAATTACTCTATTGGGTAGTTCAATTTTTAGCTGAGAAGAGTGATTAATTTTTGCAGTGCGTCTTATTTAAATGGAAAACAATTAATGTTTAATGTCGTGTTTTTCTGTAATCCATTACCGTAAACGTTTCGGCTGCGTAGCTTAATCACTTTAAATTGTTATGTTACATAACATTCTATCAATTTTGGATAATTTGTTCTGACATTGGCAATGTAATTATTATATTAAATAATTAAAAGTAGACACAGATACCAATCAGGATTTTAAACATTACATCATCCCTGGCAAATCTATGGCCCGCGGGTTGAAACTGAGTATAGTTCACTGGAATGCATTTATTATGACCGCTACCGAATCACCTGTAATAACTATAGTGATTTGATTTTTTTTTTTTTTTTTATTGACATAGAAAAAATATTTGGCATTACAGCTAATGCGAGTTAGTCATACGAGATAAACTCGATAGTAAATAATGAATCAGTCGTGAAAAATTTAACGAACAATTATATACACCCATGCACAAGATCTCTTTATCAATTGGAATAGCCTGACCTTGCCGGGAATTAAAACTAGGCTCACCTGATCGCTAGGACAAAGCTCTTGTCACTAGACCACAGGTACCGATTTTCTCAACTTCGAGAGTGTTCCAAGAATTACAGATAACCGAGATTTTATAACAAGAGTGGGAATCTTCCAGCAATTTGCCTGTATCCAAATCTTTCAATAAAAAATAATAAATTATTTTTAAAATGTTGCATTCCGACATGAAAATTTTTCTCTGTTATTATTTTTATTTTATTTTTTTTTAATTTTAAAGAAAATAAAGAGAATTTGGCATTACAGCTTACGACAATGCCCCAAATATTCTTAATTGTGAAAGTCATACGAGATTAACTCGATGTTAAATAATGAATCAGTTGTGCACAAAATCAACGATAAATAACATACACCCAGCCCAAGATCTCTTTTTTTCAATTCTAAAAATCTGACCTGGCCGGGAATTGAATCCGGGCCACCTGATCACTAGTACAAAGCTCTTGCTACTAGACCACAGGGACCGACAATTAATGTTCGAAGTGTGAAGAAAATGTATAAAATAAATAGACAAATTAATAATGATTTATTTATTTATTTAAGAAAAAGCAAATCATGGCATTACAGCTGATGCCAATGTGCCGTGTATTTGACAAATATAAATACGTGTATGTATATATATATACATACATGCATGTAAATACACAATATTAATTAAAAACAAGATGAAAACATTGTAGTCATAAAAACTGATGATGCTTCTTTTTGGTGTCTAAAGAATTTAGAGTATTATAAAAACAATGAATTTTCCGGGATATCTCCAAAGATCCGTGTCTCAACTAAATGACTTCAACCCGGTGTTATAAGGGGAAATTTTAAATTCTCGTGATATGGATACAGTTTGAATAGACTTCAATGTGAAAGATAGTTGTTTCTGAAATATTTATTTATTGAAAACGTATGTTATTTTTCTGACATGAAATCGCTATCACAGGTTTTTAAGAATGTTAAGCGATGGATTTCAAGAGTTTTGTTTTTGTTTGCGATTTATTGTGTATACTTTGATGTCGACACATATTTTATTTAATTAATCTTAACAAAATGCTTGGTGACGCACCATCGATTTGTTTTAAACACCTAATATATTAAAGCTTCACTAAAAAAGTCTATAGTTGTATGACGATTATGTCTATCAAACTGAAAGTGACTATTCCGGCAAAAAAAATTACCAGACCTGCACTACAGCAATGAATAAACCGTTTGATTAAATGTGTTATTTCAAAAATGTCATTCATTTGTTTAAATGTCAAAGGAAGTGATGTGAAACAGTTGAACAGTGTTTGTGAAGGTGTAAAATACATATAACTTGACTGCAATTTTATAATATGATTCGCTTTTTGCGAGTGCAATGATATATGTGCACAATTTAAGAAAGACTTGCAATCGGGAAGTGATATTCAACCTTGATTTACAATGAGAGTGATAAACGATGTTTTTTTAATGAATTAGTTTTTCTGAATGTTTTTTTTTTTTTTTTCTACACATAATTCAACAGTATAAAGACACACAAAGACATCCAAATCATCCAAGCATTCATTTTGAACCGTTTAAATTTCTTAGTTAATTTGAAATGTATCTTAATGTTGATGTTTATTTAACAGAGTTGAGAAAAAATCATCAAATGGAAGCACATTTTTTTGTACGATTTATACAGTATTATAAAATGATACGGGTGCAATTTTTTTCAATAGTTGATCATTTTCATCATTTATAAAATAATTAGCAAATAAAAATTATCATCAAAGAGAGTAAAATAGTTTTTAAACTTTTTACAGCTTAAAGAGCAATAGCTT
This sequence comes from Himalopsyche kuldschensis, assembly GCA_028554975.1. Lineage (NCBI taxonomy): Eukaryota > Metazoa > Arthropoda > Insecta > Trichoptera > Rhyacophilidae > Himalopsyche > Himalopsyche kuldschensis. The sequence goes on along the minus strand of JAHFWI010000019.1, from coordinate 6,398,176 downwards.
ACGACTAGTTCTGTCCTGGCACTATCAATAAATCCGTACACTCAACGAAAAATTTAGGTGAACACTTTTTAAATTAATTTTTCAATGGGAAATCGTTTGTCGTATATATCGCGGAAATAAAGGGATACCTTGAGGCAAAATAAGTGTACCCGCAATTCATTATAATATCTCACATCCACGTTCGATAGTTCGCGACGCTACGGTATTGAATTTTAATCTGTAAAGAGTGAATATGTATTTTTTGACAATGTATGGTCTTGTGACAGCCCTAACGTTTGCAAAGATTTTCGAAAATTGGATAAGAAGAAGTATTTTTACTAGCTTTGATTGATGTGTAATCAGGGACGGCTCGTGTGAAGGAGCAAACGTGCATTAGTCCCCCAAGAATCGAGCTCATGAATTTCAAAATATATATACCAATTTGTTCATTCAAAATTCCAACGATGTATGGTTTCATAAAACGATCTTTCACGCATGCGACCTAAACACACAAATATTATATAAGTAGATTCCCCGAAATAAGCTGATTCCAGATGTTACTCGATGGTGCATTTCTTGGAAATTCTCGAAATGTCCCATTTGGCATAAAAAAAGTAGGTAGAAAACATGACTTTATTTCACACGGCGAAGGCGTATGCAAAAAAAAATCTTTTGAAATTTCGACTAACCCGGTGCACTAAGACCCTTTGCACCAAAATGACTTGTAAAGAAATTGAGCGAAAACATATAGATTTGTATTCTGTCATTCAGTATTGGCCCAAATTTTGGCAGATGAGGTCCTTTGAAGAACGGAAAAATAAAGATATTTGCGGGTGATTTGTGAAGGCAGTGCATTCTAACCTCATCTGTAGTTTCGACTTGATTCACGCAACACGCAACTATAACATTTTTATTATTATTTTTTCATACTTGTTTTCATTTCATAGACATCTTAATACAAACCCTATTAGCGTATATAATATGAATCTTTGTAAGTTTTTTGTTATATGGAAAGGCTTTGTCTATATAAAACTGTTTAATAACTTTAAATACAATATCCTACTATATAATATTCTACAATATAATTTAACTTTATTATTATATATCTACTATATAATATTAACATATATTATAAATAAATATTAACATATATAATAAATTAATATAACAAGTATTATTAATATATGTATTATAGCATTGAATATTATTATATATATTTATTATTTATTAATAATACTAAATAATAATCAATAATGTTTCCTGCAAACTCAGTGTCCTATATCAAAGAAAATCGTCGAGATTTTTCTAAAAGGCTAGAAATAAAAGCAGGAGGACGGCCTTTGCCAGTTTTAAATATAGTTCAGAAGTGTACGGCCAAAACTAAAGTAGTCAATCGGTATTTTAATGTAGCAATTTATAAAAAACTCCATGGCTCTGTGGCTGTACTAGCCTTAATAGAGTTTTTTGTTTTCTCCTGCCATGCTAAGTATAGAGAAGCAGTTGGTATCGTCAATGTCGGACTTTAATATCCGTGTTATAGATGTATTTTCAAAATCCAAGAATCGGAGGATGGATTTTTTGCATAAATAGGTTGTTTTATTGCACTCCCTAATATTCTGGTCACCGGCCGCCACTGTGTGTAATCGAAGTGCTTGCTTAACATATTTTTACCAATATTTTTTTTTTTATTTGTATTGAAATTGTGAGCTGTTTAAGGATAAGCAGCTGAGTAACAAGCAGTTATCGAATGAAAACTTCTGTCGAGATATATAAAGAGTCCATACTATTCATGGAAATAAAAAAAACGCGTTTTTAACTGATGATTCATTTAACTTTAATTATCGTATTTTTTCAGCGGTCAAAAATCTCACTAATACCGATGTTGATAATATTTTCATATGAATATTGTGAAAGAAGTGATAAATATTCTTTCAAAATTTTATTATTGTTTTATCACAAATAAATTAAGGACCAGCAGTAAAATAAACCAACAAATCAGCTCATAAATAAATGTTTTGTTTTCTATAGAAGTTCGAAAAACAATGCCATTCTAAAGAAACTTACTAACAATGATTTTTACATACAATTGTCCTGTGTTTTGTGCTATTATTAAAATAATTAGATTGCTGACTTTTCAGAAATTATGGTAAATGGGGTGAATATTTTTACCTCCAGTAAGGATGTATTTATAAATTGTCTGTTATGTTTACATTTCCATTAACCTATACGATATTTAGAAAGACGTAGCTGCGGCTTACTTCTAAATACGAACGTAACACCATTAATATAAAATTAAAATAACTTTGATTATTTCACGTATTGCGTTACTAATTGTGACACGTGTTTCGCCTCTTGCAAAGGGATCTTTAGACTACATGTCGCAAAGTTTTCTTAAGTTATAAAGCAAGTTGATTCTAATATTTTAAAATGATAAAATTACAAAATAGAATTTGAGATTTTTCCTTTTAACGGAAATCACGAATCAAAGTGAAGCAAACAAATATACATAAATATATACCACTAATGACGTTGGAAATTACAAATTATTAACTAATAAGATGGCTTAACCCTATCATTGGAAATAATGTAAGCAGTTAGCAGATGTTATTTAATAATACTTATTTAGTGTAAATACTTTTATTTATTTTTAAAATTTCTATGCTATTCATTTTTATTTACTCGGTGGAGTATTTCTACATTACTACTCTAAATAAAATGATGATTTAATCAAAGTTACAATTGAATTTTTTATATTAAAATGAACTTACACAAAGTTACCGCCGAATCCATCGATATTATTATGTTATACGAGCCTTCCAAAAAAGAAGCGTTTACGTTATGTGTACTGAATAACAAACATATTTTGCTCTTGCAAATTGACGTGGTTCAAAACAAAATGGCATTGGGGGTTGAGATGAAATGTTGAGATAAAACAGATCGTATATAACAAAACAACAAAATGTAAATAAGCCACGTTTTTGAGTATGCCCCGGCCATTTCAAGAAAGGGGGTTTTTACGCACATCATGAAGGTCAAAGAAGACCCGACCAGCTTCGACTTGTCGCAACGGGCTTAAAGATGCTCGGCTAATTTAGAAACCACATTATCATTACAAAAAACCCTTTCTATCCTGTATAATTGTTCGTGAAAAACGCATAAAAATTGAATTGAGAATTAAAAAGGTCAGTGTTTATCTTCTATTGCTACGATTATGTAATAATATGCAAATGGTTAAGGAGTTTTTTGGTTACGGAATAGTGTACCCTTAGATATTCCAATATGATTGTTTTTTGAACAATTAAAAGAAGTCAAGATAGCATAGTAACATATTTAATTAGTCTCCATTTCCTCCTGCATCTAAATTTATTTTACTAAAATATGGTTTTATGTTTACAAATAGATTTTTTGTATATCTTTTTTGATTGATCAATTTGATACTTTCTTTTATTTCATTCACTGTTTTTCCATTTTTATATATAATTTTTTTTTGCATAAAAGAGAGCATTGGTATTTTTAATACTTGCTGAAATAATAGCAACAATTTTTTGTCTTAAAACTAACAAAAAAGAAATATGATTGAAAGTCACCAGGCAATAAAACGGATCTTGAAAAGAAATATAACATAATAATAATAACATTTTAAACTGCTCTAAATAATGAATAATTATAAAACTATGGTTGATATCCAATATTGAGATATTATTGAAATTTTAAAAGATATAATTTCAAAAAAAGAAAAAATAAAACTTTTTTTGGACTTATTCCACAGTTAATTTATTAAGATCAGGACCGGTTTCACTCATCACGATCATTTTTAACTGATATTCTTTTCAGCTGAAAATGGTCGGGAAAATGCTATATTTTCTTATTATGAAGTCTTTACATAAACACCTAAAAAGTGATTTATCATTTCATTGGAATTAATTATAAATTCCATTCGAACAGTTAACTCAATATTCAAAATTCGAATAATTCAAAAGTGCTACTTATTTGCTTAAAACAAATTAAACTATTCGTAATAATTCGCGTAGTGCCAATACACGCGAACTGTTTGCCGAAACGTGGACGATATGATTGGCCGGCGAGAAAAAAGCGCCTGTATTTAAACGGATTGTTCTCTATAATCAAGTTTATTCTGACGAACTCGTTCGCGGCGCGAGTCGGATAATAAACAGCTGTGCGCGTATCGTTGAGAAAAACAAAAAAAAACAACAATCCTAATAATAGTATGCATAAATTATCTCGAAAGTAAATATAGAAAAAAGCAAAATAACCTGTTGGATAAATAAATAGCAAAAAATATTGACGTTTGTACAAAGGCACATATCATAGTCAAGTGATAATAATTGTAATATAATACAAACTGATTTGATTTAATAATAACAGCGTTAAAATAATTTTCACTTACAGCCGAACGGGGCCAAATGCATAATAATATTAAAAAGTTTTTTTAAACACGATTTCTTGAATAATTTCATACGTTTTATTGCAATTGTTGTGGACGGTAAATCGAAACGTAGACGCGAACGACGTTTTCTATTGTACTGACTGAAAAAAAAAATGTGCAGTGAAAGTTGTTCAATCTAATTTTGTCATTTTAATAATAACGTTTGTAATAAATACAATTATTCAGTTATCGCAGTGTGATTAATTGTCTTCGAAAAGGTTATTAATTATTTTTGAATACCGAACGTTCTTTTTACTAACTCTTTTGGCAAGTGTGGTTGGATCTGTTTAATTTATTACACGGTCTATTTTAAACATCCCTCAAGATGTTAACAGGATGGAGGAAAACACTTTCAAAATGTAAGTCGTATTTATTTTAACCAATATAAAAATACGTAAGGTATACCATACATATGTCTTTTCTTGAAAAAAAAACAAGAGTTTTTTAATTAAGCAACAATTATTCGTCATTTAAATATCATAAATCAACAGGCTTATTAACGGATATCTTAAATCATTGTTCTCTGCATGAAAAAATCCACTAAATAATTAAGATTGAATATGCTTCGAAACAAAAAACTTATAATGTTTAATAAAGTTCGTTTCTTCTACATATGTGTATGAAGTAAAAAAAAAAAAAGTCCACAAAAACGCACGCAAATTAACAAAAGAGTCAAATTATTATGTCACACGATATTGAGTGGAGGTAAAAGATTGTTCATTTGGATATTGTATTTGATCTTGTTTCAAACAATGAATTGAATTTGATCTGTGTGGACAAGTGTTGCTTGATAAATATTATAATCATATTACAATTTCCTTTGAAATTATTCGTCGGAATTTATGAATTCTTCGGAATAATTCCAGTAGTTTATCTTATATTTTGTATATCACAATTTCTACATTGTTGTTTGTTTATTATTATTGATGAGTTAATTCGTTGTATCCACACCAAAGGTAAATTAACGGTAATGAACTCAAGTTATATTTATTATGAAATGATACATTTAATATTGGACGTAATTATTTGTTTTATTTAAATATTATTCTTGATCGTATTGGCTCAAAAAGTTCCATTTGCGTATTTTGAATAAAAAACCCAAATTCCATCGAATTGAATGACTCTCTATAAAGTTATTATCTTTATCTCCAAAAAATTGATTGATCATACGCCAAATTTTAAATCTAACAACAAAATTAATTGTTTTTTTTTATCTAATTAAAAGATTAAACAGCTTAAAATTTGTGCAAGGTAATTAATAAAACGACTGCTAATTTGTAAATGTGTTTTTTGTGATGAAATCTTAGTATATTTTTTTATAAACGTCATAATTTAATCTCCTTTAATTGATTGCTGAAATGATAAGCTTGTTATAAAAAGAATTAAATGGAATAGGTGAGTTATCTAAAATAAAATAATAATACAAACTCAAACTGAGCAATTTTCCAATAATTGAACAAGAATTGGTAAAATATGGTCACCATAGAGAAGTTTCTTGGCAAGAAAGAAGTTTACACACCAATTGTCGTCTTCTTAAGATTGATTAAATCATAAAAAAATGCTTTTTCCTTAATTATGTTAATAATTGTGACACGTTATCTGAGAAGCATCTTCAGAGTAAATTTTTCGCAAAATTTCTTTTATGTAATAGCTAGTCTTAACAATATAGTTACTCAACCAGTGGAATAATAGAGTTATAAAATTTTAATTTAAGATTTATTGTATTAAAAAGTTAGTTTAACAGCAGTCTCTGGTTATTATATGCATTCCTTGCACCTATTATTTTGACGATATTTTACGACACATTGCTTAATTGAATTGATTTAAACAAAAATAGGAGCGAAGAAGATGTAACGATCTAATTAATATGTATCGTATTTGAAAATTGTCAGATATTAAGAAAAAAAAATTATAACATTATAAGTCGCGAGTTCTTCACGATTAGATGTAACTTGTTATTGATAAATACTAGTAAATGTTGGCTAAACGCATGTTTGCACTGTATTATTTTTCAATTGGTTTGCATAAACGTGACGGAATTTTGGCTAACTAGGCTCCCGTCGTTCCAAATCATCACTTTTAAGACTCTTGCCACTTGTGGCACGAAGGCCCGATTTGTTAAAAATGTCACGAAGGCCCGATATGTCACAAAGATAACCCACATAACGCTGTACGAGGGTTTTCAATAATGCATGCCACTGTAACGTAGTGTATAATTAAAAATAAATACTTCTTTCTGCCAATTTTGATTAAGTACAATTTTGGGTAAATTATGGATATATGGTCACGGGGCAGAATCCCAATCCTCTCGAGCTAAGCTCAAAAAATTTATACATACGGCTTATAATTTTATGTTTTGACTTTACTCTTTGAGTTCTTGTGGATTATTATAAAATGATTAAATCTGAAGAATATTACTGTTTATTGTATGAGTACTGAAAGAAGAATTTGTTTATTAATATTAACCTATAATAAAATTATTCTTTTAATTTTAAACAAATAATAAATTTATGTGACTGTCTCTATCTGTATAATATTATTATTTGTGTAGTTTGTGGTTGCATTTTTGCTCCTGTAAATTAAACCAACTCAATTTCATACTTATTGTGAAGTATTCTTTAGGATCTTCTATTATAATTAATTTAAAAATTAAAGACGAAACATTTCAAAAAAAATCGTAAGCCTTACATTCATTTCATTTAATGTGCTTATTTTTCATAAATCTTTACAAAAATTCTGTCCCGTGACCATATACCCACAATTTACCCAATTTTGTACATAATTTAAAATATTTTAAAAGTAACACTCAGCTTGATACTAACGAGTTACCATACTATATCTTGGTGTTTTATTATTTTAATTTGTTTTTTGTTTTACTTCAAAACGCTTACGTTAAAAAATCATTTTTTCATCAATCGATATCGGCTGAACATTATTGAATACAATACAAATAATAACGCATTTTTAGTACTGAATCCACAGTGAATCTATTGATATCAGCACAGGTTTCGTCCACCGCGAGCATTATCAACGGATCAGTTGATAATTTGTTCATCGGCTTATAGTGCAAACTGTCCAGATCTCAATAAATTCAATGTGGAATAAGTACTAAAATGTGTTATAATTTTTATTATAATGTCATTCCACCAAGTGCTGACAGTGAACACCTTAAAAGTGTTTATTGATAACCTAAACAGATTGGAATTCCACCTAAATCGATGGGAAGAAACGATGTGTTTATTTCGACAAAAAATGACAGTTTATTCAATTAGTATTTAATCGGTAGAACTTCACTATAAATTTTTAACTCCCCAAGTATTACAACTAGTTTTTGATAGCTATTACGGCTTAACACCATTGTCAGAATTCTGCCTAAAATATATTTATCTCATATATACAGGCTTTAGAAAGTTGCGTGAAACTAAAGGTAAAGCTATTAACTAACTGATATAATTACAATGGAACTTACTATAATACTTTGATGTTTTCATCTTGTCAAAATTAACTATAGACGATGGCTCAAACCAGTTTGAAAAAAAGCAGTTGACAATTTTTATTCGTATGTGTAGAAGAATTTTAATAAATGTTAAATAAAAATTAAGAATTTAATAAATGCAAGAAAAACAGGATTCATTTATTTTTAAGCAAAACAAAGTTAAATATGAAATTAAATTGATGACTTTGTTCATTCATAGTATCGTGCTACAAATAATAACACATGTTTTGCCTCTTTAAGACTTATCTTCAGATTATGCGATAGTAAGTCTGACGATGTTTGTTAAATAGGCGGAAAACGGTCAGTATTTTTTTTACACATTACGAGTAATAAACAATCAATTTTTTTATTTAAATGAACCTTAACAAATTAAGCGCTGAATTCTTTGAAAGTATTAAAAAGAAGGTTCGTATTATAAACGAACATAGCTTAAGTCCAAAATAAAACAAAAAAAATCACAGCTAACTGAAGTGAAACACTGCATTGACGAAAAAACATTCTCGTATATGTTATTTATAAATTTAAAAAGCAATACTTGGTAGAATGACATGTCAATATTATAATTAACATAATTTTTATTACGATTTTTTCCTGTTTAACTGGTTATGAATACAACCGAATTGGTTGAACAGGCAAGCATGCAGCTTGGTTTTTGCTTTTTATAACTTATATTATTTTAGCCAATATTGTAACCCGACTAGCATTTCCCGAACAACCAACCGAAAAAACATTTTTTATTGCCAAGAGAGACCAATGTTAGATAAGGATTTAAAAAAAACTGTGTTCTCGATGCAATTTAATTGAACCCTCTCGTTCTAAAGACACAATTAATTCATTTTATTAGAGTTATTTTCTAGACTCGTATTTATTTCGATGAAGCTTTAATTATAATATGAATAAGTTGTAAAATGCTACTGTAAAATATATCAAAGTACACTCTGACTTCTTTAACAGTTCACTCGAGTTTGCGGCAGCCGTTGATACTAAATAATTTTTCTCCCCTCTGACATAAGAATCCACCTACCGCACTTTGCCCTCGTGTTCAGTCTATATCAAATTAGGGAATTAAATAATACAAAACCTTTATTGCACCAAGAATGCGTAAATCTCAGAGTGGTCGGTCAGCTTCAATGGCCGATTAGAAAAAATAATATAATAAATTATTAATTAAGCGGAGATTTTTCTCATAAATATAAGAAAAGCTGTTTTAGTTGATATTTAAAAAATGTCAAAGGTGTCGTTAATAATAATTAAATTCGCAATTTTGCATTAAACTCATATTAAACGACTTCTTTCAATTTTATAAAAATATCTTGTTAATTTTTCAAGGTTTTTCCTTTATTTCATTAAATCAGAAATTCTTTATATACGACACTATAACAAGATGTGTAACAGCTATAGCAAGGTGTAAAACACCTGTCGTGTTTGAATTGTATTATTATTTAATATTTTTTTTTCGATTACATTTTGAATATATTATATTTTGAAAAGAATGCTAACTTTGTGTTAATTGTATTCCAACTATTTATTATAAATAAGTCTTTTTATCATACCAAATATCAAATTAATACGTAAATAAAGTCAGATATAACAGTTAACCTAAAATACAAAACTGCAGTACGAAAATTAATATTAATAATTAACAATTCATTGGTGAGGGGCAGGAAAGGTATACATTTTATTAAAGGGGGGCGTAATTTATTTCAATTCATGTAAGTTTTTTGTAGACGAAACTAGTTCTGAATGTCTGTAAGGATAGATTTTCTTACATATTTTTTAATCATCAATCAAAAAAAATATTTCAAATAACTTTCATAATAAATCGAGAAATTTTATCGTTTCATAAATATGTAATATTTTACTACGAGATATAAAAAATAAATGTTATAATTTTCCTTAATGCCAAATTTTTTTTATCAACATTCTTTACACAATGGAAAGTGACAAAATTGGCTTTGTCCAAATTCTAACCCTCCATTTTTTTTTTTTTACCTTCACAACTAAATTACGTCAAATTGATGATGTTATATTTTACTGTAATATCATAATTTTTAAATTTAGAATTCTAAATTTAAAATTAAGCTTTTGTTTTTTTTTAAATAAACCTTCATATCTTTCTAAATTGGGAATAATTGTGTCAAGAAAAAATAGTAGATATTGAAAATAATTATGAATATTAAGAGGAAAATTGTTGATTTAAACGCTTTGTAAATGGTGAGTGGGTATCTATGACATTGCGTTTTTTTTATTATTAATTGCGAATTTTATAAATGTTACATAACTTGACGCGATGTGTCCTAAAATTTCTTTTGGTGATTAACCCACTTCGTATCTTCTTGCGGCAAATATGAATGATGGCTTGTGCAATTTTGACCAACGTGGGTGTCAAATTTGCAATAAATTGACATGTCAAATATTATTGAAGAGGCAATAAATTGTATAAGATATATTTATTACAGATCGTTGCCAAATATTTCTTGGAACTTGTTAGCTCTTCCAAGGATTTACCTTCAACAATATGTTTTCATAACATTTAAGGTGTATTTTTTTTTGAAAGGCGTCATATTAAAAAATCTTTTTTTTTTGTCCATAATTAAGTTTTAATGATCAGGACCGGCTTCGCTTATTGCGAGCGTCTGTTTTATGTATCATTGTAAAGATTTAACGATGTATTAAAAAATACACACGGAATAACTTATCTTAACACATAAGCTACGGGTGACATCAAAACACATGACGCATATTCCGAATATTCTTCTTGATGACCCTCCATTGGTAGAAATGAAAAAGTAAGCTGACCTCTTGAAGTGTAGCGATTGCGTCCTCGTATCAGCAGAGGTGGGAAGGGATTTCAAGTAAACATACAACACTTAACTTGAAGATGAAGGAGACTGGAAGAACTTTGACGTTAACGCGCCTTAGAACTTAGAACTTAGAGCTCAATAAGAGCATCAAATAGATATCCAAAAAAAAAAAAATCAAAATAATCAGTTCTTGAATTATAGTATATTTGAATTAAATGTTCCGTAGTCAGTTGGTTAACGATGCTGTGCTGTGGTTGCAGGACCACTTCTCAACATTCGTACATTTTCTTTTTCAATAAATCCAAAACGATTATTTGCCTGTGAAGTCATCATAACTTCTGATCAAATGTAAACGGAGCATATATTTATACAAGCTACTATGTTAAAATAGCTCGTCCACCATTCTGTTCATGAAAGACTTTTAATTCAAGTTAAAAATTGTTTCAAAAATTTGATCAGACGATGATTCAATAGCATTAAAAAATAAATTATTTGCCCCAGTTTTATATTGATTTCTATATAAAAACTATAACGGAAACGTCTTATGTTACACTTTATATATATCATTTGTTTTATAATTTATTTCTTAACGCGTGTATTTCCGATATGTATCCATTTGAATCACAACCGATATAAATCAAACTGAATTATTTTAATTACGATTCATACTAAAAAGATTACAATCGTTCGATATAACTAAGCCGAAGTAGATTTCTTCTTATTGATAACAAATCCAGTCACCAACATTTACTTTTCTTTTTCTTTATTGTCACCTCCGGAAGAAATTTTAATACATTTATTTCTTGCCACACCGCTTAAAAAATAAACAATGAACTTTGAACAGCACGCTCGCCTGTTGCTAGGGTTCTCAATACCGGAAGAATATATCGATATTGGCTTTAATAATATGTCTGTAATATAAAGACAAGAAAAAATCTGATTGTGACAAAACAGCGGTTCACAAATGAAAGCTTATTAGTCGCAATCGACCTGAGATGGTGTCAAAATTAAATAATATTTTATTTCAAAACGGTCGAAAATTCAAATTTGAGAATAACATCTGATGAAACTTCGTGTCCGTAAGTTATTTGTCTTTCTTAAATGTATACATTAGATATTTGAAGTTATGACAAAAAGGCTTTCAACTGAAATCACAGTAGGTAGCTGATCAATAAATCAATACCAATAAAAAATACTTATACGGTGTTCACTGTCAATACTTTTTCATTATTTTTGCTTATTGCCCAATTAATTTATTAATATCTGGGCCGGTTTCGCTCATCACGAGCATTTTATCAACTGTTTTCAAGCTAATTTTCATATAATTTAAATAATTATTTGAAAGAAAATTTAACCTTAAATAACCTAGTTCCAGAATCTTGTAAGATGATAATACATCAATATGCCGTTTTTTTAAACTGTTCTACATATCAGAATTGAAAGAAACAGTCAATGCCGGCAATGCAGTCCCTGCCAGTTGCAGTCTACTGAATGCATCGCTGCATTTATGCGTTTCACGACTTGAACGGTTGTGCAATACTGCATCTCATGAAATCGTTCAACCGAAAACTGCAACAGTAACGACATAATGTAACACCGACATTGTCGATATCACCTTCGGATTGATGCTCTGGAAGCAATCAAATTTGGTTTTAAATGATACGGAAAATTCCAAATCCTAATTAACACGTTCATATACTAGGCCAATTGTTTCATTATAGTAACTATTCCGGCTGTACTACTTAACTTAATTTCAATAATGTGTCGGTTTGCAGCTAAGCGTTTTAAATGAGTCATATTAAAATTTTCAATCGACAGTGTCAGGCCTGTAGCCTAGTTCTCACTATTGCAGTTCGCATTCCGGAAAACACTTTAATTGTTCAATTGATTTATGGATGCTTAAAAAATTATTTTTATTTGAAATCTGGTTCTGCTCGAATTTTCTATATGTAATCTGAAGAAAATTTAGAATTGAATTATTAACGAACAATTGGTTTTCGTAGAAAAATATCTGTTTGTAAAACTGTCTCCTGAATATCTTGAAATTTCGTTGTTTATTAAGAACTGGCAATACTGGTGAAATGGCATTATAATAAACATAGTAACACATTTTTTGTATTGATTGAGTAGGCATTTACTTGGTAGAACTCCATTATAATACGGAAAGAAAAATAGCAATGTATTTTAATTCTACATAAATTATTTTATATATTTGTTGTATCAACAAATATATAAAATAATTTATGTAGAATTAAAATACATTGTTATTTTTCTTTCCGTATAACATTTTTTGTACTTATTTTACCTTAAATTTCTTGAGATCAGGACCGGTTTCACTCATCGCGAGAATTATTATGTTGATTAAAATGATTGGAAACTTGGAACGTCGGATCTCAAACAAATATTTGAATCCGTTGTATGTTTTTCTTTAATAAATAAAACACATGAGGCATTAGGCATTATCATTATTATCAGTTGATAATAATGATAATGCTCGCGATGAGAGCAACCAGACCCGATCTCAATAAATTCAATGTAGAATAAGTACTAAAAATGTGTTATTATTTTTATTACAAATAAATTAGATCATTTTTTCACAGCTAGAAAATTATCTTTCAATTTTTTTTCTTTATATGCTAATTTTTGATTATGTTTGTTATTTTAAAATAATTTACATAACTGAATTTTTAGATGTTTGTAAGAAATTTAATATATGACAGAATCTCTGTCTGCAAAGAGATTTCATTTATAATATTGTTGACCTCAAATCAGATTCCAGAAGTAAGAATATTGAATTAAAACATATTATTGAATCTAAAGATTATCACTAATATTTAAAATAAGCAATTGACCCTTTTGTTTGCACATTCGAAACCTGTATTTATTTTACCATACGTAACGTGTGCAATATATCGTCTAGTGCAGGAAAATTCCGCTGAACATTGGCGCGGATGTCACCGACGTGTGTCGAATTTCGCGCCTTTTTATGTGTTTGTATTGTTGTTGAGATTTACCTGTTATTTAGTGTTTAACGAGTTGATGTATTTGTTTTTTTTTCATTTGGCATAGATTGTATGGGTTCATTATACAGACATAAAAGCAAAAGGATATATACTCGATTTAAAATTTGTATAATACAATCAGCAGACAGACAATTCCGCATCAGCTCGGTGGATGGCTTAGTGGAGAATCCCAAAAATTCTTTTTCAGGTGCTTTTATTTTAAATTGATCTGCAATTTTCTATTTTTGTCAAACTTTATCATATATTTTATATATTGAGCTCGAATAGTGTCAGATATTGGAATTAAATTTAAATGAATCCGGTCCGTGGTGCAGTAGTTAACGTCGTTTGGATTCCGTGTCAGACCACCATGTCTCGAGTCCCGATAAGAACAGATTTTTTCAATCAATAAACCGATTCTATTCGAAGGCAATGAGTGTTAATGCTGTTTAAAAATCCCTCCCGATCCGAAAATTAGATAAGTGATTCGCTAACCACTAGCCCCCTTTCCTTTCTATCCATTATTGAATTTCGCCAGAGTTGTAAAAGTATTTGTTTTGCTTGTAAAAGTAATTATTTATTTAAATAATAATCGAATACGAATTGAATACATAATGAGATCGGGTACAAGTTTCCCATATAAAATGAACGTTCAATAACAAATGCAACGAAACTACGCGGATTGGAATCAATAATTAATGTGGTTAACATTAGATATTTTGTTTCTTTGTAAATTCCTTCAAATTATAATAACGTATACAAAGTTCTAACCTAATATGTATTCAGAGATACCTGTATCTAGGATTTGATGTGAATATTGAATATTGTATGTGGATAATCCCATTTTTAAACATTAGCTTTTAAGCAGTGTTAACTATGACTTTTTAGTAATCTTCATCACAGTAAATGTATGTAGAAGAAGTACAATTTTATTTTATTTACTACGTAAATTATTAAGCCGGATAAAATCAGTGATGCAGGACTGAGAAAAAAATGAGCGCATAAGAAATATAGTGAAGTTTTTTTCCCAAAAAGATTTTATTGTAAACAACATTAATTGTCCTTAATTTGAGTTGCAATGTAAAAATAATCAATCACTTTTAAAAGCACATAATTGTATTCTTTCCACACGTACTGTATTCTGTTCTGAAAATATCTGTCTGGCGTATTCGGGTAAAATGAAAGTCAGCAGTTTCCCTCTTGTTATTTTTTGAATATATCGTTTTTCTGCACCTCTACCGCGATCAAAAAATCGTTATATATGAAAGGAAAATATTTTTTTTTGTTTTTAATCTTGATTTAAATATGTAGGTCGTATTTTATGTAGAAATCGTGTATACCAGACGCGTTAAACCTAATTTAGATTGCAGTTGCATTTGGCATTGATGGAAATAGTGGTGAGCGAATACCAAATTACTTAAGATAAATTGAATTATTTAAAATTTATATATCGCCACTTTTAAAGTGGTACTTCTGTGGCGGTATTTAAAAAAATACGTTTTGAATTCGATTGTGTTTTTTATGGTATCATGTGTAGGAGTTGCATGAACATATATTTGCAGGCAAATAGTTGAGAAAACCTGGTGTAATCCAAAAACCTGGACAGAACTAAATGGCCGGGTAAATCGAAGTTTATGTTTAATCCCATAAAATTATTTTATACATAAGATGAACTGAAAAATGTAGTCTTTGTTACGTTGAACAATATTATAATATTTACCTAAATTTGAAATTGTTTGGAAATTGTATACCTCCGTTATTTCGACTTAAAAACAATTGATATGTTAATTATTAAAATCTTAGGTGTGATAAAATTTTGTATTTATCCAGTGGTTTAGTAAAAAAACTTTATTTATTTTACGTTCAAGACATATTCGATAGCATAAGTGCCTAAATGAGTATTTGACAAATACTGCAGTTTATTTATCTAGACGCTAGACGTTTCATATGTATGTAAGCTTGTTCAACCATCAATAAATAAATGGTATTTCAAAATGTTTTGAATCACTCTTTCGATATCAAATTGACATTGATTTTTTTTTGAGTCTGATGCGTATTTCAATCTATTTCGAAACATCTTCAGAATATAATACTAATTGCATGTCTAACGGAGATCATTTTATTGCATACTATACGTACACACGATAGAGTCGGCAACTTTACTTTACAATTAAATTCATATTTTTAGTGGCAATTTGCTCTTCACCAATTGACAGTTTAATTATTCTCTGTGGTTACATGACAGTTAAAATGATAATTGCAGTGTAAACAGAAAATCTTTTTTTCTTTTGTTTTACGCTTTACTTCCATTGTTTTAAAAATAGTATTATACCTAGTGATATTTTTTATGATAGTACAGCTTAAGTTATTTGATGTTTTATTACTATTGAATAATAAATAGCATACGATAGTTTTTAAGAAAATAGTACTTCATAATTTGTTACACTCGTTTTATTTACAAAAACATTCGACAGTTACCCTGTGGCTTAGGTAGGCGAGACGAAGCGCTGCGGTGCGCTGCGGCGACGTGTAAAAACCAATTAATTTTAAACGTAGCAGACTAAAGGTCGTATGTGCCATCGCTCGGCCAGACGCAATTAACGCTCTGGTGAGCTTGGACCGTTTGATATTTTCAAGCGATTCGCGCGCGCCATGAGTCAGGCACTTGAGGCGCCTTACGACATATGCCGTCCTGACCGGATCGCGTCGCCCACATATGACATTTGCATGGGCGAGGACCGTTTGATATTTTAAAACTCTGCCGCTTTTAAAGCGCGCCGGATCGCTTCGCCCACCTAAGACGCAGCGTTACATATATTTTTATACTAAATGATTACCAATTTATTAATGTTTGTAATTCGAAGGTTGCAGAGAAATTCATTAAAAAAATAATGCTACCAGTTGAAATACATATGTACAACCTTAATATTTTTTTTACATGTTTGCAACCAATGTGGAACATATGGCTTGCCAACGGAGTTAATCTCATCTAATGCTTTCGTAGGAGAGTTGCTTGTTACTCTATTTCAGATCATATGTAACTGTATTTTTCGGTGTAAAGTTAGGATGTTGGAATATATGAGAAGATGTATTGTGTACCACTTCTACTCTAGTACATAAATATAAGTTAATGATGTTTAAACATTGACGAGGGCGTAAGCCGAAACAGCTACCAACTATTATATATATTATTTATTTTGTTGTAGAACTCTAATACGTTGCTATTTTTTCACCGTGTTATAATGGAGTTCTGCCAAGTAAATTTAAATTCAATCAATAACAATATTACATTTAACATATATAAACCAGCGGGTTTCAAGCCGGGAGGCACGGGCTCTTGCCAGGGGAGGCGCCAATTTTTTGATACCAAAAATGTAATTTTTATTACATGATTTCGTTAAATAATTAAATCTTCGTATCGTAGCGTAACAGTGGGTATAAAATTGGCTGCTTGAGAGTCCCAAAATTTATGAATGACCGATATGGTTTTACACGAAGGTCCGGTATCCAATCCTGATACTCTATTACGTGCGTCAGGATTCGGTTGTAAAACAAGTGACGACTCACAAGGCTTCGTAGTAGTGCGTAGTGCGAATCCAAAATGGCAAAGATCCTAGTTTGGTTGCGTTAAATTTAATGCAATCAGCGGGTGCAGTGTTTCTCGTAGTGTTGGTTTCGCAACTCGCTGTCGGTCAATGTCGCCGAATGGCAGCGATAGACGTGACATCTGCAATCTTGGGCAACGGCTGGCACACATGTCTACGCGTCTTAACATTGCCTTCTCGATTGGTAAGACAGTTTACCACCACTTCACTTTATCTCAAATATCTATCTTAATCAACCTAGTGATACAATGTGTAAACTTTTGGTATTCTTAAATTATTGTTTTTTACACCTTTTGCAGAAAAAAAATATGATTTTTAATTCTATAAACATAATTCGTTAAAACACTTCCTTTCCGGTGGGTGAGACAGACGACCAGTACTTTATCTTAAATATCTATCATAATATTAGTGATACAATGTGTACACTTTTGTTATTCTAACGTCATTGTTTTTGAAAATATGATTGTTATCATCTGGTTTCGTCGCAATTAAATAAAATAGAAAATAAGTCGGATTATTATTGGCCGACAACCATTTATATCGTCGTTACAAATTGCCAGGATTCAAACATCAATGCCCACATACGCGATAAGATAACGTTATCTTATTTCAAACGATCCTCGTTTCAAAACAAATGGATGCTTTTTATATTAAAAGTTGTAGATAAGCGTTCGCGTTCTTAGTTTTGATAACGCCAGTCTGTAATGAACATGAGTGCAATCAGGTTGTATCATTCATGCGCGAATTAAAATATGAATAATTAAAGGATAAATATATTTTTTTAAAACGTTTAATACGTTAAAGCATAATATAATATAAAATGCAATGCAATCTATGCCAATAAAGCCATAACACTGGCGTATTTTTAGACCCCCCTTCAGATCACACGTTATTTTTCAGGGACCGTCTTTCGAGGGTTAATCTTCGCTAAGGCCGGACTCTTGTCGCTGGTAATTAGCGCAACACTGAAATTGCATTTTGCATAGATTCGGCCTCGGTTTTGCATACTTATTGTAGATCCAATAACCGCAGTTAGGCACAGTGACAGGTTTGGCGTATCGCCTGGCTTATGTCAAGTTTAAATCGCACTCCAATCTACACATTCACTACTAGACGATACACAGTAAATTTTCAATAAAAATAAATACCGATTAATTTCGTGGAACATCTTGAACGAATAACCGGTTAAATTTATAAAAATTTTGTGAAAACGAAAAACAAGCATGATTAATTTAAGCAGTGGTTTCCAAACTTTATACTACTAAGCCTTCCGTAAAAAAAACTTTTTTTCGCGTCTCCCCAAATTTTGTGTTTTTAGTAATTAAAAACATTTTTTTTACTATAAGGTGCGCCTCCAGATTTAGAAACCGCTGACTTAAAGTATCATTTAACAAAAACATCAAAAAAGCAAATTCTTAATTTTGAAGAGAGGTTTGAGTAAGACACATGGGTTCGTGGTCTACGATGTTAGCTTCCATGATGGACATCACGGGCTCGAGTCCCAGCATTTTTTCTGTCTATCGAGTCTGAAGACATGAGGTGATGTGTTTGAAGACATGGGTGTTTGTGTTGTCTAAAAATTCCTTCTTATCCAGATGGTCATATAACTGGGGGCATATGGAAAATATTGACGTCTTATTTTTACCGATTTACTCGATATATCATTATGAAATGCCTAAGTACACGTGTGTCTTATAAAGATTACAAATTAAATTGAAGGATAGAATATGCGCAATGGCTATTTGATATGATCTCCTCTCTCAATTTGATCGGTTCATATTCAAAGCGTCATTTTATTTCCTAATTCGAAATATTTTTTTTTTTAAATTTAGAATTACCGGATGATACAAAGTAATAAAGAATTAATTATCCCAATGATCAATTAATTATAAGTCTAGTTTGAATTCACGATATTCCAAAATATACAATGCTATGAAATTTTTTTTTTTGTTCACGACTTGTTTTTATATTCATTTCATTCAATCGATGGAGGTCACGGCGATTGCAAAACATATGTTTTACTTTGTTAACAATTTTGTCGCAGGTATTGATTTTTTTTTAATTTTAGATAAAGCTAGTCTAAAAAAACTGTCGCCATGATTTTAGTGCTGAATAAATGTGAACACGATCAACTGATGTGATTAATTCTTTGAATTCCTTAATGATAATTTTAAAAAGCTAATTACCTAATTGTTTCGATTCACAAAAATACCATAAACAAAATAACCAAATAATTATGTAACATGAAATCATAATTTATGTTCATGATTTCTCGAAAATTTGAAACATTATTTAAGCTCAATTGTGTGCCTTACTTACCATAAAATTTTCTACGTGTTTCGCTTTTTGGCATATTCAGACATTCAAATGAATTATAACTGAAAACTTTAAAAAACTATTGGGAGATCTATCATAACATTCATGGTTTTTTTTTGTACTTAATTTTTTAAAATATGCTTTAATTAAAATATTTGACTTATGATTTCACAAGATTTTTTGTATTCGTTCTCATGCGTAGGAGAGAGAGTGTGTATGTGTGCAAAAGCGTACGTTTTGAAATATTTTTTTGCGCACCTCACATAAACATTCTCTTTATCTGTTTGTGTTTCGTTTGAGAAAAACGTATGTATGAAGCAAATGCTCATACGGCCTCAAAATGGCATATTTTTTTGGATTTTATAAGAGCAGCTTGTTAAATAATTATAATATTTTATCAGTCTTAAATGCGCACTAACTGATAGCAAGCGAATCTATTAACTAAAAATAGAAAATTCCGAATATGTACTTCCCATAATTGTAATGATAATATCAATATTTTATTCATATTCAATTTAAAGTAAAGTATCTTATGAATCAATCTTAATTTTGTTTTTAGAATTATAAAAAAGTTTCATTGATTTGTGATAAAAATGATTTATCTAAAATGGTATAAAAAAAATTGTAATGTAAATAGGTTTGCATCTCATTGTTTTGATCTAAACAAATTTTACTACACTTAAAAACGATGCGATCAAATCTTAAACCACTGATTAAACAAAACTAATGTACGATAAAAAAAATCAAGGCTTCTCTCAATCACAATATATTATATATTATACTTATTGAATAAAATCATTTTTTTGCATCATTTACGAAGTTTATTGTATCATTGACACCATTTGAACCGTTATAGGATATATATTTTGAGCGTGGTCAATTCTAAAATCGTTTTTGTATGCGTGATTTGTCGAAGTAATTATTTATAATAAAACGATCCGAGCCTCTAGGCTAAAACTCAATTGTATTTCTATCGATTATGGCTATTTTGTGCAATAAACTGTGAAGCTGAGCCAATTTGTGGCCGAGTTAGAAATTGAAAAAAGTCAAATAAACTATTTTTTATGACAACGCTGTCATCAATGAGATCGAAAATAAATTGGTTTTTACGTTTTGAATAACTATTGACTACACTTTTACCTATCACTTTTAATTATTAAAGAAACGTAAAGTTGATTTTGCTGGTATAATTGTTCAAATAGAAAATTTCGCTTAAGAGTTGTCTGTTGTTTTTAGACAACTTGACCATGGTAAACTGTTAGTATAATCACTTTTAGGGTGCTCACTGTCGATACTTGTTGGAATGGCTTATAAAAAACAATACAAAATCTTTTAGTAAGTACTTATTCTATATTGGATTTATTGCGATCAGGACCGGTTTCGCTCATCACGAGCATAATCAACCGATGTGAAATACTGCATTATTTATACAAAAGGTAAGCAAGAATAATAACCTTTATTGGTCTTGTATAGCTTAGCTCTATAAAGGTGTTAGTCTTGCTTAGCTTTTGTACAAATGACTGTATTTTTGTATATATAGTCAATTGATAAAGCTCGCGTTCAGCGAAACCGGTCCTGATCATAATAAACCCAATGTGGAATAAGTACTAAAAATGTGACATTATTTTCATTAATAGTACAATATTTCCCAACCTATGTATCGGCAGCTCCCAAAGACTGGAAAAGGTTCTTTTGGTGGAAATAGATAATAATAAAAGAAAATAAAAAAATGTACCTACAAAAACGTGTTGGAAACCTCTGGTGTCGGAAGAGATTCATCTCAAGGAATTTCCTATTGCAAGGGATAAAAGACCTTCTATCGTACTTTAATGATTGAATAAAAAGAGTGAATTAACAAGTAAGCTTATTAGATCATTAGTAAACGAATACTTCATTTTTAACTTTTTATTTATCGTGGATATTTTTTGAATCGGTTATTATGCCCGGACCATGATGCAGTGGCCAACGTCGTTAGCTTAATTGAGCCAGCTGGTCTTTTAGGATAATTTAAACCAATTCTGTTTGATAAAAGGAATGAATTAAAAGAAATAATAATAAACAATAACTACAACTGCCCGCGCTCGAGTCCCTGTTCGATCAGTTTTTCAGTTAATGGGTGTGTGTGTTGCTGAAAATCCTTTCGCAGCTAACCACTCGTCCTGTCCTTGTCCTTATATCCATTCAATCCCTAATCTATTCGAAAAAGGTAAGTTTAGCTAGTAAGTAACAAGCAGGTCTCGCAGAAAAAACATTTTGAGATTAACTCTGTGAGAGTGGGCATGGAAACTAAAAAGGTATTATTTAACTATTTATCTGTATGCAAATTTTTAATATAGTAAAACTGTAAAAATATGATTTGGACCGCAGATCGTAATGTTATATACTGATTCCGCTTATATAAATTAAAACCCGTTGTCCAATAAGAGTTGTATTTAATTAGTTTGTTTATGATGAATTTAATTCAATATTACGTGAAATTATTGATTGGCAAGTATTGCAAAAAAATAATAAAAAATGCTTCTTACTGACGTAGATGCCATATTGTACCATTGCGTAAAATCGGTAATTTCGTCACACAAGAAAATAAGTAAGACTCATTAGAAAAAAAAAATATTTTTATCTCAATACATGAAAGTGTCGAAACGATATTTTTTATTTCAGTATTTAAAAGACGAGTGTATTAAATAAGAGAATTTCAATATAAAAAATGTTGCCCTAGGGCGAAAATGTCATCACTCTTCAGACACTTTTTATTTTTATTTAAAATAATTCTTTTTTTATACAATTGTCGCAAGCAGTATGTTGTTATTCTAAGACTCAAAACATCAACAAATATTTCACCATCATAGCAAAGTTGATCATATGTTTTCTTAAACAGTGAAATATTTTTTTCTTAACTTGTTATGTATGTGAGCATGGATTGCTATACGAGAAGTGTTTGTTGTGTTAGCCTCTATTTTTTCGGAGTGAGTACGTATTATATAATATAAAATAATATAAGGATATCATTATTGAAGAACAAGATAGTTGAAGAGAATTTCTTCTCCGCTATTATACAAAGATGAATCCAATAGTGGATTGAAAAATCACTTTAAAAAAATGCGAAAATAATCATATTTTATTTAATGTTTTCTTTTTATACTTTTGTGTAGAGCACATTGTGCATGTACTCCTATTGGAGTTGATCTCATAAATTTTTCTACGGGATTTTTTTTGCTATTCAGTTTCCCAACCTTTCCTTTTAAAAAAGAGTAAGGATACAAAAAATTTGCTAAACGCTCTCACTTCGTTCTTTTTTTAGGATTGAATGGATTTGGGAGGGAATTTTAAGCAAAAAAATGAAGAAATAACACTGCCCGTATTGGGATTTATTCCCGTGCACTTTTAATATTTTTGTATATATTTACTATAAATTTTATATTGTATTCCGTTCTCTTGAGAAGTTGTTCACTTCTGAGTTTTATATGATTTATAAATGCAATTGGTATAATGTATAAGGAATTGCCTATTACGTGTTGTAATAGGTAGTGGAAAAAAATAAATTATACAAATAAAAATCAATAAAATAAGACATGTTTCTATGTACATATGTAAAAACTATAAACATATAATATATGTATATAAATCATCACAAGCATCCTTAGCAAACAGTGCTAATACGTGATCTAAATAAACATCAATTTATTCTACAAATATAAATCTTGCGAGGTGCTTAAACAACTTGGTAATTTTTTAAGGCTTGTTGAATACTGTTAATGTTTTATGAGGTGCTTAAAAGCAAAACTCGATTAGTCCACATTTTGTTGAAATGATAAAACTTTCGATTTCATTTCGCTTAAATTGAATGAAATTAGCAGTTTAATGACAAATAAAAATGGGCATATTGTTCTTTATAAGAAATAAATTTAACTATAAAAAATTGTCGATAAAAATAACAATTTTAACGCCAAAAACTAAAACGTCATTTACTACTCACACTGTGAAGTGGAAATCATTCAGTTTTTCGCTTTTAGACGGCTTGTATACAGTGAAACCCCAATTCTACGTTTTTCAAGGGACCGTATAAAACAAACGTTAAATGCGGGAAAGTTTTATATATGCACTAAATGCCGGGACTATAGAAAATGAACTCAGCACGCGGGAAAACGTATAATGCGAGAACGTGAGATCGGAGTTCCACTGTATTTATTTACATAAGAAATTTTCCTCATTTGTAATAATATTAATTAAATTAATGTTATTTAATTTAAAAAAGCATTATAATCGATTTGTTAGGTTAATATTTCCAAAATATAAATAGCTCATTTAATATCACTGCTTTTGTGAATTTATAATATGACGAGACAATAAACTTAAGTATGTAATTGTAGACTTTTTAATGGAACGTTTTTAATTATTTATATTATATCAATTTGTTGCCAAATTTGAAATTATATTTTTTAAAAATGTGAAAATGATTGCGTGATAATTGTCATCTTAAATTGATAATTCATATTTTCTTTTTATTCAGTTTGTTTTAACTCCATCCGTTAATGTGTCATAAGTACCGATCATTACATAATAATGACATTAAACATTTTTCAGCTGATTGATACGATTATATCAGTTGTTTCTGTAATGATGTTATGTACACAAGATAAAAAGAAGATATGCTTATTCAATTAATGGAAAACGAAAGCAGGCTTCATAAGAATTTTACATTTAAGACTTTGTGAAGCAGAATTATTGCGTAAGAAATCCTGTACACGAACATGAACTGGACTGGTATCACTGGGCAAAACAAAGCCAATCGTGAAAAATAGCAGTTACAAAGCAACCCATACAAATTAGTTAAATTGCTTTTTGCTGTCGAAATCTTTTCCACTGGAAAGGTATGCATATTGAGTTTTAAAAATAATGAAAGATATTATTTCAAAGAAAAACAATTTATTAAACGATTACATTGTTAACGTTTGATTGTCAAAAGACTCTTTTCATAAGTAATCACATTTTTTTTGTGGTACATTTATCGGCATTGTATACGGAGTCAAACACTTTAAATAAATCAATTATTTAATAATAGGTCGGACAAAATCCACCTATTAAAATAGTAAGCATTTCGATGTCATTAATTTTTTCGAAACTACATTTCAAATACCTATAATATAATTATAATATACCCACGAAACTCATTGAAACTTATTAACATTCGATAATTTATCTAGATAACGTTAGTAACAATTATTTAGCTTAGTGATCTGAATTTATTTTAATATAAACGATGAAAACTATTTTTTACGCATCAGTTCATGTCCATTCATTGCTCATGAAGATGCCGAAAGGTTAAACCAGGGTCATTAGCGAAAAAACTATTTAAATCACGAGATCCCACATGGGTCACGACGGGTTTTCTGTGGGGTCACCTTCTTATATAGTTAGCTAAAAAAAATATTCAGTTTAGTGAATTTTGTATTGATTGAGTAGGCATTTACTTGGTAGAACTCTATTAAAATACGGTAAGAAAAATAACAATGTATTTTAGTTCTAACTAAAATACATTGTTATTTTTCTTACCGTATTAGTGAATTTTCGTTTTGTTTTTTTAAATTACCTATGTTAAAAAAGCGTCTTTCAATTAAATCGGGGTAACGAGTCACAAAGCTTTTATAAAAAGGGGTCGCATCCCAAAAAGGTAAGAAGCCTATGATTTCAATGTTAAAAACTCGACTGGAGACATTTGATGGTCAGAGAATACCCTTTTAGAGTAAATAAAATTATTTTTTAATGGGTGATGTCCGTATATTATTTGATCACATTTTGTTATTAATTCAACCTATTGATCCGGATTCGTTGAACGTGCCTAGTGGTTTTGTATATAAATTTAAGTAATTGCGTTTTTCAAAGGATCCGCTTGAATTGACTGACATTTCATCTGTGACGATTTCCTTATGACTCCTACTGCGTATTTAGTTACTGTCTGTCTGAATTCATAAACCAATTTATTCTGTTTGCGGATGGATAAAGATACTGATGCACTACAAGGTATAAGGGGTTAAATAACAAACTTTGTTTTTTTAAAGTTTTTAATGACAACAAATTCAGTTATTTGAACAATTTACTTATGCAACAAAAAAAAAAATGGTTGTCTGTAAAGTCGGTTTACGGACGATAGTTTAACGTGACAACGTCATAAGAAATCATTGATGAAATGATTGCATACTTTTATGAATAAAATGGAATCATTTTTATTGAATTATCATTATTTTGTATGGATACGAAGGAGTGAAATGAAATCTACAATTTTTTATTGATATATTTTATTCGCACTCATTAATTCAAGGATTAATTACCTTTATTGCCGCAATTGTTGTTGTAGTATAAACAATGAAAACCACATTCACATTTCACTTCACTTTATAAACAGTTGTAAACAGATCACGTGTAGGTACTGTAGGTGTATAAGTTGTGTGCTGCCGCTGTCTCTTTTCTACTCAGACGCATCGACCAATCGAGTGGAAGAGAGATAGATGCGGCACAATCCGAACGGTAGGCCGATCGTGCCTCTCTATCGCTTATCCGCGCTCTCGCTCGCACGCTTGCCTTCGGCGTAACGCGACAAACGGGACAATGAGTCATGTTTTTTCGTGCGAGCAGCGGGCGTTCATCGATTTATAAGACGTTATCACGTCAAAAAAAGTCAAATATTTTCAAAGGCGTCGACTTTTTTACAACACAGTTTTCCACTTTGCGATTTTAGGAAATAGTCGTAATTTGTGCGTATGAAATTTCAACGCAAATTAAATCATATTTATAGTCGAAAAAATAGCAATACAATATAGTGTAACGTTCTAAAAATTGATTGGAAAAGTGAAATTTAAACAAAAACATCGCCTCTGCGTAGCATTTAGCGCATGTTTTTCCTGAATTTTGTTAGACTACATCAGTGATGCAAAACTTGCAGCCCGCGGACCACGTGCGGCCCCAAATGACATTTCATGTGGCCCAATATGACAAATATCAATCACCCTTTTCCCCAGAACTTTTCATGGACGATGAATGAACAAAATAAAATTATAACATTATCAACTTTATATATTATGTATGATATTGAATGACCGATGGTTCATAAATCATTAAGTACGGTGTGTGGGTGAGCTAGGTACTAATTCTGCTAGTACTAGTCAGAATTGCTTCTAGTGAACTGCGGGTAATAAAGTAAAGTATTAAAATTGAAAGTTGAAGAAACGAGACGAAACGAAATATATATAAAAAAAAAATAAATTGCGATTAGTCTCATACCGAATAAGGTTTGCTAGATTTTTCATCATTCGAAAAGAGGACCTCCTAAATTAAATTGCGCCTGGGGACTCACAAGTGCTTAATCAGCTTCACTCACGCGGTCCTCGAAAAATCTAAAAACCTGAATAAGCTGACCCTTCCCCCAAAAAGGTTATACATCACTGGATTACATGGACCATTAATTGTTAAAAATGCTAATAAAAAAATCCGGTTCGCTCTGACAGGCTTAAACCTGAATTAAAACTGCACTAGACCTCTCGATACTGTATGCTGGCTCTTGAATGATGAAATCTTAATTATTATTGAATAATAATAATTGAGAATATAACAAACAGTTGGAAGTTTAGAGCGTCGAATCTCGGAAAAGATAGAAGTTTGACTGAAGTAAATGAAACACATTTTATGGTACCACTTCTAATTTTCTGAAAAAGATCAGGACTGGTTACGCCCATTGCTAGCATTATCAACTGTCACCAGTTTTGTCGTCAGGTCTTCTTTATTAGAATACTAGTATTAGAACCCGGCTTCGCTCGGACCAGTTTGGGGTTATGTTCAGCTCGGCGCGTAAATTCAGACGGGCCAAGTTGAAACAACTTTTTTCAAAATTCAAAAGTCTAGGTCAATTAAAATGGAATTAAAATGAACATTTCAGGCTGGCATTGACATTTCACAGCCCCTTTCATATATTGACAGCCCCATTCTCGCCCATTAAAATGTCCAAATTCAAGGAAAAAATCTAATTTGCTGTCAAAGAAATGTCATATAATACCTTCACGTAAATAAAAACATTATTATATTAATAAAAGCCGAGAAAAGTTCAGTAGAAGACTAATTTATTACATTTTGACTAAAAGTCTTCGCCGATAAAAAAATCAAAAATATTTTCTTTCATATTCGTTTTTATGGCAACTTAATGACCAACAATGCAAAAGGGAATTACAGACCCACAGACATACATACGCCGTTTCGGTTTTATATATGTACTACTCGATACTCGAGTAATTGGAGTCTCTACACACACACATTGATAACGAAACAAATTTACCGTCGAAACTTTCGCGAGCGAAATCAATTCGTTTGTTTGAACTTGCAACAACAATGCAAAAGGGAATTACAGACATACATCCCCCGTTTCGGTTTTATATATAAGATATGTAGAAGTCGTAGTATACGATGTGTCTTATCTATTTAAAACAATGCATTTTCAACAAGAAGTGGCTGTTAACACTTTAAAATGAGAAGTTTATCTTTTAAATTCAATTAATGTGATTATTCAGAAATAAGATAAGCCACTGAATGTATGTTTAATGGAATTCGGTCATAAAGAAGCTATGAAATGTCAAAATAAACGAGATATTATTTGTCATGCTGACATTCAAATAAATGAGTTTCATAGCGAGTTCCATCTTTATTGTAATAATGATTGCATTTTCCAGACGTATTTGTAGAACGAAAGTGACATTGCTATTTCAGAAAACGTGCAAAAAGCAGATATGTAAGTTACATAAAATTCACACTTAAATTAAACCTTATTTATATTTACAGATTCAGGCATGCATAACATATAAAGATAATGCGCCTAACAACATAACGGTTTACACTGGGAAATTCTTTTGTAAATACAGAGAGATAAATTATGAAAAGTGATTCCATATGACGTTTCCTTCGCTAATTCTACGAAGAATAATTTTATAGATTTCTTGCTGAAGTATTTTTCTAGTACCGTATGTTATTGTTGGAACCAATTCGGTTTCTTATGACGAATGAAACGTATCTCGATTTTTGTCGATTTTGAGTGATTAATGAAACTAGATACATAATAATATGTTTTGTTATGTGTCAAGGAGTCTTATTAGTAGGAGAAGTTGATACGAAGATTTTGCGATGCGTATTAAAATCACTTTCTGGTTCATAGCTCTCCGCAATGAATTACACATTAGAATAAATTACTATTTCATATTTAAGCAGTTTTAAGAGTATCAGTCCTGTTAAAAAAAACGAGTGAAATAACAAAGGACATACTTTTTTTTAAACTAGTTAATCAGCACGATATTATAAAAAAACTTGATTTTGGATACATTCTACATATAATTCCTGTCTTCAGTATTAGTCTAACAATTAATTTGTAGCAGTTTTATATGTATAACCATTATATTGCTCCATTTAATATCAATTTGTCGGCCACTTCAAATGTTAAAATCTTTGTTTTAATTGATTCTAGGTAACGTTGAATGCAATTTTATGCAACCGGTGTATCGAGCAGTTATTTTTTTATGTGCTCACTATATGCAAGAGAAATCGACATACTTTTATTTGATCTAAATAAAATACTCAAACAGTATCATGTTATTAGCCAGTTTTTTTTTATAATTTTCCTTTATTGTTCTCCGTAGTCGAATGATCAATGTTTTCCACTCAGCCACGGGGCCAAGAGGTCGAATCCCGCGATGGACATACACATACTTTGCACATTGTTTTATGCATGATTGTCTGTAATGTTTTCAGTACTCCACAACTGCTACCTCGCAGCTTATTGCTTTGTTGAAAGAAAATCAAATAATTTTGTTTTTAATATACATTTATTCGTATTTTTTTTTGTACATATTGAATGTATATATTTGCATCTAAGATGTTTTCACCTTCGTTAATTGGTCGTCATTCTGTTATATTTGTTTTCAACGTGGGTAATGATATAAAGAAAATGTTTGTAAGAAAAGGTTTGGTATGGTAAGCTAATCAGCATGATTTACGTCACTGCAAACAACAAAAAACCCCGCAGACGAATAGAACGATCGCCCAAGAGCGTTCACCACTCGGCTACAGGAACGCTGTTATTCATAAAACTAGTTACCATGAAATAAATAAAAAAAAAGTTCTGTTATTACAGAATGAATTTGCAGTTTAATGAACGAAAGAAGCAAAAAAATATCTGAAAAAATTATTTTCAAGAATATTTATAGTAAAAAGGATCCTGTTAAATGGATAGTTTATTTAACCATTTTTGAAGAAAAAACCTTCATTAAGTACACACTTATGTATAATACAATATCTAGCAGGCTAATCACGTTTTTTTTTCAAAGCACTTTTGTGAACTCCTGTACCTTTACTCATTTGTCAAATAATTTGAAAAACAGTTCAAATTATTTGTACACTGACGCTTCAGTCAAAAATCATCATAAATTAAAGAGCCAAAGACAATGCACCCTTAATTTGTTCTGCGAAAAACACAAGTCCTTGGAGTGTTCATTAAACTCGGAATGATCACTGAATTTTCAAACGTATTCAAGCATGATTGCAATTTTAAATAATAATAAAATAAATACAGAACTCGACAGCGATGCATAACCAATGGAGGCGATTTTCTAAAATGACATTTCTTTATGCAACGCCAATAAATTTATTCCGTTCTCCCGAGAAGCAGTCATGTTCCACTTGAATTGTTCCGAATTTCATTGAGTATTTATATTGTTCTTGCGAAATTCATGCTTTTTATTCATATTTTAAATTGCCAGTGTTACATGTTTTTTTCCTCTTTTCACTTATGCCCGAGCGTGACATTTTTTTTTTTTTGCGAAAAATTTTATATAACATAATCACTCGCTTGTAATTTTAAACACCTTTATTTAAAATGTTTTTGTGACCTCCGTCGATCAATTTAGTATGGAAATGATTACGTACCCAATTTATTGATTTTGAAACGATAAAAACCGAAATTGATTTTAACAAGTCACGAAAAAATACTGAAATTGTGATTTTAAGATATGTATATCAAAATAATTTTAATCTTTAAAAAGACCTTGATTCAAAACATTGAACAAGTAATGTTTTAAAGTAAAAAGTTTCTCACTGTTAATTTGTATAATATTTTAACGTTTCTAGTGCTAAATTACGATCGTTGTTAGTCACAAATAACGCAATTTAAAATTGACATTAGATTAACTTTAAAGTCCTGTATATACCGTCGTGGCTGTGGTAAGAAACCGTCAACGATTTAAATAAAAGTTCACTAAAAAGCACCCGAGTCAAGCAAAATGTATTATTTAAAATTTTAATCAAGACACTTGATTCACGTGCATTTACTAATGCGTAGTATTAATTCAAAATTATGTTATCAGTACAAAATAGTGAATACATGAACTAACTCAAGACTAGCCATAGCTGTATTAAATATTACTCTTGTTTTTTTAATGTTGAAGAATAAAAAAGGAACCTATTTTAGTCAAAAGTCATACCAATCTGTCTATAGTATATTCGTCTACAAGTACTATACGTTAAGTATGTCTCCAGACTATAGTCAGTTCAAGTACATCCTTGCACTTATATGCATGAAGATGCCGAAAGGCGTAGCCTGGGTCGTTAGCGATTAAACTTCAATGGAAAAGTACAAAATTCAAACGATTCAAATTTGATATCGAAATTCCATCAAGTACCCTCAGTCGAAACTCTTAATTGTATCTACACAACCTTGTATGAATATTTTTAAATAAAAAGCTGTGTACTTTCTATTTTGTTTTTTTTTAATTGAATTTTGTTTGACAAGTAAACATATAATCTATGAAGCATAACATTCCGTGAATCAAAATGTTCTTTTGACCGTTTTTTTACAAAAAGAGCGGCGCTGATGTTCGTGAGTACAATCAAACTAAATCGTCAATTAAATATTACCTTCTATCTATAATTAATTACCTTGACAATGACTTTCATCTAATGGAAAAATTTTGCAGTTCATATTATGAACGGTTGACATAATCGAGAATGACATAAGTATAATACATTCATTAATAATGGATGATATCCTTTATATCATATTGATACTTGAATAAATTGTTATGCATTGTAATATATAATATATAAATATGATATGAATATTACTGTCTTATATTCATTCATGCTTAATGCATTATTTGTTGTAAATCGTTTGTACGACCGCTAAAGTATCACGAATCTCACAAATGATGGGTTTTTTTCACATACTTTTAATTTTGACAAAGAATATATAATATATTGCTTTTTAAAAACGGCAAATTTAAAAATAAATATCCATTTTTTGTGTCTATTGATTTATTATGAATAGTTCTGAATATTTACCGTTCCCCTTGATTAAAGGATTACATCCAGGGCTGTGGAGTCGGAGGTTTTCGGCCGGAGTCGGAGTCGTCGCGGGGCATTGGCCGGAGTCGTACTCGGAGTTGGAAATTTTTAAAAGTTTTAAAAGTGCATATAATATGATAAATTTGGCTTTTGGATGGAATGGTAGGGTTGATATTTAATTGAATACACATAATTAGAAAAATTAGGAAAAAAAAGTAACGGTATTAAACTTTTTTTAGTCGGAGACTCCACAGCCCTGATTTAATGTTTTACGCCATCCAACGGGCTGAGCATAACGCCTTGCAATGTTATCACGTGCTGTTTGATTACAGTACTGTTCATCACCATACAAATATTAAATCCATCATAAATGTGTGTGGCTATAGGTCGTTAATTACATAACAATACATGTACAATATGGCTTATACCACCTAGAAACAATTAATAATGTTTCTTAAATAAAATAGAGCACTTCATAGAAATAAAAAAATATAATTTTTTATAATTTTTAATCTTAAATTTAAATAAACTGTAATGAAATTAAAATTTTCATTGTTTAATCCTGTTTTCAAAGCGACAAAATAATACAAAATAAGCTAATTGTGCTTAGAAACATGTCATGGTAAAATTTTTAATGAAAATTTACCATTTTATCATTTTAGGTGTTAACTCCTGTATTCAACCAAAAAACGATATTTTTCTTTAAGGTAACATATTTTAATTAAATCCAGTTTTTATAATGATAAAATGTTAATATTTTGAAATAAATAAAGTGAGAGACAATTTATAGAATTTTCTATTGAAATAAAATATCGTTTAAAGTTTTTTTCACATCCTGGAGAACAGCATGTTTTTCATGCTTCTTATCTGCTGTCATATGCGAAGTGTAGTTCGAAAACGTTACCAGGACTTTACGAGTCCAGGACTTCTAAGTACTATTCGTAAAATTTACATCCTTTTTTGAAATGTCTTAAAATGCTTTAATAATATGAAAGCATGGAACTTTTTCGCATTAAATTTGACTTGTATCGTTATCGATGTACACGATTCACTTAATTTCAATGGCTATACTACCTATGGCTTCTGCATAGTTAAGCAAGTGTTATATTATAATATAATATATATGAATTGCACTCTGTTTTTTTAATACTATGTCCTTTGAAATGGAAACGTTGTAAAACTCATTAATTGGTTTGTTTAAATGTCCGTTGACGTGGCTGCCATAAAATTCTCGAATATCCACATTATAATGTCTTTACGTGATGAAAATGCGGTATGCAAATAAAATTACAAAAAAGCCGTTTTCCAATGTCAAAGTTTATGAAACTGAATTATAATGAATTGGTTAAAACACAATGCACACACGTATCAAACGCTTTGTATATCGTAAAGTAAACAAAAACCTTGTCATTTTGAAATATATGTGAGGTTTCCTACATCTCACATACCTGCCGTATCTTTAGTATTTATTCATAAATGTGTCAATGTTGTAACGAAGGAGTTAGCAAACTTTTGCTGAGTTGGATTAGGTTCATTGGTTTCAAAACACCTTCCCCGATTTTTTTATATGCAAATATTTGAACCTTTTCTATGCGAACAAGCATCTATTGTATTTGTTG
The DNA here is from genome assembly GCA_028554975.1 of Himalopsyche kuldschensis. Classification (NCBI taxonomy): domain Eukaryota; kingdom Metazoa; phylum Arthropoda; class Insecta; order Trichoptera; family Rhyacophilidae; genus Himalopsyche; species Himalopsyche kuldschensis. The sequence goes on along the minus strand of JAHFWI010000019.1, from coordinate 6,364,539 downwards.
TTTATTGGAAAAAATATATAATACATGACATTACGGCTGACACCAATGCGTCAGGCATTTGACAAATATAATTGAAATTTTTAATTATTATTAAATATACATTAAAATAATTCAGTTTTGTGGTTTTTATTTTGATATACACAACAAAACAAAAAAATATATATGAAAAAAAATGCATAAAAACACAACATATTAATTACATACAAATCATAAGAGTATAAACATACACCAAGTTCAATGCCGATAATGTTCACTTCAATAGGCAGTGCATTTATCAACCGATCCGCCCTTGTGATTGACGACTCAAATATGTAAATGTATGATATGAAAAACCATACAACAAAATAGTCCTGCGTTGAAAGTTCAAAATCCTTTGAATTAATATCAACGAAAGATGAAAAAAAAAATGACGGTTAAAAACATATTTTTCAAATATAAATCATAAACAAGTGAAAAATGTTACGGGCCACACATTATTAATTCCTTATATCGTGAACACTTTGGTTATAAATAGTCTGACTTAAAAAAGTAAATATTTAATTTATTGAAGTATTTTCTTATCAACCACTTCTTTGTTTTAGACTTACGAATGGCTGTAATGAAATGTACGCTTTTATCATGATATAATATATTAAATAAATACCACAACAGTTTTCAAGTATGAAGTTGAGTAGATAAATCAAAAACGTAGTATATTTTACTGATAGACTATTTCCTCGTGGAAGGAAAATGATTTTTTCAACTCTGAATATTTAGAGGTAGCACAAAGCCAAAGCTTATAAACAAAGTCACCGGAAGTGCCTCCGTAGAACCTAACTCTCACCTCTACTTCAATATTATACACATCCTTCAGATACTACCCTTAGTTTAAAGGGTGTACTCGACGGAAATAAAACATGCTAGCATGTCAAAAGAGGATGCATTAAGAGTGACCCGTAAAAGAAAATCTTGAGTTTGCCACGTTGTGGCCCGCATCTGCTTCATATAGGAAGCAAATATAGCCAAAGAATAATCGTTATACTTTGTACATGAATGTATTATGTACTTTTCTTTCAAAAATAATACATCATGATTTAACCTCGAATATAACTAACAAATAGTGACGTCAAAAACATTAATAAATTCTGAAAATGAAATTTTGCAAAATCAAGACTCACTGCACGTCAAAAACACCGGCGCCGCGTCGCTTTAAATTGTTTATGAAATATACTTTTATAATTCTGTATTATGTGTCCTTCTTGTCGATTCTTAAATAAAGTCCAGCTTAAAAATATGAACGATTTTCCATCAGATAAGGGGATGTTTGTCAAAGTATTTAGGCTCGTAAATAAGGATGTAAATAGTACAATTATAATGTTTTTTATACTTTGAAAATCGATTGGTTTTTTCATAAAACAAATACTGTATAATCAATTGTATTTTGGCAGTACACAAAATGATTGAATCGTAATTTGTCATTGATTCTAAGCGTTAAATTTTATAGTGTTTGTTTATGATTATTTACGACATGCTTTGTTCTACACAATGAGATATGGTTTGATCGAATCTGAGCATGAAAAATAGCATAATGATATTTTTATGTTTGCTTGGTTATCTACATTATCTTGATACACTGTGTTAGTTGGAAGGTGTGTCAGTTATCTTTACAACACCTTTTTTTAAAGTCAAGAGATTATACGGGAATGTGGCCAAAGCTTCCTAATAAAGTAGATGAGTTTATAGTATAGGTTTAGGTAATCATCAAGACTTGCTGTATAAAGTGACTGACTGATAATTTGAAATATAATCAACATGGCCGCTGCGGCAGTGTTCCCTATAAATGAGTTGTTTTCTCAACTAAATATTATAATTCGCCAAAAAATTACCAAACATGTCGCCGGAGCCACGGAACGAATATCTAAGCGTGAATTCCGCCAAATAAGACCTAACCTGCATTAACCTATCTAAAATAATATATTAAAGTATGTTGCAATATGTAGAAATAGACATCTCATAAATAGGGAACACTGTCGTAGCAGCCATGTTTGATTATCTGTCAAATTATCAGTCAATCACCTCATACACCTAGTCTTGATGATTACCAAGGTTTATTTGGAATAAAAAAGAGCGATTATTGGTGTCGTGAACCTTATGGTAACGATAATAAGTGGAAAATTTCAATGCGCATCAGAAGTAGCAGAATGGAAAATTAATTTTTCTTTCTGTCAAAGTAATTTTCCTGTAAAATTTGCGATTCATTAAGAATGGTAAACAACATATTCTATTTTTCATGTAAGTGTCGATTCTTGGTGGAAAGACACAATAATTGTAATAAAGATTTAATTCGATGTCATATAATTATTCTTTAGTAAGGTATTGACTCATTTTTGAAGTGTTTACTGTCAATTATGGCTGTAAGTGATTGTATGTATTATTGTGTGATATATTATCTAAGAACATTTTTTATTTAATGAAAATAACACTATTACAGTGTGTTTTTTATAATTGCATTTCAGTTTTAGGATACTTTAACGACATTCTAAAAAACCGTATTTATTGGCTTGTATGCCTTAGTTAGGCTTATAACATGTCACAATGTGGTATATTTTTCGGTATATCGTTTAACCATGCAAAAAAATACGCAAATCTTGTAAAAAATTCAGCTACTGAAAAACAAACAGTTATCACTAAACAATTTGTGTTCAAAATCTTCCGTAAGGTGTCCATTTTCACCACATTAGGATTGGCATAAAAAAGGTATTACTAATTTAATATGTGTAGCAAGTGGACATATGTACAGTATGAGAATGGTCTTAAAAGCTGCTATTTCTATTCTAAACATGTTTATATATGCCAAGAATTTTTTGTATTTGTAATTTATATTATGCCACCTCGTGTTTTCTCTCTATATCAAATGCAAAGCAATTTCATTTATGTTAAGCAATCGGACAGTCATACATTATGTATAGGGCATAACTATTTAAGCCGTTTACATGGATGCATATTAAATATATCAATAAATGAATTCATATGTGACGTAAGAAAACTAACGTGGACATCTCCATCATGTATGAAACTGAGTCTATCACAGTGGTTCTCACGTGAAATTTGGCTGTGGCCGCATTAGGAACATCAGCGGTTCTACGAAAATGTCTGGTGGCCGCACCAAATTTCTTTTTTGTCAATAATACCTAAACATGTATGTGTTTAAGTTTTTGCGAACTGAAAATTCTTGATGCACAATATAATGCATCCGAAATATTAAATTTCAGTGTCATTGTTGACAAATTAACTTGTAAAAACATATTTTTATTAAATATCAATATAAACTATCATGCTGTTTGTGGCCGCAGCACAATGCTCTGGTGCCCGCATGCGGCCACCGTGGCCACACATGAGAACCACTGGTCTATCACCGCTTTTATGGTTAGTTGAACCAGTTAGTTTTTTTTTATAATTACGGTTTTCGTAAACCAAATATGTTTGGAGAGTGGTTATCATTAAAAAAAAAGTAATGAACAATAAATAAACCTGCCCGGTCCGTGGTGTAAAAGTCAACGCCGTTTTCTTCCGTGACGAACTACCCGGTTTCGAGTCTAAGATATTTTCAGTCGATAAATCGATCCTGTTCGAAGGCAATGGGTGTTTATGTTGTTAAAAATCCCTTCCCATTCGTATCCTTTCAATCCATACTCTTGTCGAAAAAGAGGGGTTGAGCAACTGAGTAAAATGTAGTTCTCTTAGAAAAAAAACATGTTGATATAAACTTCACGAGGAGTCCATGTGCTCTAGCTTGGGAGCGGACATGGTAAAAAAAAACAAAATACAACTGAACATGTTTTATGTAAAAACTAATGATTTCAGCGTGAAGCCCAGAAACTTAATCCTAACATTACAGCACCCTGCTATTATTTTTATTAAAATTCCAAATATTACAATTTGGACTTGGGTTTTTGTATTCAGAAGTATCATACTTTATGTCCACATTCCTCATATATATATAAGATGGGAACTAAAAATATTAATCATGATTAATACTTTTATTGTTTTACGTTGTACGTAGAAAAGTTGAATCTGATTGAAAATATTAGGATTATCTTTGTGTAGTTTTTATCAGTTTTTGCAAAATTCGCTCCAAATTTTTATTATTTTGCGATTGTCTAATTGTTGTAAAATAATTTACGTACACACTAAATTACATTTCCGCATACGTTTCAAAATATCATTTACCTCAGATAATATCTAATCTAAGTGATAAAAATGTTCCTTTATTTTGCAATGCAATTATATAACCTTTTTATCAGACAAAAAATATACGGAAATCTAGCAAGATCTATTAAAATAGATTGATTTTTTCTTCTATTACTCACTTTAAAAGAATTCTCTATTGTTGAAAGCGAGGCTCATAAAAAATATGTACATATCATATTTGTTTGGTACATTACGCGGAGTGCAAATCTACATTTAAATATCGATTTATTTGGACGTCATAACGGAAATAAATCATTATTTTTTTTTAGGAAAATTGGACAATTTTGAAGCATGCTCATAGAAAAGGTTGACTTGGTTATAAATAATATTATTTGATGTCATTGGTAGCTCAAAAATAATGTTATTGATGAGATCGAATGTCTAAAAATACTAATATATTCCAACATGGTTTTTCTGGAAACTATTGTTCTTAGGGTGGTTGCAGTCATTGTTGTCCTTTTCAGTTAGCCTGAAAGTTTAGCTTTTGCTAGCTGAAAGCATTGTTTGAGGATGTATATATGTACTATATTATATATCCGCAATTACAGAAACATTTCTTTAGTAGAAACTGTAGCAATTCTTTAAGACTAGCAAAATATCGTCTGTAAATTAAGTAATTGAAGCCAACAAAACTGTCATTCATCTATGGAGCTCTAAATTATATTGTTCCTACCAAGCCAAAAGAGTGTTTGTAATATTTTGTTGATTCTGAGCTAAATTTGAGGTAAGGTTCACCAAAGAAATATGCACAGACTGCCAAAACAACGATCATAAAAAAACCTCCAATATATGTTAAGCAATGGAAACGAAACGAAATTACTCTAATTGAAACAATTTTCTTTCACTCTTTTTGCTTTCCTGAAAAGTAGCGATTTGCCACTAACGCCTTTTTGGATTAGAAAGGGTGATATAATAAATTCAAAAAAGTACTCAATATTATGTATACTATAAATTAAAGTGAAGAAAGCCATATTTTCTGTTAAATATAAATATTATGTTAACGTTTATATCAATAAATATTTTCAATTATTTGTATATGCTAAAAATCACTCTCAACTCGCACCATTTTTTTGTGATAGCTTGTAGAGAGATACATAATATATTTTCTTTCCATCGAAACGAATTCAAAAATAAATTATGTAAAATATACTTTTAAAAAGTACGCCCAACAAAAAGAGCGTAGAATCAATGGCAATTTTCCGTTTTGCCGACAAAACTATTTGGAAGCCGGAAATCACTGGTCAGTAATCGAAAAATTCCAAGCGCTACAATAGCATAATGACGCGAATACTGCTTGGCTTTAATTTCAATAAAAACGTGTTTAAATTTACATTAAAATACCTACGCATGGACATGTATTTTGTCTACTTCTTATTGGTATCAATTATTTCATATCTCGCGTTCTAAATTTTTTTCGTGCTTTGGTATGAAGGTTTTCAACTACAATGTTTTTTTCGCACAACTCTTTCATTTCGTTACTTTCGTGAATTTATCGAATGATCGACGTGCAGAAGTTTAATGATTGTGGCTACTTTTCATCATTTAAATATTCCCCCTCTCTGTTATATCTAAATCATAAAAAAATATTTATTGAATACATTGTAATGCTAAAATAGTCGGTCCCTGTGGTCTAGTGGTAAGAGCTTTGTCCTAGCGATCAGGGGACCCGGGTTCAATTTCCGGCAAGGTAAGATTTTTTCAATTGAAAAAAGATATCTTGGGCTGGGTGTATGTTATTTATCGTTGATTTTGTGCACAACTGATTCATTATTTATCATCGAGTATATCTCGTACGACTTTCACGATTAAGTGCGTAAGCTATAATGCCAAATATTTTTTTATATAAAATTCTATAAAAAAACTAAAAAAAAAACTGTGATATTTTTCATTTTTAACGAATGTATGATGTATGCCAATAGAGACGACCTGACTCTCGTCTCCCTAAGATAGAAGGAGACAGCCTCCGTTAAAGATGTTAAGATAAGGAATTTATGGGAGGATGGGAAGAAATGTACAGACTGACCACGCTACTTATGCACTCGAAAGAGTGGCGCCGTGAGAATGTCTTGAATGACGCCCACAAAAAAAAGATTGCCAGAGTTCGAAAAATTGTAATTCTCTAATTTGATATAGACTGAACGCGTAGGCTAAGTGCAGTAGGTGGATTCTTATGTCAAAGGCCGAACATTTATTTAGTATTAACGGCTGCCGCACACTCGAGTGAATTGTTAAAAATGTTAGAGTGTAGCTCTTGACATAATGATCTCAATGGTTACATGGGCCGTTACTCTAAGATTATTCAAATTACACATTAGAGTTATTATTGTAAGCAAAGTTACACAAGAATAAGCGGAGAGTTTCATTTTCACTTGGATTATTGGTTTCTGTTCGGAGACATGGATGCCTGAGCAGTCTACAATACCTTCCCTAACGTTCTCTTCAATTAAGGACTTCACCGCTTTCTGTTGAAAATGGTCGCGGTGAGCCAAACCTGTTCTGATAATAACATCATATATGTGAGAATAGTATTTTTTTTTTTGATGATTTAAAGTAGCTAACTATGATGACACTGTAGAAAGCGAGTGAGTTTGAATTTTCGAGGGATTCGTAAATCGCTCATTCAAATATGGAACGGTATGGCAATAAAAGAAAAAGAGTTATTTATTAGTCATAATGAATTATAAATCTTAATAACTCACACCGAAAACGTAACGGAAGCCATAAAAGCTGCATTCAATTCAAATTCGGCGAAATTATACACCAATAAAAAAGCCATTAAACGGTAAGTGCACATTGTGGTGTATTTCAGCACCTGTCGCATTATTAAAATTGTTTAGTACACCGATCACGCGCCAGATGTCCGCGAGATGTTTATTGATTCGACGACTACAAAGGAAACTGAAATATCGCCACGGCGGACACGTATTGAGAGATACCTCCGTCATATTTTTTAGGTGACCCCGGGTCTGTTGCCGCCATTGCGACATCTCGACACTTCCGGAAGAAGCCGGATATAAGGCGACAATTGAAGATTCTCTTCGAGTAGAGAACGGCCGGACACTGCATGAAAGTTAATTGCAGCGTTTTGAAAAAAGAACCTTTCTTATGTGTTTCTTATATTAACAAACAGCGGCTGTCTTTCATCTACTGGAAAGCGGACTTTCTGAGTTTCTTGAGCAATTCCTGGTAATATGTATGTCCTAATTATGCCGTCCTTTAAGTCATATTAGATAAGAATTCTTAAAATTAGTGAAGTAAGCCAGGTAGCAAAATGAAGAATCTCTTGTTTAGTTCAGAGTATACTTTCATTATATGAAAAATAAATACTATTTCATTGTGTTTTTAATAATCTCACTTCACGACCTGAAAATCATGATACTGCATCAAACTTATTCTTTTCCAAAAATACCATTTGGCTCACTTCACTTCTCAGGAGTTCATAAGTAAATTTATCAATTTTACGGTATGTCAATTTTTGGTGGAAAAACGTTATATTCTACCTATATTTGATCAGGACCGGTTTCATTGGAAAATGCTGGTTTTTGCGAATGGCGAATGGTTTTTGACAACATAAAAAAAAACACCCATGTCTTTGAAAAGGGTTTGAAAAATTATTAAGCAAGGGCTCGGACTCGGGTCACTGAAGCCATCGACGTTAGCCACTGCTCCACGGACCCGGTCAAATTACAGGCGAAATTTATCAATACGATTTTGTTCGGTCATCTTGTTTTGATTATCAAAAACTTTGTTACAAATATAACTAATAATAATACATGAATTTTTGCTCATTGATATTTTAGCGCCGTTAGCAAACGATAAAATTATTTATAAATTGAATATAATTCAAAGTTAATACACAGTTACTAAATAATTCATTAGTTCAACGACTTATCTGCGACAAAAAGTGTATAGAGACCTTCACATATAACACTGAAGGCCTTCATTTGAATATTTTGTTTGAATATTTGTGGACGGGTTGGCGCTTAGTGTCATTAGCCCCTAGTTTTGCCTTCAATGATGTGTTATTTCTGACAAAGGTCACTTGGTTTAATCTGCCTTCCTCGCTTAATTGTGATTGCCACCTAGATCTCAATCGTGTTGTTTTTATTTTAAGCACAATAACAGTTATTAACAATGCCAATATTATATATTTTTATAAACATATAATTTAAAGGATAATCAATCAATATAATATGAACACATTAATTACGATTATTGTGTCAGCTGCTAAATGAATAATTTATAGATATAAATTACCATGCTATTATTGAAAACCAAAAAGTATTAGATTATTAAAACAAACATGACAAGTCAACACAAATTGAATAAGCAGAAACTTAAACAGGGGCTTTCTTTGCTTAATAGGAATTCTTACTCCAAGTATTAAAACAATACAAAGTCTATCTCAGTGATTCTCACGTAAAATTTGGCTATGGCCGCATAAGGAACATCAGCGGTCCTACGGAAATGCCTGGTAGCCGCACCAAAGCTTTGTGTTGAGTCTTTTTTGATAACTTTCACATCTACTTATGTGTGAGTTTTTGCTAACTGACAGTTCTTGATGCACATTAAAATAAATTCGAAATATGTTTTATTTAATTTTCAATGTCTTTGTTGACAAGTTAACTTGTAAAAACACATTTTTATTAAATATCAATATTAACTTTGAAGCTGTTGGTGGCCGCAACAAAATCCTATGGTCTATCTCGTTTGAAAAGCACATATCTCAAATTGACATAAATCCAACAGAGGAAAATATGAAATCACTCAAACCTGAACCACGTACATATGTATGGTTAAATAACATAAATAATCATAAGATCTAATTTTGATTAAAATATCGTTTCTTTCCTCAATGTTTTTCACAAATGTATTTAGTAAATTACGTATAGGGACTACAAAAATATATTTTTTTGAAAGAATTTAAATATCAAATTTCAATCGTTTGAATCGTAAGTCAGCTCAAATTCATACGTGCACTTGAAATGCCTGAAGATGCCGAAAGGCGAAACCAGCGTCGTTAGTGATAAAGCTCACGGAATTGTACAAAATTCAAACGATTCAAATTTGTATAATTTGTTTGATTTAATCGCAAATCAATTACGTTTAAATCATATCTTAAAAAATAACAGAAATGTTTTGATAAAAATAAACATTTTTATTACTTTTTCCACATAAAATTTATTTGATCAGTACCCGTTTCGCTCATGGCGAGAATTGTCAACTGATACTAAAAATGTATTATTATTTTTATTATAATGCCTTTCCACCAAGTATTGACAGTGAACACCTTAAAAGTGAGAAATGTTTTGGCTGTCAAAATTATGACATATTAAAATTTTCTTTATGATTTATTTTTAAGTTACTATGTTATTTTTCATTTAATTATTATACTAGGGTTCTTAATTGAGGAAGATGTTAGAGTTAAAATCAAACCTAACCTCACCTAACCTAACCTAACCTAATAATATGCATATTTAGAACACAGGAGGAAATATATTCAAAGCAAAAGAGGCTAGCAACTCTTGGATTAATAATATATAACTGTTTCAATAAAATATCAATAATCTATTTTCGTGAGAAGTTCAATCAATTATTGAACAAAACCTTGCAGCTATTTCGGTAGAGCATGATATTATAATATATGCTATTACAGGAAAAGAGATTCTATGTTATTTGGTTATTTGGTCATTGCCAACCGCTCTGTTTAAAGTAACGACTTTTCAATAATTTCAACCGTCCAAAATTTATAACACATAAATACCAGGTGTCAAGAACGGTTTTAACACCATCTTATCACAGTGAAATATAATATTGGCTGAATTCAACTAAAATTGATACGAAAATATTTAATTTATCTTTATGATTTGATTTTGATGAATAATGTCAGAACTAGGATGGTGGAAGCCGAAATAGCTATCAACCATGTATAATATAATTTCTGTAGGACTGAAATACATTGCCTTTTTTTATAATGGAGTTCTATCAAGTAAATGCCAATTAAATCAATAAATTACGTTTTGAATACGTGTTGTTACGTATTACATTGAATTGGCATTTACTTTGTAGAACTCCAATATAGCATGGTAAAAAGAATTTTAGTTAAATGCTTTATTAGCTTACTCTCTCGTCAAAACTATAATGGTTCGGTATAAGTCGAAATAGCTATAAAATATATACTATATAATATTTGTAGAAACTAAAATACTTTGTTATTTTTACATCGTGTTAACATCACTTTCGTTTATTTATTTTTAAAGCTGGTTTAGATTTATTTTCGTTCTTCTTTGCTCTCCTATGTGTGTCGTAAGGAATCTTCCAAAGTACCCGTGGAAGGCATGACATTTGTTCGATTTTTTATAAATTGAAAGATAAACTAATGTTATACTTCTCGGTGCTGGCATTTAAATCCGTAAACACTGCAATCAAAGAAGACAGCGTTAACTACTCGGCTACATGTCTGGCGCAACTTTTTAATATGAACCGCAATTAACTATTATTCCAAATAACAAGTCAATAAAACAATTTTAGAAAACCTTTTTACTATATTATTCAAACTGTTAATAACAGAAAGTTTTGCTTGAATGTTGTTTGCACTAGATAGTATAATATTTTAAATTGGACCAGTTTTTTTTGTCTTATACATAATAAATAATTATAATAATTAATTTGGCTAGCGAAAACTGTGCCAATGCCTTCTTCAACTCCTACGCTATCAATACAAATGTCAAGATAACTTATACGTTTCGCAAAATAGTAAAATTTCTCGTAAAATGTTAAATCTGCTTATGTTTTAAATATTACAGTTACCAAATTTACTAATAAAATATTTTAAGTTTCAATCATATATTTACGGTAAACGTTTTTTTTAATATTCTCTCGCTCATTAATCATTTTCATCTGAAAATCCTGAATAATGCAGTTCAAAATGTTTCCAAATTGTAAAAAAGAATACGATTAATTGATGATTAGTTTTCAGCTTTAAATTTGGAGAAAATTATTAATAACAACTTGAAGCAGAAACATGAACGTAATATGCCATGGATTGATAAAAAGTTAGATTATTTAACGAGCTAAGTGATCACTTTTAAGTTGTTCACTGTCAATACTTGGTAGAAAGGCATAATATTAAAAAAAACATTTTTTTTTGGTATTTATTCTACAATGAATTTTTCTATTTGTCAGAGGTCATAAACATTAAAATTGCTGTATATTATATTAAACTCAACTAATCATCATTTATTAATTGTGAAATTAGTATGAAAATATGCTTTTTTTTAGTAAAATGCCATTCCACCAAGTAAGTAAGTGGACACATTGAAAGTTGTATCGTCTACTATGTTTATTTTATTTAATTTTCTATAAATTATTAGCAAAATCTTGTTACCAACTGTTTGTTAATTTTGTATTGATTTATATTATTATCAGTTTAAAATTCTCGCGATGAGTGAAACCGGTCCTGACGTAACTACATTATTTATAACACATATTTTATATAAGGCGTGTTTAATGTCTTATTTAACAAATCTTTTTTTAATATCACATTTAAAATAACTTATTATTCCACGTATTGTGCTACTAACTGTGACACGTGTTTCGCCTCTTTCAGAGGCATCTTCAGACTTACTACCGCAAAGTTTGCTTAAGTAATAAAGCAAGATTGATTCTAGCATTTTAATTTTTTTTTTTTTAATTTACTTACCGTAAGATTTATTTTTGTATACATGGTAAGATGTTTTGCTTAATGACCTGTAATTTTGAGTTTTTAATTCAATTAGACAAACGCGTCGAAACATATTATTACAGAATTAAATTACCGCTTGGCGCCATGTTAAACTGTACACAATGTCACAACACTCTGAAACGTGTCGATTTATTTAATATGTTAAATACCATAAACACATCAGTAAAATGTTTCAAAATATTATTGACAACGAGCAACAACCTTCCATGTCGATATTGAGGTACTGTTTTGTAAATAAAAAGTAAATATAAAAAATAATAACTAGTTCTTGAACCACAGTTCGCTGACACCACACTTCCTTAAACAGAGCTCTTCCACACACAACATGGCATACCAATGAATAAATACTAAAAAATATTAAGGTCAGTTTGAAGCGAAACTTGCAGCAAGGTGAATCTTGACTATTGGCGCCGATCAAAGAAGGTCGATGATGCTAGACACACTGCCTACAACTAAGACCATTATGAATGCATGCGATACTTTATCGCTGTCAACTTCGAGAAACCTCCAATGTTCAAAATATTCAAAAATGTTGTTGATAGTTTTATTTATTTTTATTAAATCAACATTTTTCTTACAAGGCCAACATAACAACGTAAATAAATTAATAGTAAAACAATAAACGAAAAAAATCTCTATTAATATTTCGACATCACACCATCTACGGAACGTGTTCTGAATGTGTGTTTTATCATAATTCATAATTGTAGAAGTATCAATTAAGCATAGTGCTTCATATTTTTTTACCATGTCCGCTTTAAAGTGGAGAATACGGTCTCATCACGGAGCTTATCACAAAATATCTTTTATACGAGAACTGCTTGTTAGTCAGTTCAACCTTTTCAAGAGAAGGGATTGAGGATACGAGGACTAGTGGTTAGCTAATCGCTTTCACTGGTGCTAGTTTTGGGATTGGAAGATTGGAGTAAATATTAATTAATCGTATGAAACAGAAATTGTATGAAACTATCAGTATTTGGATTTGTGCCCGTGAGCACTGCAACCGAAGCCACGACGTTGACTTCACGTTCACAAGTTCCCCTTTATAGGTTGATTGCTTTTGCAATGTTAAAAAAGATTATTATAACATTGTAAGAAAAAAGAAGCAATAAAATAGATTAAACTGGCAAAGAAGTCAACCGAGTATGTTCATCAAAAAATAGTACTCGTCTGAACTCACCCACGTACACGTAGAATATGTCCACATACGAAGCAATACCACTTTAAAATCGTTAAAGCTCTTCCTAGTAGAATCCCTATTAGCAGGCTGGTTTTACTCCTTGGAAGAACAAAAAATTCAAAATTATCAGAATCATTCAATTTAACATTCTCAAGAATAATGTAATTCTCATTTTGGCCTCGGACAAGCCGAAAGAAATTTATGGCCAAGTAAAATTCTTTTCGCGGATTCATATATCCTCAAAAAGATAAATCTCAAATGTTTATTTTGTGACTGCATCAAACATGAATCACCGAATCGAATTAAATACTCAATTGTTTTTTTGTCTATTTTTGAATTTTGCACCAATAAATAATGTTAGCACAGGTATATTACAAGCTCTAAAGGAAAAATACCTTATATAAATGGTATAAAAATAAAGCAAATATGACCGCCTATTAATTTAAAGTATCCAAAATGATTAAATACACAAAATGTCAGAAAAGAATAATTAACAGTATAACGATTATTTAATTTAGCGTAGCGGCGGTCGCAAAAAACTGGTAATAAAAAAGAAGCATGTGATCGGACAAATAACCTTTAAATTTCGCTTATAAAATTCATAGAAATATTTCAGAATGCATTTCATGTTTTTCCAATGATTTTTAGCTGTTGAAAATGACATCGACAAGGTTTTCAACAATCATGAAAAAACCGAAGCAATCCAAATGCGACCACATCTTATTAAACTATTTATATACATTTCAGGGTAAATATATTATTCTTGCAATGATTTTTAGCTACTATCTTTGGCAAAAAATGAACTTTTGGTCGTAAACGTTTGCATTAACCGTATTCTAGCATATGTATATGATAATTTCAGAATCATATATTTACATGTTATTAAATTTCGGAGTAAGCAGATTTCCCGAGCTCATCTGGACACTTTTTTTATCTATTTAAACTTATTTGATAAACATTTTAAGATTATCATCATTATTTCTATCATTATCAGATCATTAAGATCATTATTTCTCAACAGAATGGTTTGAATTTTCAAAAAATATGTAGGAAATAAGTAATTTGAAGCATTTTTACTTGCTCATTGTAACGAGTAAATTAAATAGTATGATCGATCCAAATTTCAAACGCTCATATCCCAAAACAGCAGTTGGAACCTTTTAAAAGTAAGATATCGTACTGATAACGGCGAATACTGGTGCAACCAAGATGTGTTTAATGTCATTCCATTTGAAATATGAATACTTATAAAAGTAAGTGTCCATTTGGAGATTCTTAACATAAAATTGAGTGTTACGAATTACCAAAAACGTTTGTCAAGGTTCTGAACATAATTTTTTCTCAAAAAAGCTATCAATTTTGATTTAGAATTCTTGTGCTTTCAATTAAATCTCAACTAGGTACTTATAAGCTTGTATTTGGGCATGGTTTGCAGTCCAAATTCCTCGGCGCTGTAATTGCAGATACATTTGTAATATGAAATAAACAAAATGTGACAGCGTTAAGTCCGTTTAGTGTCATCCATTGGTGCATAACGTTTTTGGCGTCGGTTAGACTACCGAGTCATGGCCATGATCAATTGTGTACTCAGTCGGAAAAAGCGTAAATGGTTATTACATAGTATAACACAATAATAATATCACAAAAACTTTGCTACGATTTGTAAATCCTTGAATACGTTTTGACACATCATAAAAATAGACCGAAATTCAAAATATTTCGTTATCTACCGAAACTAAATGGCAAACAAAGCTATTGTTTTTATTTAAAAAATGTCGATTTTATAATCTTTACTGTGATACAATCTTTAGCAACAGATTTTTAATGGCCCACGTACGTTTTCTATTTAAATACTGTTCAAATAATTATTTAGTTAATTAAGTAATTAATATTTTAAAGTATTACCTTGATAACTGTACGCCGGCCAGAACCAAAGACTTTTAGTTAAAATCTTACGATTAAGTAAAGTGTAAAGCTGATACTCAAAGAGATGAAACACATGCCATGCCTCGTTGAACATTATAATTATAAAACATTTATTTACTGTCAAGTAAATTATATTGACCGATCCGTGGTGCAGTGGCCAACGTCGTTGGATTCCGTGACGGACCACCCGGGTTCGATTCCTGGTGCGAGCAGATAGATGGATTCTGTTCGAAGGCAATCGGTGTTTGTGTTGATATAAATTTACGATCCGAAAAAAGCGGGATACATAAAGCGATTAGCTAACGATTCCTTTTCTTGCCCTCGTATCCTTTCAATCCCTTATTTCTTCGGAAAACGGGAGTTTGAACAACTGAGTAACAAGCAGAAGAAAAATAACATGCTGAGATGAACTCCGAGAGGAGTCCATATGTTCTAAGTTGGCAGCGGACACGGTTAAAAAAAATATACATATATATTAAATACGCCAAAATATAAACTGACTCAGCTCAAGTGTCTTTCGATAAATCTCGTGCTATGTTTATAAAAAAAATACCTGTCTGTCGCGTTAGTGTAAACTGACGACCCACGGTCGCATTTGATTTGTAATTTTTCGGCATTTGATGTGATTAATAGATGTATACTAACCATTTTTTATTTCAAGTTACATATATTCAAGGTCGCGTTATATTCGGGCTAAAACGGTATTCACTTCACGAAAACGAAGTGTCTCTTTACAATCATGTGTCATCATCAAGTTGTTGAACTGAAATGTAGAAATATACGCCGCCATGTTATTTAATTGTAAACAAAGTACGATTTAGCAACAACTTTTTTTAACTATGTTACTATATCATAGATATTAAGATTAATAGATGCAAATAAAAATAAAGTTATCATGAAAAAAACAAGCTTAAGAAATAATTATCGTTTTATGACTGGTTGTATCATTTGATTGCCAGATAATAATATTCTCTGTTATTTTTTCTTCTTAAAGAATTGGAGCTAGTAATTAAAAGTCTATAAAACCAAATATAAGAACAATGCAAGTTTTATGATCCGAAGGCTGTAGAAATTCTTTGTTAATTTAATTGCGTATGCTTATAAGATTATGTAATCACGTTATCTAATCAATTAATCAATAATCAAAGTAAAACTATTCATTATTCATTTTTCATGTTGACTTTTAGTTAATTATCGATTACAGCTTTCACACTAAGAAATGACTGTATGCCTTACTTAATACGAATCAATTATTTATTTTGCCTATAACACTCTGTTCTAAAAAATATCCTGCAAAGCCGTGGAGTTACCTAAGTTGATTACATTAAATTGACATTGTATTAGCCTATTTGAGAAACGGAAAAGTGTTAGTAAATAATTGTATGATGCTTGAAAACAAATGCATGGATATCACGGTAACATTTTCAAATTTATTTAAATAGTTGCTATGGCGATATACACACATATTTAGCAGTCATCCGCATGTAGCGGCATTATTAATTAAAAGGGTATTATTAAATCACACAATGAAAAATA
Source organism: Himalopsyche kuldschensis (assembly GCA_028554975.1). Classification (NCBI taxonomy): domain Eukaryota; kingdom Metazoa; phylum Arthropoda; class Insecta; order Trichoptera; family Rhyacophilidae; genus Himalopsyche; species Himalopsyche kuldschensis. Next base: position 6,347,923 of record JAHFWI010000019.1, on the reverse strand, counting down.
GCAATGTATTTAAGTTGTACAGAAATTATATGATACTAGCCGGTACCTTGGCAAACGTTGTAATCACCCAAAGAAAGAAAGTGTTTGTGTCTATTGAAGTGGATGGAACTTTCGGATGCACAATATTTTAGATACCAAGTTGGTTTTTCCCACCACCACCCGTTGTGTATATGCAGCCAATGTTACATGGCCGCCTTTCACAACGCTATCGACTCAGAACAAGAAATTTACCCCTCACATTCATGGCCCGAGCAGATCTGCACGGGACTGATTTTGAACCATGCACTAAAGTGCTTTAAAATAGAAAATAATAATAAAATAAATTGGAGTGATATGCTCAGCCACTGAAATCATCATGATACAGAGTATCCTGTGTATAATCCGTATATTGAGAGCCCGTCGTGTTAGACGAGTATATTGACTCTAGTGAAGAATTGAGATTATGTCGATCCCCGAATAAATTTGCAAATTTTTCAAATGCAATGAGTTAGCCTTAGTTGAAATCAAGTCAGCCACAGCAAACAGTTCTGCTCGTTCGGAATTCATTTGGGGGCAGTCCCATAGGATGTGATTAGCGTCCTGCTGGGCGTGCCCATTTTAGATAAACAATTTCGATTTAATTTCACTAACAATGATCGGTATCGATGACATTTGTCGAGTGCTGTTTGTCTTTTGCCGATTGTCTATAAGCCAACACACGTGCCACCTACTGAAAGTTAAATTGTACTTTGCCTATAACCTTCGCGCAAGTGCAACAATAAGTTGTCCAAATGAAGGGTATGGCAGCGCATACAATTTGAAAAAACATTGATGTTTATATAAAAGACCTACTTTAAATTAATTTGACTATGCCTATAACTTTCGCGAAAGTGTAAGCAATAAGTTGACAAAGTTTTATCGCAATCGGATGAACGGTATAGCAACGCATAAAATACGAACAAAAAAACAAACAAACATTGATTTTTGTATATTAGATAGATATGGGTGATAGTTATTTCGGCTTACGCCATCGTCAGGACTATTTTTCTACTTAAAGGCGCAAGCAGAAGTACATAGCTATCGACCAAATATTACATAATTTCTATAGAGCTAAAATATATAGATATTTTTTTCTCCGTGTTATAATGGATTTCTACCAAGTAAATGCCAATTTAATCTATAAATCAGTCAAATTAAATGCTTATCGCCTGCATTGCACATTTATCCAAAAATGCAATAACAAATCTATCAAAGTTACCACCGAATCTGAGGAAAAAAGCGACGAACTGCTTAATAATTTCCATAAAACAATATGACAGTATATTAATGAAATTTTTAATTTTAATGTCAACATTGTAAAAAAAAAACTTCTCAAGTAATTTATTATGTACATTTAATATTTTTATAACGGAAATAAAAATGATAACAAAGTCATTGAATCTAATGAAATCAGGATTAACATAAATAAAGATACGCTGAACAAGGCCATCTCATTTAAACATGTTTTATTGAATTATTGCCGTGTTTTGAATAACAAAGAATAGATTTAAGTTTTATAGAGTTACTTTAAGAGCAACTGTAAATATATAAAAACTAATCTTGCGTTTTACTGCAGTATAGTATTTAGGAGATAAAAAATATGGCATTTTTTTCTCAGTGCAGCCGATAACAATTTCGATGCTCCAAGAAATGACATTTGCTTTCGAGTTGATATCAAAAGTCAGGTTCAGAATGAGCAAATGATTTCACATTATAATTGATTTATATTCCATTGGAAATTCTGAAGATGTTTTCAAAGATGCCAAAACGTGTCACAACTAAAAATACAATCATCTTAAAAATTGGCTCATCAAAACTACTATAACCATCTAAAATATGGGAAAATTATAAATAAATCTTCTATTCAATGGAAAATCGATATACATATTTTATCGTAGTAATTAAACAGTATTTATATGCCATTTTTCATAAATTTATTTATCCCTAGCCTTCAGCTACCTGTACATATATTTTTAAGTAATGCAGTTCTCAGATACATAATACATGACAAATGTATTTAAGTATCTCACGCACAGTAGCGATGTTTTCAACAGATATTACGTTTCGGTGACGTACTGGTGTTGGCTGACTATTTACCGAACCGTTGTTCTTCACTATAATCTTCAATGGTGATTTGCCGTACACTACTTAACCATTGTCAAAAAAATACAGATGTCTCTTTAACAACATGGCTGCTATAACCTAACAAATTTTGAGCGTCCTTATTGAAAGATGCTTTATAATAATTGTTTGTAATCACTCTAGACATTAGCAAAATATTCATTCCACTGTGAACCCACTTTGCAGGTTCCACATCATTTCAAAAGGTTAATAAAGGCAATAAAACATGAAGAAACGATCAATATAAAACATATTTTCAAAAAAAGCAGGAATTTTTTATAATTAAGTATTCAACATCTGTTTTACGATATTGATTCTGTATTATAAAATCCAATTGCAAAACTGTTTAAATAAAGCCAAGAATTTACATTTAATAGCAAAACATTAATATTAATTCGTAACGCTTGTACCGATGGGTAAAGTTCGCGCTAAATTACTGGTAGAAAAGTGTTGTGATTATATTGATAAAAAAAAAACAAAATAAATACACATTTTAGTGCCAAAAAGTTGTAGTTATTTATTTGTCTATGGTCATGTTGGTGTGAATGCAAAAACAAACGGAAAATTTATGGAATTTTTTGAAAACGTATTCATAATCCTTGTGTCAAATTAGTTGAATTTTTTGTTTTATTTTATTTAACAAAAGAACATGCATTCGATCACCGCACGACGTAAAGGTATGATTTCCAGTTTATCGACGTCATTTCGTTAATACTGTGACAAAAAATTAACTGTTAGTGTGTCAAAATGATGTTTTTTTGATTTGCATGGAGGACGCGATTGAAAAGATATTGTGTGGAATACGGAAACCGATTGCGTTACGCGTTTAGAAAAGGGGATGGTATCTTCTGATGGTTACCCAAGTCTATTTGTGTTAATCTGTATTTATTAAAATAATAACGTTAACTTATATTTATGGAACAGTATTTGCACTAACCGATAATTTGTATGGTGTCAAATGTTTTCTTAGTTTATAATAAATATTGTTGAAAATGTTTACTCGCTGAATGAAGCCGATGTTCTCGATACGAATCTTTTGGTTTACACAATATCAAAATAATAATTACGCCATTCACGACATGCTCGTGATAACTATTTGTGAAATGGTCAACATAAATTATTTCTTTAGGATTTCGATTGAAGGTGCTTAATAGAATTTCAATATCAAATTTGAATCGTTTGAATTTTGTAATTTTCCACGAGTTTTGTCGCCAACCACTCGATCCCTTCAAATAAATATCATAAAATAAATAAATTATTTCTTTAATAATAGGTCGAATAACACCCACCTATTTCATATATCAGTCGGAATTTTCTTGGTATTAGCTGGTGAAATGTTTTGACGACACTTAATTGGAAATACCTACCTGCTTATTATAATTAAGTCTGCTATTGGTAATTTTTCATTTCTTTTTAACAATTTGTATCACATATTGGAAAATACTCGTGGGCTCAAATAAATATTGACTAACGATATTTTGAATGCATTTACCAGATCATTAGCATTTCTTGTAAATATTGAGACCAGCTCAATAAAATACTCGTAAAAATAAAAGACTTTGCAATGGTGCTTAAAAAAGATTTGAATTGATTTTGCTATGAAGTTTTTTTTAAACACAAAATTGACAAGAAGATTGAACGAGTTAAACAATGTATACAATTCATATGTTTGCCAACCTAAGGAACAATAGTTTAGTGAAACACGACTTATGGGAAACGCATCAGTTCATGAATTAAAAGATTTTCATTTGAAACACCTTTACCCATGTGATATTTTGAAACAATCTTTTTTTTTTGTTGCATAGAATGATTCTTAAACACGTTTAGAATACGCTGGTAAAGTGATTTTACAATATTTAAAGTCGATGGAAAGTTATTGCAGTTAGACTACACTTGTTTCGAGGCGGGGCATATGCTATGGACCATAGCAGATTGATGGGGAGTAAATATTTCATAGTTAAAATCGTATTTGAACTTTCAAACGCGTTTTTCTCAAAACTGTTTTTTCCTAATTGACCTCCACGATATCTCAGAACGGGTTAACCGATTGCTTTGAAATTTAAATGGTTGGTTAAAAACATGTTTTGTCTTTGTTTGAATTAGGATACTGAAAAAATTTCCAGCCGTTTTGTTTTTACGTAGCCAAATAGTCGAAAAAAATCATGAAATTTGAACTTTTTTTTTCAAAAACATATCAATTTTCCACATTTTCAAAATATCCTAGTTCAAACAATTTTCACAGTTTTAAAGATTAAAAAGACGTTCGATTTTTTTATTTCGATAAGCCAGTCAGCCGGTCAGATGGAGGCCGTTTACCACTTTTTTTTCGACATGGGTGCGTTTGGAGTGGTGCTCCACTCATTATGATGAAGATTTTAGTTTGAATATATTTAAACTTACTGTTAGAATGTCAATAAACATATGGTAAATTTTTAAACTTCTTCATTTATAATGTTCGTCAGAAAAAAATCCCAAAAAAGCTAAAAAACCGGCCGTCACATGGTGGGACCCCCTTAAGTTGAATCAAAAAGTTTTAGTCAGAATGCAATTTTCACAATGATACCTAAAAGAAAATGTTTTTAAAACACGTTTTGATTGTTTCACAACGAAAACCAGACTAACGACAACTTGTTGCCTAAACTGACCGTTGGCTGAAGCTGTTGACAAAATATTGCTCACCGCATACTGTGTTGGAAAAACAATGACATTTTCTTCACAATTTTATGCAAAATAGTTTGCATTTCCAAACTGGCAAAAAAGTGCTTTATGAAAAATATTCACAGAAAAATCTGTGTCATATTTTTGTTTCGAAAACGCTTTCGTTTATTTGCTGGTAGTTTGGTTTTTATTTATTCAACTTGAAATTTAGTAGCGAGAAGTTTTATTGGATATTGGTAAATGAGTCTACTAAATTACACGAAGAAAAGATTCATTAAGATCTTTCTTGTAATTGATTGTGTTACGTGAAGCAAAAAGCAATCATAGTGTCTTTTAAGAATCCAAGGTTTTACTTCATTTCAATTTGGAGACGGAAATCGGGTGCATGTACTTTTTTAAGATACCTTTATTGTCAACCCTCAAGGTTTCAGTCCTATCTAGAGAATTCAATTACTCGACATCTCAACTACTCGAGTATCGAGTGGTAAATTTTTAGAATACTCGAATACTCGAGTATACTCGAGTAGTTTCAGATGTACCAAAATATATATTATTAATTTTAATTTGTGTATATTAATAGATGATAAATAAATAAAAAGCTTATTTAATTTCATAAATATATTTATTTCAATTTATGCAACTTATATTTCAACAATAACAGAGAATTAAACGTCTCAAATTTTGATTGGTTTTGTTTTTTTTTTGTAATTTCCGTAGTAGAAAAAACTCTCGACGATTATTACTAAAACGAGTATTACTCGAGTATTTTAAAAAAATACTCGAGTATCGAGTACTTGAAAAATGGACGAGTATACTCGAGTATCGAGTACTCGATACTTGAATTGGAGTCTCTAGTCCTATCCTTATAACCCTAACTTCTTCGAAAACAAACTTGATTAAGCGATTGAATTGTAAGAAGTTTGGCAGTTAAACTTACCGCTATAATATTTATGAGTCTAAATGGGAAACGATATATTGTTTCGTTACATTATTTCACATACTAGTTTTACGCTCTTGATACATCTTAATAATATATAGCATGTTACCTAGGCAACAGATTTTTGTTACTATGAAATAAAAATGCATTGTGCTCTATTGGTATTTCAGTCAAGTGATCATTCACTCTTTTCGGTGGCCACTGATTACATTCCCTGAACGAATACTTTCACCAACTAATTTAAGGATTTGTTTCCAAATGTATGAATTTACATTATCTTTCACCCATAAACATCATATGTGGGAAGAACAATGAACAAACGAATAGTTTTTTATTATCCAAATCCTTCTGGATGGTACGACTAGAAAGAAATATAAGTTGGACGTTTCTTTTTGTTTCGCTTAGGTAATTGAAATTCTAAACGAGGCTTATTAAATGCTTACAAATAATAAATCAAAAAACAATGCCGCTTCATTTTCACTCGTAGTACTACAAAAACAATGCATACACAAATTTGATTATAAGATAAAACTGTATTGACCGTTTATTTACAAACACGACTGCGTAGTGCCGCAAACAATTCGAAGAAAATTGGGGGATCCCGCTTTCAAAAGTAATAGTATGTGAAACCACAGGACGTGATCGAAATAAAGCCTTCTACGATGCTATCTGTCATTTCTTGTTATTGGTTACGCTGTGCTAGAATTTGGCTTCATACGTCTTAGCATAAAATTAGCAATTATTAGATTGCCACTGCGAATAATATTCTGAGAAATCGAACAATTAAAACCACAGGACTATTACACAATTGGCATCGATTACCATTAATTAATCTTTTACGGAAAACTTTATAGAGCTTTTTTAGCTAACAATAAAGAATGACTTTAGACATGTTTAAAAATAGATATTTAGTAAACTTTTTATCGCTTTACAGTTGGGCGTTATAATAAAAGAACGAATAAAAGGCTTTAATCTGATGAAAATATGAAATAATAGCAATGTATCAGGATTCACCAAAGTTATCAAAGTATTTCGGTAATACGCCATCGATAAAACTGTTCATGCAGAGCTTATTACCAAGTTGAATCAAATCAATACACATAGCTATTTTTATTATTAGAAACCTACCATTGACTAAAGATTTCTTCAAAGTTATTTATTTATAAAGTGAAAATATAAACTTGAAGTTTTTGTGGCTCAAAAAGAAGCACGATTCGATATATATTTATTAAGTGGTCAATTATTTTATTGAATAACAGAAATATAATACACTAATGTTTAAAATTACTGACCACGAAAATTGTCTGAAGAGTTTCTTCAATCAAATGAAGCCTTTGAAAATAGAACAAGACAGTTCAAGATAAATTGAGTATATCAACTATTTTTTTGGGTCACGTTAAGGGAATGCCATTTCGGTGCGTATTTTGAGTTCCAATTTGGCAATTTACCAATACAATTTTACTCGAGCTTTTCGACATTATATATCCTACCAATTGTTCCCTTTTTAAAAACATTTCAACTAGCAATGTTTACTTTATGGACTTTCAACAGAAATCTTTACATGAGAACTACCGATACTATTTATATTGGGATTCGATCTCGTGGATACTGCCCTGAAACTCTACGCAAGTGATATTGATAGAGATGAAATTGGTATAATAATGATTTATTTAAAAAACACTTTTTTTAACAATTATTCCACAATTGATTTATTGAGACCAGGACCGGTTTCGCGTAAAGCGTGAATTTCAACTGATAATAATCTTATATATAAAACCAAAACGGGGGATGTATGTCTGTAATTCCCTTTTGCATTGTTGTTGGAAGTTCAAACAAACGAATTGATTTCGCTCGCGAAAGTTTCGACGGTAAATTTGTTTCGTTATCAATGTGTGTGTAGAGACTCCAATTACTTGAGTATCGAGTAGTACATATATAAAACCGAAACGGCGTATGTATGTCTGTGGGTCTGTAATTCCCTTTTGCATTGTTGGTCATTAAGTTGCCATAAAAACGAATTTGAAAGAAAATATGTTTGAATTTTTATCGGCGGAGACATTTAGTCAAAATGTTATAAATTAGTCTTCTACTGAACTTTTCTCGGCTTTTATTATTAATAATAATGTTTATTATTTACGTGAAGGTATTATTTGACATTTCTTTGACAGCAAATTAGATTTTTTCCTTGAATTTGGACATTTTAATGGGTGAGAATGGGGCTGTCAATATATGCTGGCTGAAATGCCAGTCTGAAATGTTCATTTTAATTCCATTTTAATTGACCTAGACTTTTGAATTTTGAAAAAAGTTGTTTCAACTTGGCCTGTCTGAATTTACGCGCCGAGCTGAACATAACCCCAAACTGGTCCGAGCGAAGCCGGGTTCGAATACTAGTATATTATAAATCAATACAGAGTAATTTATAGAAAATATGCTTAACTAACATCAAGTTGACTATAGTGAAAATATTTAAATCCTCTTTCACATAGAAGCTTCTGTTACCAATAGTTTGTAACACCCTTATTTGTCTTGCTTAGTTTTGTGCAAATGTATTGGTGTACAAAAGTACAAAAAATGTTTTATTCTTTTTTAACATAATGCCTTTCCAGTATTTATAGTTACCCTAAAATGTTAAATGTTTTATTGAAAATCCCGTTTTCTTCTTTTTCAGTATTCATCATACCCCAGCGATATGTGTTCGCTATCATGGGGTTCCTGGCTGTCGCAAACGCTTACACGATGAGGGTCTGTCTGAACATCGCCATCACTGAAATGTCCCCGAGGGATGATTCGGACGACTCATGCACAAATTCGGTACTTATACATATTTTAACATAGTTTTATGCTAAATTAGAATTTAGAATTAAACTATAATTAGTAAAGATGTTGATTATGTTGCTAAAATATTCTTAAATAAATAAAAAATAAGTATTTGGTACTACTTCCACGTGTATTCTGATAAAGATCAGTACATGATTCGCTCATCACAAGCACTGTCAACTGATAATAGCGATAGACAATCTTTAGGTTATAAAGCTTGCGATGAATGAAACCGGTCCTTAACTTTTTATCAATTATAAAAAATGTATGTGTACAGCTAATGCCAACGAGCCAAATAAATATACATACGAAATAAACTCGATGAGAAATTTTATGAATCAGTCGAGAATAACAAAATAAAAATGACATACACCCATGCCCAAAATCTCATTTTCTTATGAACAAATAAATATATATAGTTATTTTTAACTAAAGCAATTAAAACTACTGATTTTCTATCGGATCTTGCTTAAAGCATTGCACTTTAGCATCAGTTTGCCGTCTATTATATTTTCATTTCCTTCATCAATATAAACAATAATGTTATGAAGTCTGTCAGTTTTTAATATCATGTTATGGGCTATATAATTTATTATAGCAGTCTGCATTTAAAATTATAATTGTTATGCTGTTATGAAATCAGATAACTCGTATCACATTCCATGGGATGGGATATGTTAAAACAATAATTATCATGGCTCATATATTGATTTCAATTCGATCACGTGTTTATTTCCAAGTTATTTATTGCGAAAATCCTGTTCAGGTATGTTGTTTTCCCGTGCCTATTGATGGAAAATTTATAATTCGTAACAGTGAATTCGAATGAATTATCTATGAAGCTTCCATGTTATTTTTTACCTTTCTGGTGGGAACGATTCACTCGGCATGTTATTCGTATCCAACACTGTTTCCCTTAAAATTCAATATCGGTACAAAAACATTATCAGTAATGTGTTTCGTTTCTTGATCGTAAAATAAGTAATAAAATAGCAGTTGAATACACATGCAAACTCAGACATAAAGATCAATATTTGTTTGTTTGCTTGTTCGCACCTTATGCGCTGCTATACCGTTCATACGATCGCATTCAAACTTCGCTAAACTTTTTCCTTGCACTTGCGCGGAGGTTTTTGGCGTAGTAAAATAAGCTTACAGTAGGTCTTTTATGTAAAAATCAATGGTACCGTTCATTTTAACAACTTATTGTTGCACTTGCGCGAAGGTTATAGGCATAGTAAAATTAACTTTCAGAAGGTGGCGCGTGTAGACAATCGGCAAAAGAGAGCAAATGTCAAACGGCAAATGTCATCGATACCGATCAATGTTAGTGAAATTAAATCGAAATTATTTACATATCTAAAATATTTTGCATCCGAAAGCACTTCAATAAACATAAACATTTTCTTTCTTTGAGTGGCATCCCAACGCTTGCCGGGTCGACCGGCTCGTCTCTTATAAAAGTTGTGTCAATATTTATATTTTATTTTTTTATTTTTCAGACTTCTTCTTACTACACTCCCAACGATGGATTTATTACAAGAGTGAGTACTTTACTACTTTCATAGTTTTATATATTGAGATGACAAACTCTATAGAATCGTGTGACAGGCTCCGTCCAAAAAAAGTAAGGAACGCTGTGGAAGGAGGGGATGTTTCTCTTTCACAAAGTCACAATGGGTTTTCAGTACAGAGCTCGCGAATACAATGAGAGCAGACTGTGTGAGTGAGACAATGTTACCAGTACCAAAACGTGGAAGTTGGTCGAAGAATACCTTGCGAAAGATTCGACGGGATTTCATACAGCGACAATATTATTTTTAATTCTAAACATGGTTCGAGATACGTTCGGGGCGGCCTGCAATATAAGGCCTTATCAATATGTATTAAGGTTTTCTTCGTTAGTTCTATCTTATTTGAGTTTGGAAAGTACACTGTCGAGTTGGCGAAGAAAAAATGATAAAATAAAAAAATAGCAAATAACACAATGTTTTCTAATTAGATTACACTACTATTTCTTTCTCAAGTTGAATATAGTATTTTTATATCCTCTTTTTTCTTTTGAGTCGAAAACCTTCTACATAATTGCTATTTATCGTTGTTTATTGAGGGAAATATAATAAATAGCATTACAGCTGACGCCAATCCGCTACTCATTTGAAAAATATAATAATTTCACAAAAAATAAAAATTATTCTACAGATAATGGCATAAGAACACAACATACAATTTCCACAAAACTCATAAGAATAAAAGAAAACACCAAGTCAATGCTGAACATGTCCACTTCAATAGGCAGTGCAGTGATCCGCCAAAAAGCCCTTGTGACTGGTGACTCAAATGACTGACGCGACAAACAAGTTCTGCAAACAAATGTTTGGCTCTGATTACGACCACGTCGGTTAGGTTAGGTTCTTAGTTCGAAATGAAATAGTTTATCGTCTAAAACCTACGAGTTCTCTGTAAGTTATTAAAAAATGAAAGCTTGATAATGAGTACTATGTATTTCTACTATGAATCATATCGTGTGCCGTCGATAACATTGAGTGTAGCCTCCGACGGTGGGTTGAACAATGCAAAATTAGCTGGCATTAAAAATAAAGGCAAACAGGAAATGCTTTGAAGCCGGCATTAGATGACACTTGGTTGATTGAATTTTCGGAATTCCTATGTAGGCCGCGCCACTGAAACCACTATTATTGCAGTCGGATTCGAATCAGTCAACGGGAACCGACTTAGTCATGGTACACAATGCGTGGATATGAACAGATGGAATCGTACACGTGATTTGATATTACTCAAAGTTAAACATTGGAAATATTGCTTGCAGTTTTTTCAGCGGAGTCTAGAAAAAAATGAAAAGGTTAAAAGTACACGTGATAAAATTTAGCTACTTATTTTAAATAAACAAACCCCATTTTCATATACATTTTTCACATTTAATATTATAAATATCAGGGACGGTTAAGCTCATCGCGAGTATTATCAGCAAATGATATGTTAAGATATGTTGTATTTTATCAAAATAATTCCTTTCATAAAAATTTTGCTTTGTTTTGATTCTCCTTGCTTCCTGTGAAAAAGAAAAATCCCAAACTCCATTTTGTAATTTCACCGTTTTAAAATAACAAAACCAATCTTGCTTCATTACTTAAGCACACTTTACGATAGTAAGTCCGAAGATGCCTCTGAAAAAGACGAAACACGTGTCACAGTTAGTAGTACAATACGTGGAATATTCAAAGCTATTTTTTATTAAAATGAACTTCCACAAAGTTACCGCCGAATCCATCGAAAGTAGTATAATTCCTTTCCACCAAAGAGTGACAATGAACACATTAAAAATGGTAAATGTTTTTCGTAATTTATAGAATGAGTACAATTTTAGTAAACTATTCTTTTGACGTTTTCTTTAACCATGTCTATTACCAATGTGAAGTATATGGACTCCTAATGGAGTTTATCTCAAGATGAGTTTTTTACGAGAGCTGCTAGATATAGAGTAGAGTAGACTAGCGGCAAATTTGTAGATGGAAGTGTGTGAGCGGGAAATTTCGACAACACAGGCATCCGTGTCTCCGCACAGATTCGATTGAGAAATGAATCTGCCCGGAATGGGATTAGAGCCCGCGTCATTCGCAAACGATGCCGACAATGTTTACACTTGACCACGGACCCGACGATTTCCTCCGTAAATGTAATACAGTTATTCTTGCATGTAATTGTTATATAAGTAAATTGTCTTTTTCGCTCATAAAAAATAGCATAAAAGTAAACTCAATAATAAAAGAATACAAAATATAATCCACGTTATTGGTTAACGACAAACTCGGTATTTTAGAAGCAAAATAGAAGTCAAAACTAGTTTGTTAACAAGTGGATTAAAAGAATATTTAATTTTAATCTCGTGTTATTTTTAGAGTCAAATTTGTATTGTCAATGTTTTTGAATAAAATTATAACAAAAAATTCAAATTTCGAACGAACTTAGCATTTAATATTTCAAAGAATGCGCATCGCCTCTTTTGTTTTTTTTGTCAGAACTGCTTTGTTCTCTTTTTAAAATGATTTTTTCTTTTTTATAGGTGGAAGATGGAAAATTCAACTGGGATCAGAAGACACAAGGGCTGATTCTGTCATCATTCTTCTACGGGTACATTATAACGCATTTACCCGGTGGAATAATTGCTGAACGATTCGGGGGAAAATATTCTCTTGGACTTGGAATTTTATCAACCGCCGTTTTCACCCTGCTGACTCCAATAACCGTCCAACTTGGAGGTGCTAATGCCCTTATCGGCTTGAGAGTTCTCGAAGGACTCGGAGAGGTGAGTTTTCGAGTGTTATATTGTTTACTTATCGGCCCCTTAGAAACAGAGAATCCTACTCATTGTTCTCTAATTTTCAGGACAGCCAAATAGCAGGTTTCACCAGTAATCAATTTCAAATAATTTTTAACAGAAGCCAATTTTTTTGAAAGAAGGCTTTTTGTTTTTATTTTTACATACAAAATAGTAACTTGTTCTAATTTATTGTTTTAAATTCATCGTACAATTTTCCCTCGACGGTCGTAAAAGGGTTAAATATATTGCAGTTATACTGTCATTGCAAGGAAGAAGGAAATTTATGAAATTTAGTTATAAATGCTATTTGCTAAATATTTTTGAAAGCTACATTAACTACAGTATAATAGCTGAAATCCTCTAAAAATACTTGGTGAAATAATGAACATCTGTTATAAGTATAAAAAAATCAAAGCAAAAAAAGCAGTAACTTTAGTTTAAGTTAGCAAAGAGGCAGTCAATGCAATTACTTATTGCTTGTTTAAAAAGAAAAAGAGGAAAAATCCAAAAACATTTAATATAATATAATTTTGACATTTTCACAAGGGTTTGTCAGTCAGTTACTGCCGTCTTGCTTAAAACGGCACAATAAATACATCCATGTCGATTTAAAAATGAAACTGACAGGACTGGTACTTAAACCCGTGAGCTCCACAAATGAAGCTGAAGACGCTGACCCTCAACGACGGAACATACGTTATATTCTATTAACTCCAAATAAACAATAAAAGAATTTATTTATAGAAGAATTCTTCGAAATGTTAGCCAAACCGAAATGAGTGGTCACGTGAAATGATTCTTTCGCACGTGACATGCAAGGCATCCGGTGTGGCCGCAGTGTATTTGCCAAAAATTAAATTCACCTCTCCGCTAATTATGCTAAATAACTCCGCACATTATAAGCGTAGCAAGATCTGCTCAAAGAGAGAAACCGGTTCTTTTGTTTCTGCAATATGGTGACGCGCGGTAAGATGAAATGTCGACACCACTATCACCCAACGTATATTCACTGTAGTATTATGACCCCCAAGGCGACCACTTCTTGTGGAAATTTTTAATCGCCAGCTTATCAGGTCCTCCCTGAATTATTCGCAAAGTTGCGACTGTCAGGCATCTTGGCAAACCTCTACTCTCTCTGAGCGTCTGTTGCGTATTCTTAACCTTTCAACAGCCCAGACTGAAACACCAGGTATACTGCCCAGAGCCCAAGATTTCCATAAAGTTGATATATTCTAGATGTAAGCATTTATGTTAAATAAGCACTTACATACCTCAGAAATCAATTGAAGCCAGTCAAATACTTCTTCGTATCCAATTTCAAAATATATAAGGTGACTGTTTTGCACCAACGAGAATTCTACGACATGGATCATATGGTCTTCTAATCGAAGGACCTACACATACTTTATTTTCTACGAGGACTGCTTGTTACTTAGTCGTACAAATTCTCTTAAGTTTGATGAGATTAGGGTAAGACAGCAAAGTGTCGTTTTTACTTAGCGCCACTTTTCGGATTGGATTGGCGGATAATTTAGACGAGAACAAAATCAAAATTTACCGTCACATATGGTGTTCGCACCGGGACTCAAGCCCGTGAGGTCCGTCACGGAAGCCAACGACGTCAAGAACTGTACCATGAAACTGGCAGCATAATAACATATTTATGTCATTTCAACATTGACTAGCCAAAAGTTATGTCTGCTATATCATGACCTACGAAGACTATATAAAAAAAACAGTGTCGTAACTCGTGAAGCCACTAAGAGATGTTGCATGTAAATCGAATGTTTCAAAGTTGGCCTAGGTTAAGATTAAATCAACAAAACTTGTTAGGCCTCTCGAGTTGGACGCACAGTACGTGATTAGCGTTCGAATGGCTGCACCAGCGCATATTACCCGGCAAAAATGATAATCTTTTCATATGTTCGATTAGGATTAATATTTATTATTGCTTGTTTAATTTGCAGGGTACGACCTTCCCAGCCTTGAACGCTCTGCTGGCTCAATGGGCTCCAGTATCCGAAAGAGGAACCATCGGGTCTATAGTATTCGGTGGCGCCCAGCTTGGCAACATCGCTGGAACACTCTTCTCTGGGCTGTTACTCCAGAACGGTGACTGGCCTTCTGTGTTCTACCTCTTTGGAGGAATTGGAATTATATGGTTCATCCTTTGGGTGAGTTTTCTGAAGGTTTATTTTAAATATAATAAATAAAAAATAGTCTCGAGAATTTTACGTCATACGTAATGTCTGGATGGCTATGTCTCTCCTCGCAAGAGATATCGTCAATGCAACCCCTATTTAATATAAACATAAGGCTTGTTTTAAATGATAAAGTTTTATCCCATCAGTCTAGTCAATTCATAAGGTAACCTATTTAAGTTGTGATAGTTTCTTGATAATTTAAATCTAATATATGTACTTAATTTCTTCCCTGCTGAGCTGATTTACGGATATTCCAACAACTAAAATATTATCAGTGTTTGCGTTAAATACACTCAAACTAAGGATGAGGTTATCATACTAAATAATGTGCATCTATTTTATTTAAAAAAATCTTTTCCGTCATAGTTTAAATATTATTATATTTGGTTATGTTTGAATATCAATTTGCAACACACCGCAATCAGGCGTCTCAAGATATGAGACGCTAGAAGTCAACGGGTTGAATGTTTAAAAATGTAAGATTAAGCGAATTGTATGAAAGTCGAGCATACCTAAATCTAAACTGTATATTTATAATACTCGGTCGTACATCAGTGAATCGAATGCGATCCGTTCTTTCTATTTACATGTGAAGGTATTTGACGATGATTTCTAAAACATTCAAATGCAGTTCCGCAACATAACTTGTTTCCGTTTGATTACAGACCCTTCTCTGCTACAACGACCCTCAATCTCATCCCTTCATTTCTGATGAAGAGAAGAAATATTTGGAAGAAGCTCTTGGAGGAACTAGGACAAGAAATGCACACACACCATGGAGAGCAATTTTCACATCTGTTCCACTTTGGGCTTTGATTGCCGCACAGGTAATTAAATCATTTCCTCGTCCTCTTGACAGACGTCGTAGATTAGTAGATTAGTATTTAAAAAAAAAATACTTGGCATTACAGATTACGCCAATGCGCCAAACATTCGGAATTGTGAAAGTCATACGATAATAACTCGATGATAAATAATGAATCAGTTGTGCACAAAATCAACGATAACTAACATACACCCAGCCCAAAATCTCTTTTTTTTCAATTGAAAAAATCTGACCTTGCCGGGAATTGAACCCAGGCCCCCCGATTGCTAGGACAAAGCTCTTGCCACTTGACAACAGGGACCGTCTTAAAATATTTTCGTATCCACTTATGTATTATTTGGTATCATGTGGCATCCATAACTCAAAACAGGGAATACGAGATACGTTTCTTTAATCGAAAGGAGCAGATATAATACTGTAATGTTATTGGCTATGTCAACGACCAATAGCGTTGTGGCTTCAACATAGTTTTCGTTGGTAATTCGTTCATATAAGTTACTTTGGTGCACTTTGAAGAGCTGTTGAATGCGGGTGCAGGTAACAAACATGACCTAAACACATCTGACAATGATCTCCAAGTCCAGACTGGAAGACAACTGTTTTATTTCCACTAAGATTAGCAATCGGATAAAAACAGCTGTACGAGGAGTTCCTCATAGATAGTATACGTATATAAAAGTAATAGTTTTTTACCCTCGTGCGAATGATTGTATTTTGGTAGACATATTGAATTAAAATGTTTTTCTTTTATTATAGGTCGGGCACGATTGGGGATACTTCACCATGGTAACAGATTTGCCCAAGTACATGAAGGAGGTCCTCTGCTTCGATATCTTGAAGGTCGGAATTCTCGCAACCCTTCCATACATTGTCATGTGGTTCACCTCAATCGCCTTCGGTTGGGTTTGCGACACGTTCATCGTAAAGAACTGGCTGTCCGTTACCAACTCAAGAAAATTCTTCACAACAATTGGTGAGTCTTAATTAATTTAGAAAAGTGTTAAAATTATCCATCAATTAAAATTTTAAATGTCAAATAACACTATTTTTCACTTTTAATGTGACTACTGAATCACTAGTTGAACATACTCGCGATGAGTGAAACTGGTTCTATTCTTTAAAAGAATATGAGTGTAAATAGATAGTGGGCTTAGCAAAATATGTATTTCCTGAAATGAATTTCTTGAAATAAGGTCCAATTCATAAAAATATGATTTTAATGTAGATGAACTTTGAAACAAACATAACAGCTCATAGAATAGTGATTTTTTAAAATTTCATTGTTGACGTTGAAAAATGAAGGAAATAAATAAGTTTTTATTGATTAAAAAATCCATTACCATCCAGGATGTTGGTATCAATTTTAGAATTTTATGTATTTAGCACTCAATAAAACATTATTTATTACTATTATATAAATGACCTCCAGTTTGATATTTTTCGTCCTCTAAATTCATTTAAAAAATATATTTTTTATATTCGATCCTGTCATCAATACATAACGCAGCAAATAATTTATTTTCCACGAGCTTCCGATGTTCCAAAAAATGGCAAGTGCAAGTACACGAAATATTTTAAAATAATAATTCGTTTATGCTTGATAAATACATATTTTCATATTTATTTATTGGCAAAAAACTATTAAAAATACATGGCATTACAGCAAGCGCCAATGCGCCATGCATTTGAGAAATTAATAAAGATTACATAAAATATTACAAAAATAAGAAACAGAACAGAAACATATTATTTACATAAGAAAACATAATTTTTAAACAAAGCATCAAGTTCACTGCCGAAGATGTCAACATCAACAGGCAGCGCATTTATCAGCCGAATAGCCCTTGCAACTGGAGAGATTCAAAAGACCTACGTGAAACAAGTTTTGACAAAGAAAATTGATTTGTCTTTGTTACGACCACGTAGGTAAAAGCTGGGAGCATGCAAATTTAAATTTTCAAGGATGTCAGAGTTATCAACTTGGCCCCGAAGAAGAAGAGAAAAATGTTTTAATATTGCAATTAGTCTTCGAGCTTCAAGTGAGTGAAATGACAGCATTCTAAAAAGAAACTTGGTTGGATAATATTCCATTAATGAATTGTCATACGGAAAATAGTTGAATTTTTTTTGAAATAATAATAACGCAGAAATTTTTATGAACTCGCTCCAGTTGCGACTTAAATTTAAATTCATATGGACCCCAAATAATAGATCCATATTCTAGTTTGCTAAAACTAAAGAAACATAAAGAGTACGAAACACAGTAGGGTTTTTCAAATGGTTTACTTTGCCGAACTATGAATCCAAGAAGTTTACTAGCCTGCAGGGTAATTGAAGAAATGTGGGAATGAAACGTGAAAGAAGAGTCAAATGTTATACCAAGATCAACAACTTCAGACAAACGCTGTAAAGACATATTCGATATCTCATATTTATATTTGATAGGAAATTTTGAACGAGAGAATGAAATGCAGAAACATTTCGAAAATGTTGAAGTCAAGTTTGTTTATTAAGGACCAATTTACAATTGAGTTTATATTATGCTGTAGAATAGTACAATCCGACTCATTCCTGATGGTTGAAAACAGTTTTAAATCATCAGCAAAACAATACTTTATTCCACTCATACTGTGTCATTTATAAAAATGAGAAATAAAATAGGACCAAGGTTTGATCCCTGTGGCACTCCAGAATATGTTGGAAAAATTTGTGATACGCACCCAGCATATTCAACATATTGGCGTCTATTTGACAAATAAGAATGAAAAAAAATTGATAACCTTGTTCAGAGCTTCCTATTGCTTTTAATTTATTTATTAGAATAACATGATCAACCCGGTCAAATGCTTTGGAAATATCCGTATAAATGGCGTCAACTTGACAATGAGAATCAAGAGAATGCAAAATATACTCACTATACACCATAAGATTGGTTACAGTAGATCGCTTTGATCTAAAACCATGTTGGGCATTAGTTAGCTGACAATCAACATGCATATAGATATATCTATGCAAAAGTGATTCAAAAAGCTTGGCTGGTGCTGATAAAAATAGCTACAGGCCGAAAGTTTGTTATCTCGACAAAGAGCCTTTTTTTTATGAACCGGTCTTATACGGGTCAAACTCAACATTCAGGAAAAGTGAAGGTACTTAAACTTAAATTGAACAAATACAGTAGTGGGGTAGTTAAAATTTCCCTGCAGCCTTTAAGTAACCACGGTGGAATACCATCAGGGCCCACTGAAGATTTTGGGTAGAGACGGTGAAAAAGCATATTTCATATCGGACTCGTCAAAAATTGTTGATATTTAGTGTTGGCCAGTTAGAATGCACATACTCGGATTTAGAGTGGGTGAAGTTTGGAGGAGTTTTTGAGTAAACCGACCTGAAGTGATTAGCAAATCCTTCAGCAATAGACTAGTGACCATTCAACACACTACCATTAAGAGACATAGATGAGAGCTGAGTGAAGAGTCACGAATATGGCGGACATACGACCAGAAAGTTTTCGGATCAGAATTGATATTTCGACCAATCTGACTGATGTATGATTTGTAGCTACACGAAATTAGTTCATGAACTCTTCTACGCTTCTCAGAAAAAATATATAATCACTATGACAGTTGGACCGTTTCCATTTCTTATGGCATTCATATTTTAATCTTATAGAATTCAATATTTCAGATGTAAACCATTTTGGATATCCACGTTTCACGCCAGAGTACTCATACACATTAAAAATCATTGAAAACATTATAAAAGATACATGTTGCTTTATTTACATCACTGATTGAATACATATCCACTCAAATCCAAGCTGTGTATCCCGTTGTACATGTGCAATAGGTCACCTCGGCAAAAATTCCATGAAACTCTAGTATCACAGATATCAGGGTAATCATCACCCTCAACGTATCGCCCACGACGATAAGCGCATAATCTCTTTTTAAAAGCAATAGGAAACTCAACCACTATAGTTGGGTGATAACTGTCCTCAAGGACTAGAGGGTCATCACTTGCATACACCGATACACAGCAATCTGCATCAGCCAGCACCAAGTCCAGGACTCTTGCCTTCACATTTTCAATCTGTGAGAACTGTTTCAGATTCACACAGCTTAAAAAATGAGCAAACTCAAATCCTACTCCGGGTGCCGACGAATACAAATTGAAATCACCAATGATAGCAATAGAATTTCGCACTGACAAGTTCAAAAAAAGTTGAAAATTTGTTCATATGACTCAAGTGAGCACTTAGGGGAAATAAATACAACAAACCCTCAGAAGTGACCCACCGCACATCACTTCAACAACGACAACATCAACCTGGACACATGGATTACACTCAATCCTAGTAACACTCTCAACACAGTCAGTACGTATGGCAATGAGAACACCACCACCTCTTTGGCCATATCTACGATCTTGACGAAATACGATATACTCATCAGTGAAAAGTTCAGCGTCATTAACAGATTCATTGAGCTACGTCTCACTCAGGCAAACAACTGGATAGCTGTTCGCCAGTAGAGCATTGAAAAACCCAACAGACTTGGTTCGAAGACCCCGAACGTTCTGATAATATATATCAATATTCTGAAAAGAAAGTCACATCTTTTTGGTAAGCTTTTGGTTTATATTGCCACTCTTTTACCACTGAATTAAGTGGCCACACATCAGACACAAAAATTTATTTAACTTAGATTTAGGCACTATTTTAAATGAAGCGTTTTTGCTTTTGTCAACAATTTAATAACACTGACAGCGACATCTGGTACACTTTGAATCAAAAAATCAGTAAGTCCCTCGACGGTTGTATCAGCATGTAGGGACCATACATGAATATAATGAAGTTGCTCAATTCCTGAGCAGCAGTAGTCCCAGTTCTAGTGCCGCATGGCGAGCACTCACTGGTGAAGGTGAAGTGGAAGAAGTTGAAGAAGTGGTATAGCTTTTTGTTTTTTTCTATGTTTCACCGCTGTCCATTCTTCAACATTCAATATAGAATCGTGGGACGTAATCAATGAAGTTGATGGAATGGGTTGACTGGGCTTTAGCTTATCATTAGACACTTTTAACTCTTTCAACCGGTGTGGAGGCAGGAGACACTTGACGCCTCTTGGTTTACTAGTAGGTGTACTGGTATGATGTAAGGTCACCTGAACGAGTGATCCTCTTCGTCTTTGGCGTGGCTGAGATGGCTCATTTAAAGGCTTATCGCAGTTTCAGATTTCATGAAGCATTGAACTGCTTCAACTCTCTCAGTAAGAGCCTTTAGACATTGAATAATATCTCTTATTTCACTGCTTAAATCCATTTTGATTTACAATACACTTACACAAGATACACTTGAAAAAATGTTACAGTTAATTAACAGGTGAAAACAAGTGAACTCTAATAGAAAATTGTAAAGTAACAATTTGAAAACTATGTTTAACTCATATATATATGTATATATAGATATAGAAATACTTTGGTCACTTTAAAATATTGCAACAGTAAAGTCCTGAAGAAATAAACTGTGAATAATTACTAATTCTTGTATAATTTCACAAATACGAAGCACTAATAATGACAGCTGGTGGAGTGTCGTGATGTCGTCATAGCAACTATCAAACATAGATCAGTCCCTTAATTACTGGATGTTGTTTTCTAATGCAGGGATAATCAGGTATTGGAAACCATACTTGTATAATTATTAAATGATATCATTTGTTTACAGCTGCTATTGGACCCGGAGTGTGCATCATCCTCGCATCCTATGCTGGAGAAGGCGATCAAGGTGGAATTAACGCTGTGATCTTCTTCACCGTTGGTATGGGATTGATGGGAGCCTTCTACCCTGGTATGAAAGTCAACGCTTTGGATCTCAGTACAAACTTTGCTGGAACTCTCATGGCTATTGTCAACGGAATCGGCGCCTTGTCAGGAATCGTCACTCCATACCTTGTAGGAGTCTTAACACCCAACGTGAGTAGAGTTTTTCCTATGAATAACTAGTATTGCTACCCGGCGTCGCTCGGACTAAGCGACCAATAATTATTTAATGTTATATCATTCTACATAATTATATCACAAAATCTAACATCCAAAATAGAGTTAAAATAAAATCACAAACTTTATTTAATTTGATGACAGCCCCTTCTCGCCCGTTAAAATATCCAAATTCAAGGAAAAAATCTAATTTGCTGTCAAATAATACCTTCACGTAAATAATAAACATTATTATATTGCAACTTGCAACAACAATGCAAAAGGGAATTACAGACATACATACATACATACGCCGTTTCGGTTTTATATATAAGACTAGTATTGCTACCCGGCGTCGCTCGAACTAAGCGACCAATAATTATTTAATGTTATATCATTCGACATAATTATATCACAAAATCTAACATCCAAAATAGAGTTAAAATAAAATCACAAACTTTATTTAATTTGATGACAGCCCCATTCTCGCCCGTTAAAATGTCCAAATTCAAGGAAAAAATCTAATTTGCTGTCAAAGAAATGTCAAATAATACCTTCACGTAAATAATAAACATTATTATATTAATAAAAGCCGGGAAAAGTTCAGTAGAAGACTAATTTATTACATTTTGACTAAATGTCTTCGCCGATAAAAATTCAAACATTTTTTCTTTCATATTCGTTTTTATGGCAAGTTAATGACCAACAATGCAAAAGGGAATTACAGACCCACAGACATACATACGCCGTTTCGGTTTTACATATAAGATAATTGTTGTTACAGGCATCGTTTATGAGCAATGGACTAGTTGTGTCACGTTACAAGTCAACACATTCTATTCGTTTTGATTCTAATTATGATTAAAAAAAGTAGCTTCACTTTTACATTGTAAATTTTAGCTTTCCAAAGAATTGAATCTAAATAGTTCGAAGCATTACGGATTTTTGGTAAATTATGGATATACATATGGTCACGGGACAGAATCCCAATCCTCTCGAGCTAAGCTCAAAAAATTTATACATACTGGCTTATAATTTAATGTTTTGACTTTACTCATTGAGTTCTTGTGGATTATTATAAAATATGGAATCAAAATGATTAAATCTGAAGAATATTACTGATTATTGTAAGAGTTCTGAAAGAAGAATTTGTTTTTTAATATTAGCCTACAGTAAAATTATTCTTTTTATTTTAAACAAATAATAAACTTATGTGGCATTTTTGCTCCTGTAAATTGAAACAACTTGATTTCATACTTATTGTGAAGTATTCTTTACGATCTTCTTTTATTTAAAATTTAAAAATTAAAGACGAAACAATCGTAAGCCTTACATTCATTTCATTTAATGTGCTTATTTTTCGTAAATCTTTACAAAAATTCTGTCCCGTGACCTTATATCCATAATTTACTGGTTTTTTTTTCAAAATCTCCTATTTGTGACATGTCGAGCTCATTATATCTCAATTACAATCAATTTTGTACTTTTCCATGAGTTTTATCGCTAGCACTCTTGAACTTGCACTAACTCACTTATTTCTCGTGCACACATGACTCGAATTAACGATAGACTGTTCAGCTTAAGTTCATTTGTGCAACTTGAAATGCTTGATGATGCCCAAACACAAAACACTGGTGTTTAACGATAAAAATCATGGAATGTCCAAAATTTTAACGATTCAAATTTGATATTGAAATCCAAACAAGCACCTCTAGTCGAATTCCTCAATTGTATGTCGGTATGTTGAGGAAAATTTCAAAAATCCAAGGTTTGATTCTGTAAAAGTCTTATTTCATAATCACTTAAGCTCATGCATGCCAATATAATTACTTATCACATCTTTACCATTCAATTTCAGTCGAATCTCGAAGAGTGGAGAACCGTTTTCTGGATAGTCCTCGGAGTTTTCTTGGTGACGAACCTTATCTTCGTGCTCTGGGCGTCAGGGGAGGAACAGTGGTGGAACGACATTCCTAAGCATGGATATCCCGAGAACTGGAAAGGAGCGAAGTTCTACCAAGAGAGTACAGCCATGGAGGAGAATGTCAAAAGAACAGATGAAGATACTCTATCGGTGTCTGTGATTCCTACAAAGTTATAAAAATTACCGTGACTTAAGCATAATACATTTTAAAGACAATACTATGAAAAACTTTTAGTCGTGATTAAAAAAAAGGTTCAACACAACTGAAAATGGATTAAACAGGGATATGAATATTAAAAAATAATGACATCTTCAAGTATTAAAACAAATTTATTATTAATGTTTAATACTAAATGAAAAGTCATTACGAAATTATATTGGAACTGTTTTCGCTGTATAGTTTGAACAGATCAAAATGTTTTCCAATAAAAATGCATTGGCATATATTAAACAAAACATATTTCTATATTAATTTACAATTATTGTAAACGTTGATCGTTATAGAAATGTGTTTTTAATTAGAAAATATTACGAAATTTGGAGATGAAATCGTAGCAGCACTGTACATGATAAACTATCGATTTTTGTTAATTTATATATAGTTTCTCGATGAGACAATCATGATTGTTTATTTTTATTCCCACTTGGCATTAAATAACAATTATTATACAATTGATTTGAAAATTTTCTGTTTGAATCTATTTAAAAATATAACTGTTCTATAATAAAGCTATTCAGATGGTTTTCAGTAGTTTCAAACAAAAAAAATTTACAATCATTTAAATTTATCAAAATATTTTGATAGTGTTCAGTGTGTATTTTTATGCGATTTGCATAAAATTGATTATTTTCATGGATATTTAAATATCTAATGTGATTTTTGTATTTATAGTACATATAAGAGGTTAGCGAAACACAATAATTTAATCTATGATCAATATTATTTGTGTTTATTTAGAAGAATAACTATGTTTTATTTGAGGCGCTTGAAAAGAAAAAAACCGATATATCAAAAATTTCAAATCCCGAAAAATGCATATAAAAAATTTCAGCTCATTTGTACATGTGTAGTCAATAATAACTTCAGGTTTTATTTCGCTTATTTTTGTTAAAATAGAAATAAGCTGAAATATAATTCTTTCGATGGATACGGTGGTAAATTTGTTAACATGAAAGATGATTTAATTTTTTTATGAAGTTAAACCATCGTTAAAACTTATAGTTTCAGCGTGAAATAAATTAACGTTATTCACTACTTCATTAAAAATGGGTTTTTGCTTTTCAAGCCCCTCATTTCTACCCCGAGATTAATTGTGGTATAGTTGTCAAAGATATGTACGTAGGAGTAAAGCAGAACCCTTTTAGTATTTAATTATATGTTATATTAAATATTTTGCTCTGGTTATAAATTTTGTTCTCAGAGATAAGAAAATTTGATACTGTGTTATTGAAAGATTTAACCACCAAAATAAAATATATGAAAAACTGTAATAAATTTGAGTTCAAAATTAACAGTTATAGTAAACTAAAAAGTTATACCTAGTAGTTTTTTGAAAGGTGGCACGCAAAAAAACTTTTACCGTAAGCTGACAGTAAAATATGTACAAAATATCATTACATTTTCCAGAGCAAAGTAATGATTTTATTTGAACATTGAAGTATATAAATGATTGTTTATACTTCTAATATACATTGTAAGACATTTGTTATTTTTGAAGGATTATGAAACTTTATTATCTTCTCGTATTCCATTCATCATTATATATAATAGAAGTTCTTGAATGATTCCTGTGGATACTTTTTTCTGTTGGTACCGCGCTGTATACCGGAAACATCCACTAAAGCTTAAATTCTCAACATTCCATATTATTTATACGACTTATGTGACTAGCCACTACTCATTCGGATTTTTTTCGTTGGTTCAATATAAAATTATTATTAAGTTTTATAATATCATCCCTACCAAGCAAAGGCGTTAATATTTTTTTTGTGATTCTGAGTTAAATTTGAGGTTAGGTTCACAACAAAAAATATGCACGGACTTCCAAGAGGATGTTCTTGAAAAAAATCTCGAAAAAGAAGCGATTTTTCACAAACAATCGCTTAGATTTTGGCTTGGAAGGGGTGATATGCATTTTTTTTAAATTAATGAATGGAAAATAAAATTAAACGAAAATATAATTATAGCTTCATTAAAATGTATTAGAAAATATTCGACTGAAAAAAAACATTCATGATGGTAAGCCACGCCGAGAATGTTACGGGAAATGCATATATACATACAATTTAAAGTCCGATGTTAGAATGCACGCTATTTCTACATATATTCTACGAGTATATCAGAAAGTTTACGGCTAGAACCTATGTATACCCTTCGCTACAACAAAGGGTGTCAAACTATCGAATTATAGTTTCGCTACTGATCGATACGAATGAAGTGATTACGGTGCTAATTGTTTTAAAAGTGAGTCAAATATGTCAAATTATTATTGCTTAAATTGTCAATTTTTATATCTATTAACCGTTATATATGCTAGAAAACATGTTACCAAACGATGAAATTCTGTTGGAAGCCCTATAATATTGTTATGTATAATATAATACGTAAAAATAAATAATGTTTTCATGAATGCGTGATATATATTATGTTAAATTAATTATTATTATATTAGAGTAGTTAACCCAATCAAAAAAAAACATTTAATAACAATTACTATTATTAATATAATTTATTTGTTACATAGTATTTTAAATTATCGATCAACTTTTGGCATCTATCTGGGTTTAATTCTCATGTGATATTTTAAGCATATTTTGTAAAGATTAAAGAATAACCGCCTTTTAGATTTTAAATTCCAACTTCCATCACCTTTAGTTAAGTTTAGTTAAGTAATTTAGAAATATTATTAGTTTTTGTAAATATTCTTAATATTTATGTAAATAAAATTCCTCATAATCCAAAATACGCATTTTTATTTCTTGCAATAATTGTCTTCGGGTAAGTTAAAATATATAATGATTCTAATAATTGATTGAATTGGCATTTACCATTGAAGAAAACATGTGCCAAACTTACGTAATTTTATTTTTTATACGATTTTATTGAAATGCCCATGAACGTTTAATTTTTTTTAAAACATTTGAACCAAATACTTTGTACTTTATGGAATTACAGTCAAACTGCGTGACTATTTTTCCGCTAGATGTCACCAGTAGGGACTCCAATTACTCGAGTATCGAGTAGTAAAATTTTAAAATACTCGAGTAGTTTCAGATGTACCAAAATGAATATTATTAATTCAAATGTGTGTATATAAATAGTTGATAAATAAGTTTAAATTATTGCATTATTACATTTATTTTAATTTATGAAACATATGTTTCGAAAATAATAGATAATCAAACGTCTCAAATTTTTAACTTGGTTCGACGCTTTGTTTTTTTATTACTGCAGTAGATCTGTTTCTGTGGACGTCGGCTTAAAATTTAACAATGATTGCTAGTGCTATCAAGTTTGTCTGTCGGCTGTTTAAAAAAAAATGGAAAATATTCTTCATTTATAAATAACGAGTATTACTCGAGTATTTTTTAAATTACTCGAGTATCGAGTATTTGAAAAAATAGGACGATTATACTCGAGTATCGAGTACTCGATACACGAATTGGAGTCTCTATTCACCAGGCGGGTCGAGTTAACACTCAAGTCACCGGTCCCGCGTTCGCGCGGAAATTATCGCAATCGGTTAACAACCGGTCCCGCGTTCGCGCGGATTTACGCCCCGCGCATTGTCTTTGCATCTGTTGGCTCATTACATGACACTTTTGGATTTTTTTTTTTATTTTACGACCCATTACTGTCTGGTTAATAGCTCCCCGTGTTTTTTTATTCAATTTCTCACAAGCTTATGGCTCAAAAACGTCCTTGAAATAAAATATATTTGTTGAGTCAAAAAGTTTCCTATAATGAAATATAACGACTGAAACGAACTAAGTATTTTTGTTTATTATCTCGGCAAAATATGTTTATTGTCTACTCTGCGTCTAAATATTTGAATTAGGACAATAAAAGTAATTTCGGTAAAAATATAAATGGATTTCTCAATGTCATGTTGGGGATGAATGGGGCACATTGCATAATGTTTTTTGAAAGATTTATACTGAACCCTATTTTCAAAAATACACGAATCATAAAAATCAAATTACCGGGAATGTTTGAGGTATTGATTTCCATTGTATTTTTAAACATTTAGCGAAGTCTTTACACAGTCCATATGATGTGACCATTCCCATGTTATATACATAAGAATTATATTATAGTTTGAAAATATCGGTCGAAATGAGTACAACCTATGTGATATCTCCGCGAATGCATTTGTAATTATTTCGTATTTCTACGTAAAATCATTTTACATACGTGCTATTATAGTAATGGTAAAATTTGTGGAAAAAGAGTTTAAATTTACGTGTTTTGTGAAGTAATAGATATTACAATCAAAATAAAACAAAATACAAAGAAGTTGAAAAGACCCGAAAATGGATCGACAGTGAAGGAAATAAAAAAAAAATTTGCTCGACAATAATACCATTATTACCAGGTGAGAAATATATGCTAAAAAATGTGCTACATTTTTTCAAACGATATCATCGCTTCTGAATCATTGTCGAGGTTTATGGCATCAAATATACATACATGGAAAACTTTTACAATAGTTATATAATGGAGTATAGTTAGTATTAAATAATATGTGTGTAATTTTTCTTGCAATGTTTTTATCTTTTTCACATTTCAGATGCAATAAATTTAAATATCAGTTTATTTTTTTTTACTAACTCACTTATTTACATTACCTAATAAAATAATAATAATATTTAAGTTTTTATGAAAACTAATAACAATAAATGAACTCTTTTTGGCTCGTAAAAGTAATAGTTATAATGTTTTTGCGCCATTGTGATGACACGTAAATGTTCCTAATTTTACGACTGATGGTATGTACCCTAATTCTCGGAAGTCTCTCAATAAATATTATATTTTTTGGTTGATTATTATAAACCAACAATATTTTGTAAAAAGATCGCAAAAAACATTTCAAAGGAATGAGACTTTGCTATATGTGTTTATGTAATAAAATGAGTAAAAGAAATATTTCTTTTGCTTTCCTTTCAAAAATATGAATAAATCATGTGTTTGCAGCTTTAATATTTTATTTTTTCGGACTTATTGTTTTTAAATACATATATTATACTATTCTCAATAGACTTTATTTTATCCGATTTACTCAACTGATTAAAAAGTTATAAGCATAATTCAAAATGTCGCGCGAAATAATAAAATCGCGAAAAATGTGCGGTGTTGGGTAAAAAGTTTCCTATAAATAAACATGGACTATATTCTGACTGAAACGAACTAAGTATTTTTGTTTATTAGCTCGTCAAAATATGTTTCATTGTCTACTCCGAGTCTAAATATTTGAAATAGGACAATAAAACTAATTACGGTAAAAAGATGAATGGATTTCTCAATCGCATGTTTGAGGTGAATGGGGCATACTGCGTTAAGTTTTTAAAAAGATTTATTACTGAACCCTATTTCAAAAATACGTGTATCATAAAAATCAAATTACCGGGCATGTGTGAGGTATGTATGGCATTTTGCTTTCTAGCAATTACCATTGTATTTTTAAACAATTAGCGAAGTCTTTACACATTTTGATGTTGACCATCCCCATTTTATATACATACTTATATATAAGAATTGTAGTTTAGAATTAGTTTGAAAATATCGGTCGAATAGAATACATCCTATGTAATTACTCCGCGATTGTATTTATAATTATTGCGTATTTCTATGTAAAATCGTTTTACATACGTGCTATAGTAATGGTATATAATCTTATAATTTGTGGAAAAAGAGTTTAAATTTACGTGTTTTGTGAAATAAATATATTATAAACTAAATCGTAGAACCAAAAATAAAACCCAATTGTATTTTAGATTATAACAAAAATATGAAAGGCGTTGATCGTGTCGATCAAAACTTATCATATTACTCAATATATCGGAAGACGACGTGTTTATTTTGTAATGTTCCATTACACATGGGAAAATGTTTTGAAGATTACCACACAAAAAATATTGATAAAATTTTAGTGATTATTGTAGACGTATGGTATAGTATAGTTAGTAGTGATAAGTAATATGTGTGTAATTTTTTCTTCTGTTTTCATTAAAAAATAATATTTAAGTGTTTATAAAAACTAATAACAATAAATGAACCCCTTTTGGCTGGTAAAAGTAATAGTTATAATGTTATTGTGGCATTGTGATGACAAGTAAATTTTCCTAATTTATACGACTGATGGATGTATGGTAAGTCTAGCGGCTCTCAATAAATACTCTATTTTTTTCAAATATTTTTATACAATATTGTGTAAAATGAAAGCAACCTTTGCTATAGTAAGATAGTCTGAAGATGCCTCTGAAAGAGGCAAAACACTTGTCATGATTAGTAACACAATACGTGGAATAATCTATGTTATTTTAAAAGTTATATTGAAACCATTGTAATTTTTCAACATTACAATTTTAGTTCTAGTATTAATAATCACTGATAATCGTAGTGTCGTAGTGATGTTCAAGTTGTTTTGTCAAGAATACTTGCAAATGCGAAACAAATCTGTTGATGAAAACCAGGGCTGTGGAGTCAGAGTCGGAGTTTTTTGGCCGGAGTCGAAGTCGTCGCGGCGATTTGGCTGGATTCGTAGTCGGAGTCGGAAATTTTGAAAAGTTTGAACTTTTTATTTTTGCATATAATATGTCAAATTTGGCCATTGGCCAGATTCCTAGGGTTGATATTTAATTGAATACACATCAATAGGAAAATTAGGCAAAAAAGTGACGATATTCAACTTTTTTTTACCGACTCCACAACCCCGTTAAAAACATATTCAAATATTTCAAAATAAAAAAGCAGTTTGAAAAATAAAAAAAAAGTGACATTATAGTATCGTTAGAAAAGTAAATTATTTTCACTTGTGGCGTTTTTAAAAAAATGCATAATCAAATTTTAGTAAGTAAACTATGTTTTGAACAGGAGCTTACTCTCATATAACCCAATTCCCACCTTAGCATTTTCTTTATTTATTTCTAGGTTACTAAGAACTAATTACTTATGGTTGTTGAGATAATTGTTTTAATCGGCTTTGTGTTGGTGGTTTTCTGTAAGATAACAATCATTTGATCAGCTCATTGATTTTAAAGTTTAGATGACATTGATCAAAATGTTTTTTGTCTCTATACGAGACATGTTTACAAAACAAAATGCAATGCTAATGTTTTTTTTCAGCAAATGGAAATATACTATTGTTGACGATGTAAGTAAAAAAGCATGAGAAAAAGATAATATTTGAATAAAAAATGACTAACGTGAAAATAACCTAGTAAAGATTTCAATGACTATTATGAAATAAAATTTCAATAAAAACAATAAATTGAATAGCTTATTTATTCAATAATTGACTAGTTGAAATAAAATGCCAAATATCTTGAAACATCAATATAAAAAAACGAATCCCGTGACTCAAAATTTTAAAAGCGAAAGAGATCTTTTTTTTTTCATGTCCGCTCCCAACATGGAGCATATGGACTCCTCACTGTGTTTATATCAAAATATGATTTTTCTAGGAGTACTGCTTGTTGCTCAACCTCTCTTTTTCGAAGAGAGTAGGGATGGTAAGGATACGAGGACTAGGACAGGATTAGTGATTAGCTTATCGCTGATACTATACGTCGCACTTTGGTATCAGATAGGTGGAAAGGGATTTTAGTCTCATTTTAGTTAGGGAAGATATTTTAGTCAAATATATAATATTTATTTTTTCTACACTAAAGATACTATGTGCCACTTAAAAAAAATTAAGTAAATTTGTATAGAAACGGTTTCCTACAATGTTCTGTTTCTCACAGCTTCTTGAATTCAATCTATTTTTTTCAATACGTAAACAAATACGATATTTGTCTTTGAAAATCAAGTGTTTTTGCTTTCATAATCGCATAACACAATTAGCAGTTTTAGGCAGATAGTTCTTTATGCATCTCAGCCATTAATTTTATTAGTTGGTCAGAATGGTAAAATCATACATTAATATAATTACACATTACATTATTACATAGATTTTCATTTGGTACTATTGTTGTAAAAGTGGCACATTCATATTACTCATGGATAAATACTTTTATTAAATTTTGTTAATTTTTATGAAACAGAAAACATAATTAAGAAAAAAATCGTTTACAGATATCAGTTTAACACTGAATTTAAAAATCTCTCCAGAGTTTAAAATTTAGAAGTCTAAAATGCACCTTAGCATTTAAAAAAAATTGTGGCGCTCACAGAGAAACATTATAACACGAAAAATGGTTAGTTATTCGTAACATAAGGGGCCTGGAATGTTGGTTACAAATCTGAAATTGTAATTTAAATTTCTAAATAATAAAAATATTTTTTTTCCACAAAACGTCGATACTGTCTAATATAATTTGAGCCCTTGTGAGGTGAAGTGAGCCAAGTCAAAAAAAAAAAAAAAAACTTTTCTATTTGCCTTTAAAGTTCAATCACTTTTTTACTTCGTTTTTATGTAGAACTATCATAATGAATAGAAAAGATATCTTAAGGAAATGATGATTGAATAAATGTTATAAAAGTGAGTTCATTGCTGACATATCACGAGGATACTTTAAGACCTGAAGAATATGATACTGCATCTCATATATTTAAAAAAAAAAAATGCCACTTGGCTCACTGCACTTCTATCGCCCCATATTAAAGGTCTGCACGGGCCGAAATTAATATAAAATTCTACCCGAAAATCTCCAACTCGGCCCGACCCCAGCCCGAGGCTCATTCTTGGCCCGTTAACGGCCTCGTTCTCGAGCCAGGCCCGGGCTTGAATCCAAACCTTCGTTACCCGGCCCGAGATCTTGCAGACCTCTACCTCATATACATATATATAACATATTACAAAAAATATCCAATTGATCGGATTTAGCAAAATGATAAAACTTTTGTATTAGTTCAGAGCATACATTTGTTGTGTAAAAAAACTACTATTTCAATGTTTTTAATAATCTCACTTTTTTCCAATGATGCCACCTGGTTCCCTGCACTTATTAGGGGAGCATATATAGTTTCATATTACAATATATGAAATGACAATAGTATACAGTCAAACCTCCGAAAACACTACTCCATATAACACGCTAGCCGAAAATATTCGCCGCAAGTCCTCCGATGGCACGGTCGCATTCCATTGTCGTTGCAATGTAATGTTGCCGGCTGTTATTCCGGGGCGGATGCCGATGCACACACACAGCCAAACGGCTGGTCGTCTCTACGGTGCATACTCTCGCATACACTCAATCAACACGTGCCAGACAATACACGCACGGCGTGCCGACTTCCTGTTTGCTACATTTTGCGAGAGCTATGCATTGTATCACCTAGCAACCAAATATTTACGTAAATAAATATTTCGTTCATATATTTTTTTTGCAAAACTAATATATAATCTTAGTTTGCATTTTTTGCGGAAAAAACCGAAGTCCCTAATTTTGTATGAGATTCACGCCACCGTTTACACTACTTCATATACCACGGTCCAGACCATAGTAATAGCGGGGGTTTTACTGTATTAACATATTTTTTGTTAGAATTTAAAAAAAGTATCCATTTTATCGGTTTCTATGTATGTTTAATGGTTAACACACCTCAATATATCTTCACTTATCACAATTTGCCAATTACAATAGTCCAAGCCGCAACAAGTTAGCTATAAATTGTTTGACTTTGTACCTGTATTGATCAACAATGAAATGTTATATATCGGAAATATTTCAAGCAAAAATTTTAATATCACTTAAGCCATTGACTCTGCGACATGAGTTGTCAAAATATACGAGGAGTTTCGACGGTAGTTAACGTTCTTAAAATACTTGTGAATGCAATAGAATGGATTCTAGGGTAAGTCTTATCATAATCGTGAGCGTAAAAGACTGCGACGGGTCTTGGTGTCAAAAAATATCAGGATAAGGATTGCAATACCGAAATTGGAATCCCAGTATTTTGTGCGAGAAAAACATTTTCAGATGGTGTATATTTATTTCACGACTGAATCTGAGAATTTTTCCAGTCTAATTTGTTCAATCTAAAATCCATTCAAGATTGGCGGATTCTATTATTGATGAACAGTATTTTTTACATTTATATTTGATATAATTGAGTATTTCACCTGTAGGTGCTTGATGATATTTAAATATCAAATTTGAATCGTTTGTTTTTTGTACTTTTCGGTATCAACCCATTAAAGGGTAAATTAATTATGTTGGATTTCGAATTGCGAAGATATTTTAAAATACCGTTTATACTCAAAGAAAATAAATTTGATAAAAAAAAATATTCATTATTTTGTCAGAAACATCAATATTTTCGTTGGAAAATATATTGTCCTATTTAATATTTTCAAGTCAACACTGGGACATTAAAGTTTGAGGTTTTAACATTAAAATGCGATTTTTTATAAATGTATGTGTAATTTTATATTGAATGATTAAAAAATACTCTTTTTCAAAAATTTCAAAACAGACTTCATCATTCAGGCTTAAACGCAACACTGTGCTCCAAAGCTGTTATTTGCGCGCACAAACGAGCAATATATAATTTAATAACTCGCGGATAAAGAAAGACGTTGATTTTCGGGGATTAACGCAATATATCATCCGTTTGATTTGACTTTGAATTTGAAACCGGGACGCAATAACTCGCTAACTGAAGACATGTAATATGGTTCTAAAAAACAAGTCGAGTGTATTATGTTAATCAAATCAATCTGCATTTTTATAAAACTAATAGATTGTATATTATAAATGCTATAGTTTTATTTGTATCCATGTAATTTTGTCTAAAAATGGTCAAATTACATTTCAGGAATGTTGCAAGTTTGTTTGGAATCAAACTAGCCCCATTGTTGGTTCCATTGGACAGAAGACTTCAAACATTGTCAGCCTTCATATGGATCTCTATGTGGGCTTATTTCGGTACTCTTGGATGCATCATCTCCATAGTTCTAATAAGATCCGATTACTACATGATTGGGGTGTGCTATTTTGTGCAAATGATGAGGAACATTGAAATCAGCCACAAAGGAGGAAATCGGTAAGATTACAAATTCTAACAATAGATTTAAAGAGCCAACTGGTCTTCTTCCTAATGGGATGACAGTACACCTAACCCTTTTTTTGTGCGTTAGATTCGTTCCGCTAAAATCGCGGATCGCTCAAAAAAAGTTATGACTTAATATGGGAACACAACATGTACAAGGACGCACGTGTCAAGGTCACATTGTAATAAACAGGTGAAACACTGGATTTTGCACGGATAGTATGTGAATAATAATTAATTACACGTTGAAAATGTCTCAAAAATATATTTAAAAAAATGCATTAAACAAACCGCATACACACTAAACTGTTTTACTGAAAATGTATCAAGTAATAAATTTGAAAACATGTATTCACTAGTCACGATGAAAATTATTGGCCCAAGTCGATGATTTGCCGGCCTAAAATTTTGGTTTGCTTCAATGAAAAAAAATCACGATCATTCTCGCATTATACGTTTTCCCGCGTGGTGCTTTCATTTTCTATATTCATCGTCTCCCGCATTAAACGTTTGTTTTATACGGTCCCTTTAAAAACTTAGAATCGGGGTTTTACTGTAGTCCCTTTCATAAAAAGAGGACCAAAGAAAAACACAGACAAACATATGGGGCGGTCAAATTTGATTTCAATGACAGCTTGGGGAAGAATATATTTTCACTGTAACATAAACAATATTATGAAAAATATTTTTTGAGATTGGTTCATAATTATTTGTAAAGATTAGGGCTGGGTTCGTTAATCGTGAGCATTTTCAACTACCTTATTCTACAAACTTCATTTCAAAAGAAAAATCAAACAAAAACCTACCATTCAAAATTGATTCACTCTTAAGAAATCCACAACATTTCTAATATTGTCAATTTCATTCACACTACTGATGGATGATTATCTTTAATTTCTTGCTAAATTTCTCAACCCAATTGTTTGTTATAACTTGTTTTATGATTCTCTTTTTGATATAAATAATCTTGTACCACTGTAAATGTCATCAGTTGACAATGATCGCGACGAGCAGCACCGGTTCAGGCCTTTATCAGAATGTGTGTGGAAGTAGTACTAGTAAGTTTTATTTAAATAAATAAAAGTGGTCTTATTGAGTTAGAAGTTGTTATAGGAAAACTTCTGAGGATGTTAGATATTATCCGCATTGAAATCGGACATGGAAAAAAAAATAGTAATTTGCTTTAATCTTTATCATTTAATGGATCCGTCTGTTTGGCAAGAATGCCGTTAAACTGAATAATTACTTTAGATATTATACAACAGTTTTTTAACGATAACAATTATGAAGTTGTAGATTTTAAAAATTAAAATATTTCTTTACAAAAATACTGTATTTATGAAAACGACGAAGAAAAAACGTCCATTAAGTCGTTAATGTACACGACAAAGTTCACTTTTTATTCATTAACTTTAAATACAGATAACATTAGTAAGTGTATCATTTGACTTTTGCCAGTTGTCGATTCCCCGTGAAAAGAAATAACAACAATTAAATTCTCTCAAGGTTTTGTTTAATACTATTCTAGAATACTGATAATGATCTTGGTTAATTCTTTCAATCGCTTATCGAAACTGGCCAACGACAAAAAAGTCTTTTGTTAACGAGAATTACTTAAACCACATGTATATAAAGATTAGATTTCAGGATCAATATACATATGTATCCTAGGTATAAAGGACAGTTAATAAGCAATTACATAATAGACATGTAGGTTCGCAGTTGAGTGTCAACGTTGTTTGTTTTAGTCGAGGAATTCAATATTTATGGGCAGTTTCATAAATTATTTAATTTCAATCGATTTAATAACTTTTATTCTAAGGCATATTTTTTTCACAACCACTCGATATTTAAAAATGGACGTAGTAAGTGCGATAAGCTTACAACTATTCCTGCTCTATCCCTATTCGTGTTTTCCTAATATGTACATACAAAAAGAGTCTATCGATAGACAAGTAACCTGAAATTGATATAGAACTTCACATCGGTAGTGGATATAATTGATAATGCTCGCGATGGGAGAACCAGTCATAATCTTTTTTAAGTACATATGTGACTGTGGTACATAACTAATGTATTTTCATTTATCTTCACTAGAAAACCTTCCTAAAAAGAATTGTCAGTTGACTAGCATCTTAAAAGTGACATATTATTGCTCGAATCCTAGTACCTAGGATTCGAGCTCGTGAGCACCTGAAGCTAACGACGTTGACCACTCCGCTAAAAGTCAATATTGTATAACACTTTGTTTCTATTGTTTTCAGGAAAACATGGTGGCGTAAATGTGCATTCTTCCAATATTTACGTGACTATTTTCCAATCAAACTTGTCAAGACCGTGGACTTAGATCCTGAAAAAACTTATCTAGGGATTGCGTACCCCCATGGCATGATGACAGCAGGATGTTTCACCTGCTTCGGCAGTGACGCTTGCGGTTTTGAAACAATGTTTCCAGGATTGACTTCATACATGCTCACTTTAAAGGGGAACTTTTCGCTGCCTTTTGTACGGGATATGTTCCTTTGGTCGGGATTATGTGACGTTTCTGCTGAGAGTATTGGCTTTTTGACAAACCCAAAGAATGGCAAAGGGAAGTTTATCGTTCTTTTAGTTGGCGGAGCAGCCGAAGCGCTGAATTCACACGCTGGTACCGGGGAACATAGAATAATTTTGAAGAACAGAAAAGGCTTCATCAAGGCTGCCATGAAAGATGGGTTTGTATATTTTATAGTAAAACTGACACACTATCAAATTACTTAGATTAATCGAAATACTGTGTAACTATTCGTGAGACATGTTTCGCCTCTTTCAGGGGCATCTTCTGACTTCTCTTTACAGTCCGAATTTTTTAAATTAGATTTTATAAGGAGTTGAATATTCCAAAAAATATACGAGCAGCATATTTTTCTCACTTAAACCAATGCTTACGGAGTGTACAAATCTGTGCGTTTGCTTATTGGTCATCAAATGCAAAATAAGATGCCAATTACCAAAGAAATTAAAAGGCCTCCTCAACAAAGTGTTAAAATGGCTACCTTTTATTCATATTACACTCAAACCTCTTTTTGTGCGACTTATTTTTAGTGATTTCAAAGTTATGCGGTTTTTTTAAATACATTTTTGGGACTATATAAACGTACATTGGTTTTCAAATTATTAACAGCGCGTTGTTGACATACTGTACGTGCAAAATCCAATGTTTCACCCGTTTTTTACAATGTGACCTTCGCACGTGCGTCCTTGTACATGTTATGTTCTCATATTAAATTCCGCGGAACCCATCTGCCGTATAAAAAAGGTTTAGTTGTATTAGAATCGCATGGTTTGTTTTTACAGTAATTGATCAAAATATAATTGAAATTGGGAGCTCTTATACTCCACTTGTTATAAATAATACCTTTAAACTGTTTCTTACTTTCAGAACTTCGTTGGTACCAATATTCGATTTTGGAGAAATAGACATCTATCACCAGGTTCACAATCCTAGAGGAAGTCGTCTTCGAACATTTCAAGACTGGTTGAGGATACGTTTAGGATATGCCCCCGTACTACTATATGCGCGAGGATTCTTCCAATACTCATTTGGGATTGTTCCATTCCGCCGGCCAATCACTGTCGTTGGTAAGGCATTGTTCCACAACTTAAAACACACAAGACAAATGTACAAAGAGACAATTAAGCGCAAATCGAAATGCGCATAAATACCGTTGTTTACAGGATTTTAGAAATATTTTTTTACTGACATATTCTATTTCAAGTCAGTGCCAAAGTCGTTGGCTTCGGTAGCAGAGCGCTCGGGTTCTAATACCAGTCTGAGCAGCTTCATTTTTAATCGAATTAATTAATTTATTTATTGACAAAAAACTATATTAAATACATGGCATTACAGCAAGCGTCAATGCGCCATGCATTTGGCAAATTAATAAAAATTACATGACACATCACACAAAAATTTCAAAAAATGAGAAACAGAACAGAAACATAGTATTTTCATAAGAAGACATTTTTTTTTAACAAAGCATCAAGTTCACTGCCAAAGATGTCCACATCAACAGGCAGTGCATTTATCAGCCGAATAGCCCTTGCGACTGGAGATTAAAAAACCTACCATGACAAACAAGTTTTGACAAAAGAAAATTGATTTGTCTTGGTTACGACCACGTAGGTAGAAGTTGGGAGCATGCAAACTTAAATGTTCAAGGATTGAATAATTGCTGTTTAGATACGTGGATCCATGTTATTCGAAAATTCCCTCACACACCCATTCAATCCTAAACACAGGACGTAGCGAGAGCGATAAACTGACAGCTTGCCTTATTGTCATAATCATATCTCTTGTAGAAAACCTAATTGAGATAAACTCTATTTCGACTTACGCTCCACATTGAGGACTTGTTACTCGGTTATTCAACCTCCCTTTGAAGAGAGTATGTATAGCAAGTCAAGACTAGGATAGGACTCGTAATGGCAGGTTATCGCCAATGTGTAAAACTTGTCATTTGTCAAGTCACTCTAGGCTTGAGAAAATATTTCTTCTAAGATGATACACAATCTTAATCCTAAATTCTTTATTAAATATTGTAATTATAAAATTATCTTATGTGTTATTTCACTGTTAACAGTTGGAAAGCCTATAGAAGTAGTCAAGAATGCGGACCCAACCCAAGAAGAGATTGACTGTCTTCACGAGAAATTTACACAGAGCCTGATTGAATTGTTTGAAGATGGAAAACACAAATATATAACTGATCCAGAAAAATCTAAACTTATTATTGAATAAATACTGAAAAAATATACTAACATACAAAATAAGAATAAATAAAATAAAACTTTTGTACCTTGAATATAATTTTGTTTTATTTTAAATGACTGATGTTTTGCTTGACAAATAAGAGTTTGCGTGCTTTGAATACCTTGTGGAAGATTCGAGAAACACTTCATTTCACTAATTTATGTCACTGATGGGCAACACATATATATTTATTTTAAACCTTCACAGTTGTGAAATGTTTTTTTTTTATAATTATAAAACATAAACAGCTCATAATTAAAATAATTTGACAGTTTTTCAAATACTTTTGACATTTTTTCATGTCATCCAGTAATTTGGACGTCGCGCATCGCAGTTGATTAGTTAAATGTTCAATTCCGGGCAGTCACGCAAATACGCGTGAATAATATTTGAACCATTTTGAACCAGAATTTTTTTTTCAATACTTACGTAATTATAACAGCTAAAATACCAAGGCGACTATGGACCTGACTTGAACATGTGCTGCGGATGCGTGAAGGGGAGCCTGAATACTGTATGTCTCTTCTATCAACCTGATGGAGTCCGTCGTCCCCGAATGCCATTAATAAAATCTTCGAGGGGTTCAAAAAAAATGTGATTACTTGATGATTCCAAAGGTGGCCAAATTGTCAATCGCGTAGGTAATCAAAGTCGCCAGCCTGTCTGGTGTACTGACGTACATTATCTCTGATTCCTCTTTTATTTCAATGATAATAAATTCAGTTTATTTTGTGAGTCAATCGCAGCCAAAAAACAGGGATGTGGAGTCGGAGTCGGAGTCGTGGACTCGGAGGTTAATGGCCGGAGTCATACACGGAGTAGGATTTTTTTTAAAGTTTGAACTTTTTATATTTGCATGTAATATGTCAAATTTGGCTATTGGCCGGATTGGTTGGGTTGATATTTAATTGAATACACATAATTAGAAAAATTAGGAAAAAAAGTGACGATATTAAACTTTTTTTAGTCGGAGTCGTGGTTTTAGTAAATGCTGGAGTTGGAGTCGAACTTCTTTGTACCGTCTCCACAGCCCTGATTTCAAAAAAAGTCGTCCGTAGTGGTAAAAGTTTGGCCACCCTGCTATACATCAATGACATAAAGTAAATACATTTTTTCGCAAAAATAAATCGTCCGGAAAGCGGCTTAGAAATTATCACTGGCAAAATATTATTAGCAATTAACGAAATTCAATATTCTTTTCATGAACAGACATTGTTGGTGTACAGTGACCCAAGATCCCATCCATACATATCAGACAAAGAAAAGGATTACCTTGAGAAAACGATCGTGAAGAAAACAACAAAACCAGTTCCGTGGAGACCACTGTTATCTTCCACTGCACTTTGGGCAATTATCATTGCAGCGGTATATCATAAAAGCACTTGTATTATCATTATTTGTATTTTAATCTAAAGTTGAGCTAATCTTCTATACTTCTTTTATTTGTTTGTTGATCAATTAGAACAATAATAATTATCATGATTTATTGATAGCTAAGATATGAAATAATCACTCTTAAGTTTTCACTGTCAATATCGGGTATCGAATACTCGTCCATTTTTTAAGTTCTCGATCCTCAAGTATTTAAAAAAATACTCGAGTAATACTCGTAATGTATAAATGAAGATTTATTTCCAGATTTTATTTACTTATTTAATATATATGTATGTATAATGTTTAACAGATTAACTATAAATCCGACGTCCACAGCAACAGAGAGTTTTTTAATTTAATTCTTTATTTTGTTTGAAATATTTGTTTCATAAATTAAAATATTAATTAGCAAACGCACAAATTTGTGCACTCCGTAAGCATTGTGTTATTAATAATAAAACATTTTTTGTACTAATTGACAGTTAATTTATTTAGATCAGGACCGGTTTTGCTCATTGCAAGCATTTTCAACTGATAAGAATTCAGGGTGTTAAAATTTTCAATGTGATTGTAATTCAATAGCTTTTATTTGTAAGATGTCTTCAAAATTTTATTTATAGCCTATTTAATGACAATGCTTTGTTTAATTTTCTATAAATTATTTGAATATCTGAGATAACAACTGAGATAACAACTGAGATTACACCCAGTGGCGGCAGAGTATTAGGGAGTATAAAAAAAGATTCAACTATTTTTCTGTACTACGGACAGCCAAAAATTCATAAGACTGGCACTCCGTTGGTATTGCGAACATCTGAATTGAAAGTCCATGTTATAGAAGTGTTTTAAAATCCAATGAATAGGAAAGAACTCTTGCAAAAATAGTTGAATCTTTTTTTGTACTACCTAATACTCTGTCACTAGCCGCCACTGATTACACCCTTATTAGTCTTGCTTAGTTTTGTTTAAATAAATAACTATGTATTGATGTAAATTATTATCAGTTGAAAATGCTCGCGATTCGTGAAACCGGTTCTGATCTAATACATTAATTGGTTTGAACTACATTAAACTAAGTGAAAAATTATTCAAATTTTATTTTTGACCTTTGACAAATATCAATTGAAATTACACAACATGACACATTATTGTAGAAGTAGAAGTTGTTCAATCTGTCTTTTTCAAAAATAGTATTGATAGAAGCTACTATCTTGGATATTGTTTTACCTCAGGTTCATTATCAGAACAATGATGATATATATTATTTGCAGATTGGCCATGATTGGGGATATTTCACCATGGTGACTGATCTTCCGAAGTACATGACTGACGTACTGAAGTTTAATATAAAAAAGACAGGCATATTGGCTGCACTTCCTTACTTTGTAATGTGGATCAACTCTTTCTTCTTTGGTGCATTTTGTGACTTGTGTTTTAGGAGACAGTGGCTCTCTGTCAGGAACGCTAGGAAAATTTTCACTACTATTTGTAAATATTTGAGTTTTGATTTGTTCATCGGGAAATCTAAGGCAGATTTTGCTGAAATAATTTACATAGTGATATTGGTTGCATATTTTGTCAGGGAATCTTGGAGATTTTTTTTATGCTGGGCTGCGAGAAAATCGCTGCCACTTTAAAGTAATTTGATTAAAGTAACGTTTAAAGTAATTTAATGACGTTTTTGTAGCTTTACTTTTAAGGGTTGTCATGAAGCAACAAGAAATTAACACATTGGCTACGGGTGATGTGGAATACGTGTCATTAGATGTGTGTGACATGCGTTCTGATTTCCCTTGAAGTAAATGTGTTAATATTAATGAAAATGATGGGATAATTTAAGATTAAGACTGTAGGTGATTGATGAAATTTAAATTTCAAATATTTCATATCGTTCATATAATATATAGGAGTATAAGTTATTAAAACATTATTGATGGCAATCAGGATTAATTTAAGGATTAATTTTGGTCAATTGGATAACTAATTGCATAGATTAATTATTTGTCTCTAGGTCACGGCCTCCTCATCAGTCGCGACCCCTAGGGCGTTTTCTGTGGGCTCACAAACTTATCAGTCAACTAAAAGAAATATTCACAATGATGCATTTTCGTTGATTTTTTTAATTACCTTATTGAAAATGCACTTTTGAATTGCATGCGGGTCGTGGATCATATGGGTTTTTTAAAAAGAGGTCGCCACCTGAAAAAGGTTGGGAACCTATGCTCTAGGTCTTTCAAATGTGAAATCGTTAAAAAGTAATTCAAAGCTCAAAACATGCTGGAAATATCTAAACATTACTTCTGTAT
Organism: Himalopsyche kuldschensis; assembly: GCA_028554975.1. NCBI lineage: Eukaryota > Metazoa > Arthropoda > Insecta > Trichoptera > Rhyacophilidae > Himalopsyche > Himalopsyche kuldschensis. Next base: position 6,304,413 of record JAHFWI010000019.1, on the reverse strand, counting down.
TATATAATAAATATATTGTAATCATATAATAAAAAGGAACCGACTGCGTTTTTCGCCTAAACCGATAAAAGAACTATCTGACTCTTACTTAACAAACATAAAGCTAGATTATTTAAAAATCATTATATTATTATTCTTAACGATACGTTTATTTTTTTATTATTTTTGCCGAATCCATTTCGGCAAACATTCGTAAACCAATTTTTAAAAGGCCTTTTCCAGCTGCATTAATTTACCTTGGTATAATTAATTTATATTTCAGCTTCAATGGGTCCAGGGATATTCGTTGTGATTGCTAGCTACGTTGGCTGCGATCCAACTATCTCGGTGCTGATGTTCACAATCGGCATGGGCCTGATGGGGTCGTACTACTGCGGTATGAAAGTAAACGCTTTGGACATAACCCCCAATTACGCGGGAACTGCTACGGCTCTCATAAATGGTATTGGTGCACTGTCCGGTATTGTGACGCCTTATTTAGTTGGACTCCTCGCCCCGAATGTGAGTATTTTGGTATTGTTTTGATCTTATCTTCTTTGTTGTGGAATGGAAAAAAATGGCTGTTAGAGCCGTTTTGTACGCCGGCTCATGTACGAGTGAACAGAGAGTATGTTGTTCAGGTATATTTTGCGACAAGGGTGGCGTCAGATGGACGCCTTCAATATCCGTGTTGATGCCCTTTAGTAAAAGAGTAGTTGCCTGTACCTGTATGTGCAAGTCTAACGGTACTTCGCCAGGCAAAACCGGCAAAGCTTCCGTTGAAGTATTCCTTTAGGCCTCAGTGAGTGAGATCAGTGCAATGTGCTGTCCACCCAGTAAAGTCCTCCCTGACAAATCCAACTTTCGCTCTTGAGTACCAAAACGCTTGATGCGTATCCTGCAATCCCCATAAAGTAGCACCGAATGCTATTACGCGCGCGCGAGCTTTAAGTCCCTAGTTTTTCCCAGTCATTCTAGATCAGTGGTTCTCATGTGCGGCCACCAGCAGCTTCATAGTTAATATTGATAGTTAAAAAAAAGTGGTTTTACAAGATAATTGTCAAAAAAATACTCTGAAAATGAAGCATTTCGAATGCAATTCATACCAATAGTAAATCGTCAAACATGTTTAGGCCTATTCGACCAAACTCAAACACGACAGACTTGGGCAAAAATTTGGTGCGGCCACCAGACATTTTCATATAAGAACCACTGTTCTAGATACACAGAGGTGCGCCATGTTGGCGTTCTCTACAATTCGCTTTGCATGATGCTGAAATAACAATTTGTCATCGAGAATGACGCCGAGGTATTTAACTTGCTGAGAAACACGAACAGCGAAATGACCCATGTGGATTATTGGCGATCTCTTTGAAATGTCAAGCTTAGTAAGCTCCTTTCAAAAGAAAAAAATTCTGTCTTGCCATGTGTAAATGTAAGATTGTTCAGTTCTCTTCATTCAAGAATTTATGTGAGAGCACCGCTGGCAGCTCTTTCAAGGCTAACACGACTGCTTGATTCTACAATTAGTATCCGCGATAATTGTGCAATTCAGTGGCAATAACAAAGACAAAAGGTCGTCAAATAAAATATTCCAAAGAAGTGGCCCCAGGACTGAGCCTTGGGGACACCCCATCGTAGTTTCCCTGTGTAGTGAGGTGAGGCCGGATTGATATTATGTTATCTCTCTAATAGGTCAGTTCACCAGCAAGGCGATAAAGTGTGATAGTTCTTTTTGATTTTGCAATGTCAATCCATAGCTAATCCAATCTTTCATACCTGATTCGTGTAGTTGTGTGTTAATATTATATTATTCTCATTTAAGCAAACAAGAAAGCAATGGCAGACAGTATTTTGGATTGTCCTTGGAGTTTTCTTTGTCACAAATATGGTGTACGTGTTCTTCGCTCAGGGGGAGGGGCAATGGTGGAATGACGCTGAAAAGAACGGCTACCCGTCCAATTATAAACATAAGAAAAATATTGAGATTGGCCGCGGTACAAATAAATCAGAAGACGAGGAAAAAAGTGAAAATAGACCATCAAAAGAATTAAAAAGAGTAGAATTATAATTTGTGTTCTTAGACTTCTAAAATAACCCAAGTCAAAATGTACAGTATGATTAGAATTATAAAGGGTCTTTTTATAAGGACGCTTAGTTTTGAAATGTAAATAAAACAAGTTGTTTGTGAGATTTCGACTAAATTTTAATTTCATTTGTAAGTATATTTTACGGCATTAAATATGGAATATAGCATCAAATGTCTGCCAATATCCATTCATTATAAAATGGGCCATGTCGCTAAAGTTGACTTTTTTGACAAATTTGGGTAAACTTCCAACTGCTCCAGAACCCAATCAGGCGTTGTCTGCGGTCGTTTACCTGAAGTTCCTTGGTTAGTTGGATTTTATACGGGTGCAGACATAAGGCCCGATTCAAAATTCGCCAAGTTGAAGTCGCAGAAAAGCCAAGTTCTTGTGAACAACGAGAAATAAGCTACCTTGAGTTTTCCTGTACACTTTCACACACAGCAGCAATGTTTTCACCAGATATTGTATTTTGATGACGTACAGGTAGGTGTTGGCCGATTATTTACCAAACAGGTTGACTCAAATTTGGCCACTAAACAATGAATAATCTACTCAGCAGGACAAAGTAACATATTTTGAGCGTCCCTATTGAAATACCCTATATTTAGGGTTCATCGGAATCCTCCACAAAAAAACAGTAATTCACTTGAAATCATTTTGCAGTGGAAGAAAATACATGGATGAAAGATGATCGATTAAAAAAGAATAGCTTAGATTTATTTCAATATTGAAATCGTCAATAGAAATCAATTATTAACACATTGGCTGCGAGGAACGTGGAATATGCGTTGTTTCTCAACGTGTTTTGAATTCCGGTAGTCAATGTGTTGATAAAAAGAAATTTGTGGCCATCTGCAAAATTACCTACTGTAAGTGAGTTTTTTTTCACTAGGGATGTCCGCATATTATAATAAAATTGAGTGCGAGAGTGAATATTTTTTATGATTGTATATTTCTACAATATTTAATAATAATGGAATCAATGGGAGCAATAAAAACAATGTCCAATAACCAATGTGTGTATTTTATTGATTTGAAATATGTGCATTATTTTCTGCTTCCAAATTAAGACATTTTTGTAACATGATGAAAAAAAATTATTTGTGATAGCAGTCCCCAATGGAGGGCTTGAGATTGGCAGTGCAGTGAAGGCGAGGACGAACCCGTGACGCGGATGTAACTGTCTTTGTTGACAGCGGCCGTGATTTCGTATTGGCTCGCAAAAGGTTGACTTCTTCCTGTAGGACATCTTTTTTAGTTCGCAGCTCACTAGCCTGTCAAAACACTATCTTTTAATATTATAGACTTTGTGAATGGTAATAGGCAGTGGTGTAGTGGAGCCAAGTCAGCGCAGGTGACGAAAATGAGCCAGGGCACCACCCTGCCAAATTTTTGATTTATAACTTAATTTTCAAGGACATACATAATTTATTCACTGAGTACATTTTTTTTTAAATAACTGCGCATTATTTTTGTTGTTGATTTGTTTGTTAAAACTTGTGGTTTTTTAATTTCGGACGGATATAATATTAAACAAAAAATAGGAAAGAAATCAATGACCGACCTGGCACCTATTTATTTACCACGACACTACTGGTAATAGTTATTCTGGATTAAGCACAACTAAGCAAACGAATAATAAAATAATAAGATTTAAATATACAGAAAGCAATATCAAAGATAAGGCATACTTAATAAATAATTTAACTACCTACATGCATGTTAATATTAATTCATTATTTACTAAAGACTTGAGTGGGATATTGAGATTGAAGTGGTTTGATTTCGTGAAGAATTAGAGACTAGTGAATGCACTAGGTAGCTATCTGTTACATCCAGTGGTCATGGAGAAACCTTGGCTTAAAGAAACTTAAAGGCATAAGTGATAAGTAATGAATATCCATTACCATTTGAATCGTTGCTTCAAAGTCTCCCAGTAAGTTCTGGTGTGCCAATAGTCCGCACATTGAATGTTCTTTTACGAGATCCGATTTCAGAGTGTCACGTTGTTGTTTTGCAGATGTCAGCTTTTCTCGGGCCTAGAGAAACATTTTGAAGTATTATTATGAGCTGGCACTATGGATATCAAAACAATCGAGCATTCTCAATTGATGACCCGTTTATACAATTCTGAAGTTGTAAGCTTCATAGAAAGTAAGCACAGTTGCGGATTGAGCATTTGAGAGGCCAATTTAGTATTCGAGAATCACGCGTTTGATGCAGATACAGGAGTTGATTAGTTATAATAAAAAGACAGGCGAACATAAATTGTTTAGTCAAGAAATATTAAAGATAAATATGTATGTCTCAGCTTAGATAGAATAGTTTGCCAATTTTAAACGAACAACTTAATCTTCCAAACTCACCATTTTTATACCCCATTAAATAATTATCATCATTAATTAAAAACTCAAAAACATTCAAATGTGATCTGTCTGCACAAACTGTACTTGAAATTCCACAAAATGATACAATTGCGATTTAAAAAAATTCTTATTTAGCTTATCTTAAAATTATTTGATGTAAGTAATAAGAAAATAATTTCACAGTGAGTAAAGCACACAGTTTTTGGGACCTTCATGCTTAAACAGATATCATTATTATTTCTCACATTTGTGAACTGCTGCTCAGCGTTTGTGACATCATACTCGGCAGCCTCGCACATCTCGTCCTCGCAGTGCATCTCCTCTTTGATGTGCGCCAGGATCTGATTATATTCCACGCAGAGATTCCGTTGCCGAGCCAGCTGGTCATCACGCTCTAGCCAAAACATTTTAAAAAGCCGTACATCGGCATTAAAACAAGAGAAATGTACAACTTTATTTTAAACAATAAATTGCATTGATTGCCATCTTGTGGCTGTTATTAATTACAATGATTCAGATCATGTAACTCCATTGCTTCAAATCACGTAACTCCATTAATTTTAATCATGTAGCTCCATTGATTCAAATCATGCAACTACATCACCTCAAATCTGTTTACCTCAAGTGTTTTTAAAGTGGTGAACCTGTGTTAGTGGCTGTGAATATGCTATTCTTATTTGCTGCCTGATTGCAATAAACATAGCATTGTTCATTTTATTTGGAAAAATTTTATTTTCAATAAACATGGCTAACTTATCGGTGCTTATCAATTTATCAGTTATACTTAGAGAAGATAATTTCAATGAAAGCATGCCATAAGTTTATATGATGACATACCTTCCAACTTCTTCATTAGATTCTGATTTTCCTTCTGCAGACGCTCATAATCAGACAAGTGCAATCCTCCACCCAATTTGTTCAGCTCCCGCAGATGTTTCTCTGTTTCTTGGATCATATTCTTGTATCGAATATATTGTAACCGCAGCGAGGACACGTCTTCCATTTTCTTTGACTGTCTTGCCAGATATCTATTCACCACCTTAAGTAATCAACCATTTATTATATTAAATTGACAATCCAAAAAAAATGATTTACCACATGTACATGGCACCTTGACAAAGAATCCAAATACCGCATACTGAACTTCGAGAATATATTATGGTTGTCTCAAATATTGAAGGTGACAAAGTTTGACATCACGAAGAACTTGTAAAACTGAAGTCACAGAGTAGGGTAACCTATTGTTCCCCAACTTAAAACAGATTTGGTCATCATTTATTAATATCTGATTTGATCATTATTATACCATAAACATTAAATTCCACAAATATCTGATTATAAAAACATCAGCAGTCAAAGAAACAATGAGATTAAATTTACCTGCTCTGACAAACGCTTCCCAGTTGCAGTATGAATTAAACCGTTTGCTGTGGTCTTTTCTAGTTCTTGAAATGCTGTGAAGCTAGATTTAAACTCTTGCAGACGGGAGTCCAGAAGTTTTTTGGAATCATCCAGCTTCTCTTGCATCTGTGGATAAAATAACGGAAAAAATAGAAGTCCTGATGAATAATGAACTACTATTACTGTGTGTGTGAATGTTAGCGTTTTTATGAAGCAAATATGACAGGCTAGTCAACTCCACTTTTGCCAAAATTAGGTGTCTCTGCAATCCCTCTGGATTAGCCTTAAGCATACTTTTTAAGAGGTGGATTAGAGACGACTGACTTACACGCAATCATTGTTTAAATACTCCATATGACAACATACGTTTGATGCTTGGGTGTGACAATAATATATTATGAGCAAGAAAAAAGTATACATCACCATTTGTCGCTGAAGAGTTTCCTCATTCTTCATCTTTTCATATTTCAGCAGCAGGTTACGGTAATGTTTTTCCTTTTCCTCTTCGTTCCCATATTCTTTCACGGCTGGAGTTATCTAAAACAAACAGCAAACTTTGACCCTATAAATAGGTGACCGTGCACCCACAATGCTGTAATGTAGGTATACCCTCAGACGCTTTGGCGTGAGACCAGGATCTTTATGTTGTTGAATGTATAAACTTCTGAGGTATAAGCTATTTCGTTTTCATCATTTGTCACGCAACTGACAGATGTTGGTAAATAGTAAAATTGACAAAAATGAGGTAGGTGAACTATGGTGTTCTTGAATATCAATTGTCTGTCAAAAATGATGCAGTTGGTGCATTTGTTTGATGCAGATGATGGGGTTAAATTGTGACATAAAAACACAGGTGAACATGAACTGTTCACCTTGAAAAATTATTAATAAATAGGGCTCAGCCTAAAAGTTTCCAATTTTAAATGTCCTGTATGAGTGTACCTCAGTAGTGCATGAGTGTTGTCCTGTAATAAAATATTAAAAAAATTCTCAAAACGTTTCTATTCTTTACCTTTCTCTTTTTAAAATATTCCGCCAACTTCTTATGAAAAAGTGTGTTCTTAAGTGTCAGTTGCGTTTTTTCAGCAATCAATTCCCTGAATTTCTTCATATACTCTTCGCGCTCGGTATAAATTCTCACCTCACGATGAGAACCTGAATCTTGGTTGGTCTCAAGGTTGGATGTTTTATCGCTTGAATCGGTGAGGAATAGTTCTGATATTTTTTCTAAGAAACAGAAATCAAGAACGCTTACAGATTGAGAAAATTGAGCTCAGTCAAGGAATGAAATTAATTGCAACAAATAAATAAAATAAAGTGAGAGAAATATAGTGTATTTAGAAGTCTCCCAAAGTTTTATTCTGACACAAACCTGATATATTTCCATCATACTCTTCCCGGATGGTCACACTTTCATTGCTATTGTCAACATTCATCATTGCACCGATATCCGGTGTCACTAATTCATTTGGGCTTGCCTGTGGAGTGACATCTTCAACAGGTTTGCTACTTTCCTGTCACAAATAATGTTCTTCTGTTATACAAAGGAAAACCTACATACATAGTTTGTCAATAAGAATATTATTTGTTGGCAATTACCTCCGATCCAATATCCAGGTCTTGACTAATGATTTCTGGTGGTAAGTTTGTATCTTTATTGGAAATATCTAGAAAAATGGTAATGTATTTCACTCTTAATACAGTTACATTCACATTACTTCAGCATTTCAAGACGGCTCCTTAGAGATAAAGAAACCTATTTTATTTTCTTAGACATTTCAGGAGAGCCAAAAACAGGGTATTTCTTCTATCTGAAGGATATGAACCATCGAATATAAATGTAGTTTGTTACTTCTTACTCAAGATAAATGAATTATCTCCCACAAATGTAGTTTTGAGTAATAAAACATAGAAATTCAATATAGGGTTATAATTGGCTATGGTTGAAATGTTTAGTAAATCGAATCCCAGTTGCTTAACAAGTTGATTTATAAATCAAAATTTCTACCCATTCTATCAGAAAAATGAGAAAAACCGTGTTAAGTTTACATATAGTCACATTTTCACCCTATCTATCTATTAAAAAAGGAAGATTGAGCGATTATTTACATATGTGCACTTTGGAGAAACGTCAATGTAAATCTAAATTATTCCTCTGTGAACTTGTTAAATAAGTTTATTAACATTTCTGTTATTAACTTACACTAACTTCAGCTGGTGTCAGTAACTAATTCATTAACACTACACAGTGAAGAGATTTGTGCATATTTTAAGGAACTTAAATATGCATCAAATAACAATCTGTCTATATTATATCCCAACATAACATTTTTTCTTTTAATTTAGTCCAACTTGTCTTATTGTGTTAGCACACTTTTCAGTCACTAAACTCATCCATCAATCAACTAAACTGAACTGGGCTTCACAAGAGATACCAATATTTGTACATGTGATGTTTATCTTCAAGGTGATAATCATTTTATTGTCAAAGGTAAATAAGCTGATTTTACCATTGTTTAAAGGTTCTTCATTGTCTACAGAAGCTTCAATGTTGATCTCATCGTTGATTTCTTCTGGTGTCTCTGCTTTAGTTTCCAAAACGTCATCTGTCTCATTGTCAACAATTTCAGCAGATTCAATGCCACCTATATGACCTTCAGGAGTAGTTGAATCGTTTATATTATTCAGTTCATCATTATCTTCACTCATTTTAGGTGATAATCATTAATTGATTCTCTTAAGTCTTCCAAAGCAAAAAGCAAATAATTTGAAGAAGTAAACAGTGTGGAATTTTGTTAAAGTTAGCCCCCCCTATAGTGTATTTAGAAGTCCCCCGTATAGTGTAGTTTTTTTACAAAATGCAAAATTTCAGAAATACTTAACAAATTGCTAAATACATATTTGATATTACATCAATTGTATGTTGGAAAGAAGCAGGAATTTATTTTAGTCGATAATAAAATATTACAGATTTATTGATAGACAATTTTCCCTCATTTCATGTATTTTAATCGATTATTAATTATTGTCAGCAGACACAAACCTGATATATTTCCATCATACTCTGCCTGGATGGTCACACTTTCATTGCTATTGTCAACATTCATCATTGCACCGATATCCGGTGTCACTAATTCATTTGGGCTTGCCTGTGGAGTGACATCTTCAACAGGTTTGCTACTTTCCTGTCACAAATAATGTTCTTCTGTTATACAAAGGAAAACCTACATACATAGTTTGTCAATAAGAATATTATTTGTTGGCAATTACCTCCAATCCAATATCCAGGTCTTGACTAATGATTTCTGGTGGTAAGTTTGTATCTTTATTGGAAATATCTAGAAAAATGGTAATGTATTTCACTCTTAATACAGTTACATTCACTTTACTTCGGCATTTCAAGCCGGCTCCTTAGAGATAAAGAAACCTATTTTATTTTCTTAGACTTTTCAGGAGTGCCAAAAACAGGGTTCCCAAAAATTGTAACATCAATTGTAACTTGTTAAATAAGTTTATTGACATACAATAACTTCAGCTGGTGTCAGTAACTAAATCATTAACACTACACAGTGAAGAGATTTGTGCATATTTTAAGGAACTTAAATATGCATCAAATAACATTCTGTCTATATTATATCCCAACATAACATTTTTTCTTTTAATTCAGTCCAACTTGTCTTATTGTGTTAGCACACTTTTCAGTCACTAAAATCATCCTTCAATCAACTAAACTGAACTGGGCTTCACAAGAAATACCAATATTTGTACATGTGATTTTTATCTTCAAGGTGATAATCATTTTATTGTCAAAGGTAAATAAGCTGATTTTACCATCGTTTAAAGGTTCTTCATTGTCTACAGAAGCTTCAATGTTGATCTCATCGTTGATTTCTTCTGGTGTCTCTGCTTTAGTTTCCAAAACGTCATCTGTCTCATTGTCAACAATTTCAGCAGATTCAATGCCACCTATATGACCTTCAGGAGTAGTTGAATCGTTTATATTATTCAGTTCATCATTATCTTCACTCATTTTAGGTGATAATCATTAATTGATTCTCTTAAGTCTTCCAAAGCAAAATGCAAATAATTTGAAGAAGTAAACAGTGTGGAATTTTATTCTATTATTAATTATTGTCAGCTGTCAATTTTGATCTATAGATGGCCCATTAAAGCTTGACTGTCAGCGAAGGTCGCCACCATCGCGTGAGTGATGTGCAATACTGAACCAAAATTGTTTATTTACTTAAATATTAAAATATGCAAGATATAAATGAAAGAAACCTTTATTTATAATTATGTCTACTAAAACAACACAACTTAAATAGTTTTTGAAGATATCTAATATATTGGTACAATTTTGGTTCCAAATTTGGCGGCTTTCATGTAATGTTGCTACATCTATATCAATTTCTTCCAGTAAGGTTTTTAAAAGTACAACAAGATTTAAGATTATAGAGTTACAGGCAAAGTTTTATTCTGACACAAACCTGATATATTTCCATCATACTCTTCCCGGATGGTCACACTTTCATTGCTATTGTCAACATTCATCATTGCACCGATATCCGGTGTCACTAATTCATTTGGGCTTGCCTGTGGAGTGATATCTTCAACAGGTTTGCTACTTTCCTGTCACAAATAATGTTCTTCTGTTATACAAAGGAAAACCTACATACATAGTTTGTCAATAAGAATATTATTTGTTGGCAATTACCTCCAATCCAATATCCAGGTCTTGACTAATGATTTCTGGTGGTAAGTTTGTATCTTTATTGGAAATATCTAGAAAAATGGTAATGTATTTCACTCTTAATACAGTTACATTCACATTACGTCAGCATTTCAAGCCGGCTACTTAGAGATAAAGAAACCTATTTTATTTTCTTAGACTTTTCAGGAGAGCCAAAAACATGCCCAAAAATTCCCAAAAATTGTCTATTCATTATCTTGAAAAGCGATGCTTTGGCTATCTGATTTATTTGTTAAATATAAAAGAGTAATTTATAAAAAAAAATGTTTTCAGGTTTGTTCATAATCAAGAAAGTGTTTTTTATACGTATTGAAATATCTTCCTATCCATTTCTCTTATTGAGATGACTCTTTGACACATAACTTAAAATAATATTTTGAATCTGGTGGCATTGATTACTCAAAAATGGCAAAAATCGACATATATTTCTTCTATCTGAAGGATATGAACCATCAAATATAAATGTAGTTTGTTACTTCTTACTCAAGACAAATGAATTATCTCCCACAAATGTGGTTTTGAGTAATAAAACATAGAAATTTAATATAGGATAATCATTGGCTTTGGTTGCAATGTTCAGTAATTCAAATCCCAGTATTTTAACAAGTTAATTTATAAATCTAAATTTCTTCCCTTTCTATCTTAAAAATGAGGAAAACAAATAGTACAGTGGAACCCCGATCTAACGTTCTCGCATTATACGTTTTCCCGCGTGGTGCGTTCATTTTCTATAGTCATATATGTATAAGACTTTCCCGCATTCATCGTTTCCCGCATTAATCGTTTGTTTTATACGGTCCCTTGAAAAACGAAGAATCGGGGTTTCACTGTAATAAGTTTACATATATGTAATCTCATCTTCACTCTATCTATCTATTCAAAAAGGAAGATTGAGCAATTATTTCTATCCAGGTGAGGTTCAGTAACCAGTCCAAAGCGCCTGGCGAGTATGCAACTAAGTAGTCAAAACATAGTCATAATAAATCACGCTAGGCGTGTTATCTTATCCATTACAATTTCTGTTTCATTTCATGGTTGAGCATTGATTCCTCGTGTCTTCAACCCTTTTGAAAAAATTGTCACCATCTTGTTCGGTATCTACAAATGTGCACTTTGGAGAAACATCAATGTAAATCTAAATTATTCCTCTGTGAACTTGTTAAATGAGTTTATTGACATACAATAACTTCAGCTGGTGTCAGTAACTAAATCATTAACACTACACAGTGAAGAGATTTGTGCATATTTTAAGGAACTTAAATATGCATCAAATAACAATCTGTCTATATTATATCCCAACATAACAGTTTTTCTTTTAATTCAGTCTAACTTGTCTTATTGTGTTAGCACACTTTTCAGTCACTAAAATCATCCATAAATCAACTAAACTGAACTGGGCTTCACAAGAGATACCAATATTTGTACATGTGATGTTTATCTTCAAGGTGATAATCTTTTTATTGTCAAAGGTAAATAAGCTGATTTTACCATTGTTTAAAGGTTCTTCATTGTCTACAGAAGCTTCAATGTTGATCTCATCGTTGATTTCTTCTGGTGTCTCTGCTTTAGTTTTCAAAACGTCATCTGTCTCATTGTCAACAATTTCAGCAGATTCAATGCCACCTATATGACCTTCAGGAGTAGTTGAATCGTTTATATTATTCAGTTCATCATTATCTTCACTCATTTTAGTTGATAATCATTAATTGATTCTCTTAAGTCTTCCAAAACAAAAAGCAAATAATTTGAAGAAGTAAACAGTGTGTAATTTTGTTATTTGGACAAATAAATAAAATAAAGTTAGCCCCCCTATAGTGTATTTGTAAGTCCCCCACATAGTGTCCCTCCTATAGTGTAGTTTTTTTACAAAACACTACAATTTCAGAAATACTTAATAAATTGCTAAATACATATTTGATATTACATTAATTGTATGTTGGAAAGAAGCAGGAATTTATTTTGTCGATAATTAAATTATTACAGATTTATTGTTAGACAATTTTACCTCAATTTCATGTATTTTAATTTATTATTAATTAATGTCAGCTGTCAATTTTGATCTATAGATGGCCCATTAAAGCTTGACTGTCTGCGAAGGTCGCCACCATCGCGTGAGTGATGTGCAATACTCAACCAAAATTGTTTATATACTTAAATATGCAAGATATAGATGAAAGAATCCTTTATTTATAATTATGTCTACTAAAACAATACAACTTAAATAGCTTTTGAAGATATCTAATATATTGGAACAATTTTGGTTTCAAATTTGGCGGCCTTCATGTAATGTTGCTACATCTATACCAATTTCTTCCAGTAAGGTTTTTAAAAGTACAACAAGATTTAAGATTATAGAGTTACAGGCAAAGTTTTATTCTGACACAAACCTGATATATTTCCATCATACTCTTCCCGGATGGTCACACTTTCATTGCTATTGTCAACATTCATCATTGCACCGATATCCGGTGTCACTAATTCATTTGGGCTTGCCTGTGGAGTGACATCTTCAACAGGTTTGCTACTTTCCTGTCACAAATAACGTTCTTCTGTTATACAAAGGAAAACCTACATACATAGTTTGTCAATAAGAATATTATTTGTTGGCAATTACCTCCAATCCAATATCCAGGTCTTTACTAATGATTTCTGGTGGTAAGTTTGTATCTTTATTGGAAATATCTAGAAAAATGGTAATGTATTTCACTCTTAATACAGTTACATTCACATTACTTCAGCATTTCAAGCCGGCTCCTTAGAGATAAAGAAACCTATTTTATTTTCTTAGACATTTCAGGAGAGCCAAAAACAGGGTTCCCAAAAATTGTCTATTTATTATTTTGAAAAGCGATGCTTTGGCTATCTGATTTATTTGTTAAATATAAAAGAGTATTTTATTCAAATTTTTTGTTATTAGGTTTGTTCTACGAACAAGGAAGTGTTTTTTATACTTATTGAAATATTTTCCTATCCATTTCTCTTATTGAGATTTTTCTTTGACACATAACGTAAAATAATATTTTGAATCTGGTGGCATTGATTACTCAAAAATGTCAAAAATCGAGATACATATCTTTCTTCTATCTGAAGGATATGAACCATCAAATGTAAATGTAGTTTGTTACTTCTTACTCAAGATAAATGAATTATCTCCCACAAATGTAGTTTTGAGTAATAAAACATAAAAATTCAATATAGGGTTATAATTGGCTATGGTTGAAATGTTTAGTAATTCGAATCCCAGTTGCTTAACAAGTTGATTTATAAATCAAAATTTCTTCCCATTCTATCATAAAAATGAGAAAAACCGTGTTAAGTTTACATATAGTCACATTTTCACCCTATCTATCTATTAAAAAAGGAAGATTGAGCGATTATTTACATATGTGCACTTTGGAGAAACGTCAATGTAAATCTAAATTATTCCTCTGTGAACTTGTTAAATAAGTTTATTAACATTTCTGTTATTAACTTACACTAACTTCAGCTGGTGTCAGTATCTAATTCATTAACACTACACAATGAAGAGATTTGTGCATATTTTAAGGAACTTAAATATGCATCAAATAACAATCTGTCTATATTATATCCCAACATAACAGTTTTTCTTTTAGGTAAAATTGCAGTATTCAGACACGTGGCTAATATTGTTCTGACGCTACTTTTGATGGTAGTTTTGGATTCCTTGCTTCATTTTGGATCTATATAGCTTGGCGCAGATGGATTTCGTTAGATTTTGTGGTCGTGCTGTAGTTTTGAAGTTTGCAGTTTTGTGCGTTTTTCACCAAATTTTCGGTACGCTTGCGGCAAAACTGTGGTTGTGCGGGGCAATAAGAAGGTTAGGTTAGGTTAGGTTAAAAGAAGATAAAAAATTTCGGTGACCTAACCTAACCTAACCTATACCACCTAACAATGCAACCAACTACAACCACACAAAAGGTCCCTAGGTGAACTCACCATCAATCACTCGACTCCCCAGACTCGCTGCCGTTGTGCGACGTCCGCTCGACGGTGAAAAACGCACAAAATTGCAAACTTCAAAACTACACCACGACCACAAAATCTAACGAAATCCATCTGCGGAAGCTGTACAGGTCCAAAATGAAGCAAGGAATCCAAAACTAATAAAAGTAAGGTCAGAACCATATTAGCCATGTGTCTGTATTCTGCAAATTTACCTTCTTTTAATTCAGTCCAACTTGTCTTATTGTGTTAGCACACTTTTCAGTCACTAAAATCATCCATAAATCAACTAAACTGAACTGGGCTTCACAAGAGATACCAATATTTGTACATGTGATGTTTATCTTCAAGGTGATAATCATTTTATTGTCAAAGGTAAATAAGCTGATTTTACCATCGTTTAAAGGTTCTTCATTGTCTACAGAAGCTTCAATGTTGATCTCATCGTTGATTTCTTCCTGGTGTCTCTGCTTTAGTTTTCAAAACGTCATCTGTCTCATTGTCAACAATTTCAGCAGATTCAATGCCACCTATATGACCTTCAGGAGTAGTTGAATCGTTTATATTATTCAGTTCATCATTATCTTCACTCATTTTAGTTGATAATCATTAATTGATTCTCTTAAGTCTTCCAAAACAAAAAGCAAATAATTTGAAGAAGTAAACAGTGTGTAATTTTGTTATTTGGTTGCTATGATACCATAGAATTTTGTTTTGAGTGGTGATCCTAAGAAGGTGTACCAATTAATTATCAAGAAAAACACATATTTTTAATTTTAAGTCTTTATTTAATTTAAAAGGGAAAGAAGATTTTGCATTCATATTTACAAGTTGGAATATAATATGAATAAATACCCATTATTTCTATTCAGTTTTATTATCAAATAAATATAAATTTTTATGACTAGTGGCATTTTATTAACATCATATTTCTCTTTATGAAATAAAAAGTGAAAGAAGAAAGTTATGCTTAGTTATACAAGATGGCAGTAATTAAACAAAATCTGTCAAAAAAGTTGAAAATATTTACAGATTTAGAAAAACAACTCATTAATTAAAAAGTGTATTTAAAGTTATATTGATATATGTAATAAAATTTTATATCGAAATAATTTACACAGTTTATAAATAAAAAATTTAATCAATGATAAACATTACTAATATAGGAAATATTAACCTTTTTACTGCCGAAGACCAAGCCATGAACACTGCATGGAGATTTAATCCATATACTGCAGCTGTTTTAAGACCACGTGTTTGAATATATAGCCAGAGCCAGGAGTTTTAATTTTCAATAAAGTATTAACGCTGCCAATTGACATTTTTGGTTTTGTGTAAAATTTTTCCATTGTAGAAACGGATCTGTCAAAGTCTCGTTGTTTTACTCTATAATTTCCGATGGGGGAATCAACAAATAAAGAATTTTGTATGAGAGCAACATTAGATGTTGTTTACTTTATGATTTATTGAGGCTTTTATTATTTTTTTAAAATTTCTAATCTTTTCATTTTCAATAGAGATTTGAATATTTATTAAGTCTACAAAATGATGAAAAGCAAGTCACTGCTTATTTATTAGAGGTGTTGAATTGTAGTTACTTTAATATTTAATTAAAAGTGTTATTTATAGAAAAAAAAGAAATGTTTCGAATGGTGAACTTGAAACAAAAGTCTTTTCAATATTTCAAACATAAATGAGAATGTGAGCATTTGAAAACTATTTATTAAAATAGCATTAAATAAAAAATCATCAGATGCATCAATCAGTGCCAAATTTTGTGAAAATTTTAACCATAAGTTAAGGTTCATTGCAGTTCAACAGATTTTTTAAGACTTTCGCTTGAATTTTGAATACAATTCGAAAGAATATTTTGATCCAGATATTGCCTATAACTAGTGGCGGCTCGTCCATACACACAGCGGAACTGCAGCACCCCCAATCAAATTAAAAAAATAATATTTTAGTGTGTACTAAAGCTTGTCTGTGCATTGATACAACCAATAATTATTACACACCGTGGTAATAATATCAGAAAGTGACCTATCTTTATTCGTTTTCAAAAGAAATGCTTGAGTTAGCGAAGGAGAGGCGTGGGGAGGAGAGTTCACAGATACAAGCTTGCTTTGGTACTGTCTTCCCGGCAGTGTGACACCCATACAAGTGCGAGTTTTATTTCTTCTAACTCGTCTCTAATTATAAAGTGTTTTACTTAAGGAAAGAAATGCATAGCTTTAATGATTCATGAAGTACATGTTATATTTAATTTCAATAATTTTGAGGTTAATAGTAAAATATCATCCAAATATTTATTTTTATTTTTAATCAACCGCAGCACCCTCAGATATCTTATCCACAAGCCGCCACTGCTTATAACACAATATAATCACATTTTTTTAATGTCTGATGTAGAGTGCAGATTAGGAATAAAGAGTCAATTTTTTAATCTTTGATAACTATTCATAGCTTCTTTCCAAAAAGCACCTCACGCCATCTTTACAACATGGTAGATTACCAGTCTACCAGTAAATTTGATGCTGAATGAAATACTTCCTACCATTGGCAAGTAAAATGATATTGACTGTTATTATTTACTAAGTCTCAGCAAAGGAATATTTTTTTTGGCAATCGGTTTGAAATTGGGTTTTTCTATTTCTATAAATAATAACCTATATGTATTCAAAATTAGCTACAGATTTCTGATAGATATGTCATATGACACTAACAGGAGAAAGTGCTTGATTCCTTTCTATATATTTATATTCTATATATTATAAAGTACCTGGCGGTTGAAATTGTGCATCATTAAAGAATATATATTTACAAATAAATTCATTCAATTTGAAAATAATGATGCCAATAATGTAAATTAAAAAAAGTTTTAAGCAATTATTGGAGTATGAATATCAGATTTATTAATTATTATGTGTTATATTATACTATAGATAGATTTATAATAGATATATTAAAAAGTTTTTGAATAGGTTGAATATTTTATGCCGTATTTCAGGGTTTGCGTCAAATTGGTTTTTGGGAATAGATGCAATATTGATACAAAGCCGTGCTCATTGAAATATCTTAAATCATTCACATATTATTTGTCTGGCAACCCTAATAATGCTTAAATAAAATGTCTTTATTGTAAAGCCGAAATAGTTTGCGAAGATAATGTTTCATCGCCCCATGATGGTGGGCTCATCTGCCATTCCAAACTCTTCGTTGAGTGCTTTGTTCCCCTTCCGTTTCCTGGAGTAGATCATGAATGCAAGACCAGCGCACAGATTCAGAGCCAACACAAACCAAGCTAGGTATACGCTGTAGCCGTACCTGAAAAAGAAATAGTTTCCCTGTATTACAAATTGTCATCTTAACACTTATTTTACAAGGTGTAATGGAGGCTATTAACACTCTGATTAATGCCCCTTTTAAATACATGTTATTTCACATTTGATGGCCAATTAGAAAAAGCACAAATTGTGCACTCTGTTAGCATTGCTTAAGATTTATGATGATAAAATATTAAATAATGTGCTTCTAAAACAAGAATTGTTGGCAGTAGTAAGCTAATAAAAATAATACTTTTTATATAAGTAGTGCTAATTTTGTTTTCGAATATTAGAGACATCTATCAATTTTTTCTGAAGACTATTTGAATATGCAACCAAGACCTTTATCTAATATTTGATTAAAAGTTATTTATTATTTTTGATAGATGTATGTAGTTCAGCCCTCTTCACAAAATTATTCACCATTTGATCGGTATCTATATGAACTTTGGAGCAGCATCAATTTAAACTGAGATTATTCCGAATTGAAAAGTTAATGATGGAAAATTTGTGATAAAATGTGTGCAGATAAAACTCCATTATACAACAAAAGATGACTCTGAAGTTAACATTTATTAGTTAAGTAGCAGTAACTTTTGTTGAAAAAATGTTTTTCTTTAATTAATACTCTTCTGTTTTAGTGTAGTAAGCAGGGCTGTGGAGTCGGAGCTTTTTGGCCGGAGTCGTCGCGGCATTTTGGCCGGAGTCATACTCGAATGTCGGAAATTTTGAAAAGTTTGAACTTTTTATTTTTGCACTTAATATGTCAAATATGACTTTTAGCCGCGTGGATAGGTTTGATATTTATTTGAATACACATAAATAGTAAAATTAGGGAAAAAAAGTGACGATATTAACCCTTTTTTAGTCGGAGTCGGACTTTTTTTTACCTACTTCACAGTCCTGGTAGTAAGAATAAAAAAATGCTTTTTTATATACTTACGAGTGCGATGAGCCTTTTGGATGTGTATACAAGAGATGTTCTTTTTCATAATCCACCGAGGATATCAACACTTGGATGACAACCAAAACAGTTGAGGCTGAAAATAAATTTAAGAAAAAATCAACACACAGTGACAGTTCTGATTTTTCTGGCAACCGCAGCATAAACTATTTTATTATTGGGTTAAAAACCTTTTAGTATTTTATTTGTCTTTTTTTTGTCATATTTTTGATGGTAAACAAAAAATGTTTTGAAGAATAAATTTAAGTTCTAAGTCTTTTTATCACCACAGCAATAATTTTTAGCACAACAATAATTTATCCCAATAATTGCTAAAATTAATCGGAATAAAATATTCATATGATAAAAGGTGCATGTTCATATATATTTATTCCTTTGTTCGGACAGTGGTGCAGTGGTCAACATTGTTGGCTTCCATGATGGACATCACGAGTTTGGGTACCATATAAGCAGCATTATTTGAAATGTGTTTGTGTTGTCGAAAAATTCCTTTCCTTCTATCCAATCCGATAAACGAGAGTGGGAGAGTTGGGAGTGGACATGGATTAAAACAAAAAGCTTAGTTAAAAAGTGCTCCAAGTTGGATATTTTGAACAAATATGCCTAGCTGTAAAAATACCCCTTAATCATTCAATGATGTATACATACACTGTGGTACTAGAAAAGAGATATTTTGTATTTTTCAAGACAGCATTTTGTATTTTTCAAAATGGTATTTTGGTATTGAAATAAACAACTTGATTCCATTTTTGGTGTTAGATATAGGCAAGTTTAAAAATTGTTTTTATACACTTTTTATTTTACTGTTATAGTTATGCAGATATTCAATTACCTGAAATGAAGTGAATGCCGCCGGCTAATCTTTTGAACATATACCGAGGGTTGAGGAAGGTATATATCGAGAAGAAGAAACCCATGCACATTACAATGGTGCTGATGATGGCAAAAGAGACTGCGGTTCTGCTGTAGTCTGGAAATAAAACAATTTTATTTTATTATGAAACTGGTTATGTTATAGCGCTACCCGGTTATGTTTGGTCAACACTCACGCTGACACAAACAGACATCCATGTAATATGCAAGTGTAATGTTATGCTTTGTGCTATAGACAGATAAATCATGACAAATCTATGCTTTGCAAGAATTCAAATGGCAGATTGTTTTTAGTATAAAATAATCCATTACTATTTTGTATCAGTTTCAGAAAAAGTATCCTAGGGGTCACTACACTAAAATATTTCAATGAATCCACATCTATTTATACAGCTAACACGAGATAAGAAGCATTAATGGCTCTTGTAATGATGCAATGGTGCACTGATCTCCCATTTATATTTAAATATAAAACAATCTATCAATTTACTCGCTTAAAATTAATTGGGTCTCAAAAAAAAATTGCAAGAAGCGATGATTCACACATTTTAATAATAATATGTTTGTCAAAGTGTCCTGATGACGCGAAGGATGTTCATTTCTGTATGAAACCTGAAGAGTTTAAGCACTGGGCATAAATAAAGGTTTTGTGACGTCACAACAATTTTTTAGTCAATGCAGTGCTTTCATGGTGGCTGTTTACTGTTTTATTGAATTAATTTAAATTTTGGAGCAGCTATTTATTTTCATCACTTCTTTTGGTCTTCCCTGTATTGTTATAATAACTGGTTGATAAAAAACAGTAAAAAAATGAAATAAGAGATTCCTAGATGTCATTAATAATTTTTCTAGAATGTGTATTTTTCGGTCCGGATATTATATCCGGTCATCTGGTGATGTAAATTGAAAGTTTTTTTAAATGAAGATTTGCAGTATTTTTTCTTCTTTAATAGATGTAGCTATAAATAAATATGTGTATTAGATAATATAAATATATTGGTAATCTTTTACTTACTCAATATGACAGGATCAATAGAAGGGTCAGTTTTCATTCTCGCTTCAGTGGGAAAAAGCTCGTGGGATTTGCATCTTTCTAAAAGAGTAATAAAAACAAAATTTTATTAAATATTACGAACAGACTTTGGTGATTATTCATTACATACATTGATAACATAATGCATTCTGTGATAAAATATAAAAAAGCAATCCTGAAACTTCTTTGGTAGTGACATCTGTCAAAGAATCTTGTTTTAGTTACCTATACATAAAGCAGGAGTTGCCAGACTTTTAACCACTACTTTCTTTTGAAATTGTTGGCGGCGGTCTACTTACATTAAAAGTAGAAATGTTATGCCAAAAATAAGTCTTATTGAATATGAAAATAGATAATATCTATACCAATTCAATATCAAATAAATGACTTTACACATACATACATTGTAATTGTATGTTAACAAAACAAGACGTTCTTTTATTTATTTTGACGTATTGACAGTGGGCGACTAGAAATACTGACTTTGGCTACACCTGACCTTTAAGTCAAACGACTTTTATTGTATTTGGAAACATCTGGCCACCATTCTCAATTTTTTTCTCTGTATAAACAACTAATTTTTTTTTACAAAATAAATATACATTAAACAATCAAACGAAACATATCAAGCAACAGTGACAGCGTTACGCATATGCGCAGCATATTTTTTAAGTTACTTTTTTTAAGAAGAAAACAATTAACTCTTGTCTAGGGCGGCAAAACGTGCTGCGCCGGCCCTGCCAGTTATTGTAAAACGATAAATAATGAAATTTAAATGAAAAATCAATTGATATTATGTGACTGTTAAATACGGAAAATAAGAACAACATTCTTTTTTTGAATAGCCAGTTAATCGTCAATTACAATAAAAAAAAGTGACATAAATTCGACCATATCAAAATTTATCACTTTTAAAATGTTAACTTCTTCGTAAACTTCTTCGTTGAGAGACTGGAGAGGCATTTTTTAAATGTAAAACGGGGTGAATAGAGACAAAACCAAAGATAGAAATTTAGCACAACTTTACCAAGTATCCAATGTATTTTTTACAATTTAAATATAATTAAAACGGAATGAATAGAGGTTCATATATTCCAATCATTACAATCTGTATTTTGGCACTATTCACCTGCCAAGTCTCGTTTACCCTCTCGTCTCTATTCACCCCGATTCAATGTAAAACTCAAGACCATCGAAACAAGTTTCAAGCCATTCATATTTGAATTATGTGGCGCAGGTATGAAGATACATAGCCGTGAAGGGTAAAAAGTGTCTCTATTCACCCTGCTTTACGGTACATAAAACACATGGTATATTACTGTTTTTATATATGTTCTGATAGAGATATTTTTAAGAATATATGTGGAATTAGTACTTTAAAATTTGTTTTATTTATTTAAAATAAAATCGCCATTTCATTTAAGCTCGACTGACGAAAATTCGACTTACGATCAAAGTTAAGGGACGTAGGTATCTCGGTCGTAAGTCAAGGACTACCAGTAAGTTTTTTTGAAGAGTGTTCGGCCTTCAAGTACGTTTATCTAATCTAATGTAACAAGAGTATCGGAAGTTTACATTACAAACAGTTTAAACATACGGCACAAAACAACATTGATAAAAGAAAGTAATAAGATAATATAGGTACATCAATTAGTGAAGTCGTTTTTAAAATATAAGAAAATAGAGAAGAATGTATGTAGTCGTATTTTTGATTGAAGTTTTTAATATCTTGAAGTAACATGCATGAAGTTCGGTCTGTAAGGGGGCTTATTGAAGATTTTTCTTTGCTTAATTATTGTGGCTTGTTTTAAACAATCGTCGATGGCTTAAAAAGTACGAAAGCTAAAGATACCAGGCAAAAGTTGCAGATAAACGCTGGCCAATCAGATCAACAGATCAGAGGATACTATAAAATGGATACAGGTGATATAGATTTCTGTAGAGTTGTAGAATGCAGTGACGGCTGGTGACGGGGTGCTGGGGGGTGCAAAAGGAAGATTCAACTATTTTTCCGTACTACGGAAGAGAAACAGTTGGTATTGCTGAATTGCAGCAGTTGAACATCTGAATTGAAAGTCCATGCTATAGAAGTGTTTTAAAATCCAATGAATAGGAAAGAACTCTTGCAAAAATTGTTGAATCTTCCTTTGCACCCCCCAACACCCCGTCACTAGCCGTCACTGGTAGAATGCCATATTCTTCTGTTCTATAAAATACAGATTTATTAACACTACTGTCTAAATTTGGTATCAATTTCAGGATATGTTTTTAGAACTGTAATGAATTAGTCTACTGTTTATTTTAACTTCAAATGTAAATATTTTACTAGATAGCTTCGTTTTTATGTTTAACGTGCAATTTCAACATCTTATTTATAATAAATTATCAAGTAACTGATAGCGTTTCGCCAGCTCACGCCTCGCGAACTTACGAGCGTAATAAAAAAATACAGTAACCCTGATTTTGTCTAGGGAAATCCGTTTATTCTAGCGATATTCAGAGATGGCATTGCTGAAATTTAAATTGAAAAATAAATATTTCATTCAGGGAAACGTTACACAATGACAACGCGTAGGTATATCGTTTGTCACGGACCCCTGAAAGATTAAATGGTTATCCGACAGGTATTTGATCGTTGTGTTTCCCACGCAAGAGATGGACAGACAGCCTGGAAAACGATACCAGATTGCTCAATGTATATCTGTGAGAATATGCAGTTGTTTTTGAATATTCGCGCCAACTAAGAAGAAGAAACATAAATATGTTCAAGCACAAAAATATTATTACAACATCGAACATTTATATTCTAAAGTGCACGTGAAGATAAACCCAAGGAAACATCTGCTAATTTATGAAGTCGCAAATGTTTTCTCGGAGAAAATGTCCGGAAGAGGTTTCGCAAAGGTGTAGGATGCGACAAGCAGAATGTGCACAGTGGCCTTGCCGTTATAAAACACCAATGGCGCAGTTTCCGCTTCCGCTTACCGTTGTTGGTAGAACTCCACAATAAAGACAGACAGGTTTCTGCAATCATAACACTTGTTGTTACACTTTTTTGGTTAAGTAGATCAATTTTTTTTCAGCTTAAAAATTCTTCATGGAATTGTACAGATGATAACTCTAAGATTCTTTGACTCTTTCAAAGACACACGTAATGTTTCATAACGTATATCGTTTTTGGCCTTTAAGCCAACAGTCACCAAACTACGGCCAACCAAAGATTTTCATCCGGCCCTCCAAAGATTCTCGATTTTAGAAAATAAATTAATCTAATAGGCTTTTTTTTAAGATTCATGATTTGGTTGTGAATTCATAACTATTTATTTCAATTCATCAATTGGTACCTATAAGATCCGTTAAATATAATAAATATTGACGGTTATAAATTCCAATAGAAACTACATTTGTTTACATTCTATAATAACATGTAAATCAATATTCTAATTGGGTTCCAACTGGTATGTATTTGTCATCCAGCCCACCAAGTTTTTAAAAAATTTCAATCCGGCCTGTTTCTCAAAAAGCCTGGTGACCCCTGATTTGGATCATTTTTTTTCAGTTTGAAAATTCTTTGTGGAATAGAGGATATCATGTTTCATTATGTATATCGCTTTTGGCCTGTAAGCGATTGTGATTAATGTAATTATGTACCATAGTGATGCACAACCTTTTTGGGAGAAGGACCAGACAATCAATTCTACAAAGATAGTTCGAGGACCTCATGGGTAAAATTGATTAAATTATCGATATTTTTTGTGTGTATAAAATTGAATATTTTATTATATTTATTGTTCGCATCATCCACAAAAAATTTTTTTTGAAGAAAAATGGTGATTGATATTTGTCATATTGGGCCGCATGAAATTTTATTGCAGATCACAGGTTGTGCATCACTGATGTAGTAGAACGACAAGTTGCCGTCTTCCATAACGCTCTACGATCAAGAAAAAAAACGAATTTATTTTTCACTTACTTGGCCTGATACAGAGCTGCACGGGACTGATATTTAAGCCATGCACTAAAGTGCTTAACCTCTTCCGTGCTAAGCCGATTTACGAATATTTCAACAACTGAGATTTCAAACATTAATTTATCATTTTCTTTGTAAATACACCATGAAGACTATACGATAAATTAATGCATACATATGTATTGGAATAAAATAATCTTGTACATGATAGTTTTAACACTGTAAACTCTATTTATTTTTTAAAACCAATTTGCAACACACCGAAATCAGGCGTCTCAGCATATGAGACGCTAGCACTCCATGGGTTAAAAAAGTTTTTGAGTGACTAATATTTTGATTAAGTTAATTTCATATGTGCTCTAATGGTAAGCTTTGCCCTAGTGATCATATGGGCTGAGTTAAGATCATGTTGAAGTCCATTTCGAGTTGATCTCACATGGTTTTCTCAAAAATGTATCTTATGTATTTAAAACATATCTGGCGCACTGTCAACTATATCTGTAATCAACTGTTATCTTTATTTCATCTATACGAGGTTGAGTCGGATTATCGGCCATGTGTTAACTTGTCTGAAACTTATAATCAATAATGGCGGAGTATCTGATGTATTTTCATAATTGAAATAAATATTAGCCGACAAGATATTTTATAGCTTATTTGTTGTTCTAATTCCCACAATAACGGAACCCTTTAAATCAATATTGTGTTTAATTCCACGGAAATTTCGACAGCCTATTAATTAAAATTCCCTTACGGAATAATTTAACATGTAAATTTCCCACCGAAAATATGTATTTCGTTGTTTTAACCTGTGTTTCAGACGAATTTGATAGCAGTACATGTTCTTTGTTGTTGTGACATGAATTAGAAGCGTAATTATAATATAAGAAAATGAAGAAATACCCCCGCGTCAGAATCTGCCAGCATTCGAATATTATGAAAAACAAAAAAACGTACGTAGTAATAATAGACGCTGAAGAAACAAACAAATGAGCGAAAGAAACAAAGAAGCAACGCAAATATTCACTGAATAAAGCGAGTGTTTAAGAACGGGAAGAATTAAGTGAAGTTCAACATTTGAGTTTAAGCCGTGAACCAAATTTAATTTAACTAAGTATTTTATTTGAATGAAACTGTCAAATTGAAATTCTATACGTTGATTTCAAATAGTTTGAAAAAGTTTTTGCTACATTATCTCATTTATTTATTTATTTATTTATTGAAGAAAATACAAAACAAATCATTATAGCTGACGCCAATGCGACATGCATTTGACAAATAGATACATTTATTTATATATATATCTATACATAAAAAAATTGACTATGTAAGAGTGAGAAAAAACGTTACACTGGATGGCAAAGAAGTCAACTGAGTGAGTTCCGACAAAATCAACTAATATACAATACAAATAGTTCTCGCCTGAACTTACTTTCGTCAATGTTAAATTTGTTGACATCAGAAGCAATACCGTTTAAAATCGATAAAGCCCATCCTAGTGGCAATCCCATTATCAGACTGGTTCTACCCCTTGGAAGAACGAACAACTCAAATCCTCAAAAAACTATCAGGAACATTCAATTTAATATTTAAAAAATGGTGGAAGATTCATTTTGGCCTCGGATAAATCTTTTATATATAAAACCGAAACGGCGTGGGTCTGTAATTCCCTTTTGCATTGTTGGTCATTAAGTTGCCATAAAAACGAATATGAAAGAAAATATGTTTGAATTTTTATCGGCGAAGACATTTAGTCAAAATGTAATAAATTAGTCTTCTACTGAACTTTCCCGGCTTTTATTAATACAATAATGTTTATTATTTACGTGAAGGTATTATTTGACAGCAAATAAGATTTTTTCCTTGAATTTGGACATTTTAATGGTCGAGAATGGGGCTGTCATCAAATTAAATAAAGTTTGTGATTTTGTTTTAACTCTATTTTGGATTTTAGATTTTGTGATATAATTATGTCGAATGATATAACATTAAATAATTATTGGTCGCTTAGTCCGAGCGACGTCGGGTAGCAATACTAGTAAAATATAAATAATAAAATACAGACCTTGTAAATGTATGAATAGTAGGAATTTTAATTTGTCATGTTTCATAACGTTGTTTGACGGAAATGCTGAATAAGTGCCATACTTTAATGACGGAATCAATGCATAAATGGCCTTAATGCTCAAAGTACATATGTAAAATTTTGGCCATTTGGACTTAAGATTCAAAAAATACTTTAAAATACCTACTAACTGTTTCTTTATATGCGAGATATTCCTATGTCATTCTATTGAAAATGAATGCAATAAAAGGACTGCTTATTCGTATGTGAGTACTTTGCACCAATATTTATGTTTACATATAAATATAATCAGAAGTTGAGATTTATTAGTGCAAGAAGCGTCTATGTTAACTTAGACAGTTATAATGCAAAAAATCACCACTGTACTTAAACTACATAGAAACCATAAATTTCAATTAAATTTCGCAAATATATCGTCAAAATATTTTTTATAACGAACAATTGCCTATCCTGAACTATTGGTATACTTGGAATATGCACTTATAGCATTAGGCCCCACATAGATATGCAGCCGTTATTTACATAAAACTCAATTTAAATCATCCAATGAAGCTTTATTATATTATTGAAACAAAGGAATTCAAATTTAGAACGCGAATCACCAAAATATTCAAAATAAAACAGTTATTGATTATAATACTTTGTAAATGTCAAACAATTCACGATTCTCTAACGAACTTTATTTCTGATGGATGAAGTCGATAAATAACTTGACAAAATGTGTTTTCACACTTATTTTTATAAATTAAGTTATGTAGGTATCAGAATTTTGTATTGACTGCAGCATATAGTTATGACACAATATGAATATTATTACGAAAGTGGTTCATAGTGGACATATAGGATTTTTAACTGATTTATGGATTTTCATCAGATGAAAATGATTGTGATTAGCGAAACCGCTCCGATCTTAGTAAATCAACTTTGAAATAAGTACAAAGGATGTTTTATTATTTTTTTGTTGCGATGTTTATGTTCAATTTTATTCCGCTGGTACTAATGGAATCATCAGGCTTATAAAATCGACATATACTTTTAAAATGGAAATACAATTGTAATTGAATGACTATGGATGAAGCTTGATTAGAGCGTGAAAAAAAATGGTTCAAAGTGGACATATAGAATTTTCAACTGATTTATTGATTTTTATCAGATGAAAATGATTGCGATTAGCGAAACCAGTACTGATCTTTATACATTAACTGAGTATGTTTACGTTCAATTTTATTTCGCTTGTATTAATGGGATCGGCTGGTTTATAAAAATATACACAGTTTTAATTAATTAAATTAATTTTGAATTGGAAACACTTTCTGTAGATTTACTTAAGGGGAATTCTGGTCTAGAAAAATGGTTTCCATGATATCTCAAGTTTTACAAAACTGATTTAGATGAAATTTGGTGTGAACCTTTATGGTATATACTTGGATTATAAAAAAAAACAATTTTTACTATTTTTAAAATATTCTCAAACTATCTCTCTCGAATTTTGACTTCATTCTAGAATCCAAATGACAGATTAAGAATATATATTTATTTTTTATCTCATATGAATGAAGAGTTGGGATCATAGCAACCAGGGTGCGCCATTTTTTTGAGACCCCCCACTTAACCAGCCTGTAAATTTCTAGGTTAAAATATTATTTTTGTAGATTCTTAAAATGTTAATAAATATTTTTTTATAAAAATTTGCGGTAAAGTAGTAATTTCTTTTTTATATTGCAATTGCAAAAATACCTACAATTTGAGCCCCTTGCCCAGAATAAGACCTTCAAACTTACACTTACTTTAGATTAAAGCGTCAAAAAACAGTAGTTCAAAGTGGACTTTGCTTTTATGCACTTCATCCGTAGATGTTCTATTTGAGAGACGTTGATATCACAAAAGATGATTTTTAAAAGAGACATAGCGCGAAAAGAATTTTCTAATCTAATAGACGGGCCAGCTGTTTTGCGCCACTGCAAAGTGGGCCGCAACAGTTCCGCAGCTATGAAGATGTATTTTTATTTTTTAAACAAACAGCCCCTCTGTCGACAGTAGCCAGTTAATTAGATCTCGGTAGCGGGAGCCAGGCGTCCCGGTTGCCCCACTTGCCCCATTTCCGACTACCAAACGTCTATATTATTGCAACCCACGGAAAAATAAATATATCCATAGTCATCATCGTGGCACAAAAAATGTACTTTTTTTTTATAATATATTATTATAACGATAGCGATGCAAGATACAGGTTATAATTTGTTTGGCCTAATTCTAGTCAAATACATATATCAATTGTTAGTTATTAACAATATTTTGGCGACGTGGTTCTGAAAGTTTAAAAAAACATATGGTATCTATGTATGTACGGTGGTGATTTTCCTCACTATGACTGCTAACGCTAAAACTTGACCCGCGGGCCACACGAGGCTCAATCGAAGGTTTTGTGTGGCCTTTTCGAGCTTTTCAACTTTCTTTAAATTTTGCAGTTGGTTACTGGTAGAACACATACAAAAATAAGTGACGAATTATAAAACCATACAATAATTTTCCGAAATTAATGATAAAATCAATTAAATAATGCATTAACCCTTTCCGGTCCTATGTCGAATCTCATTCGACATCGATTTCTTCCTCGTGGGTCCTATGTCGAATGTCATTCGAAATTTTTTGTTCTTCATTAGTATTGAGTCAATATGCAAGTTCACATTTTTTTTTCACTAGTACCTATTAAAACCGTATTTTGAGCACAGGACCAAATGTTTTTTGACGTTTAGAATATGTAACTGTTTAAACTGTTTACTTGGAAGGGATACTAAAGGATCGTTTTATGTGCTGGCACGGCCTGCATGGAGCAATTGCCGCACAGGCGACACAACTTTTTGAAATACCGAACTATTACCGATAAAAACTATTGTTCTAATAATTCTAACTAGCAAAAATGCTTAAAATTTAGAAAAATCGCGTTGACAAAAAATTTGAATCTATAAGATGAAGATTGTATAAATGATCTGGACTATTGAATAGAGTGAATTTGAACTATTTGTTGACAGTGAAAATGAAGACCTTAGCTGTATATTTTTTTAAATATAGATATTAATGAGATTACTATGTATATTTTGAAAATCAATTTAATTTGTACCATAAAATCTAGTTTTTATTAAAAAAAATATTAGATTCTCTCAAAAAAATGTAAATTTATAGTGGACCCACTGGAACTTTTTTTTATTTTTTCGTGGACCGGAAAGGGTTAAACTTGCATTTGGCACCACATATCGATGGGCTATTATTCTTATAAATAAAAATTGAACTGTCAAAACAGGTTGAATGATGAAAAGCAAATGAATATGCTGCGTTGTGCAACGTCCAAATTACCAGTCGACATTAAAAAGTGGTCAGCATAATGTTTGAAGGATTTTAAAATAAATAAAAAATAAAATTTTTGTTCATTATCAAAGTGTTTTCAGTTGGGCATCCCTGAGCTAAATGAACATAGACACTTCTAACTCGAATACATCTCATGTTCTGATCATCTTATGTGACCATAGACCAGGGGTCACCAGACATTTTGAGGAACGGATTGAGGATTGCCTTCAACACTCCAGGGCCGCACCCTTGGAGACAGAGAAACCTAACGCATTTTTGTCTACTTTTCAGGGGAGCCAAAAAACAGCTTTCATCAGGAATCAATTTTACTTATTTTTTTAAAAGATACAAATTGTCTATTCATTATCTTTTAAAGCGATGCTTTGGCTTTATAATTTGTTTGCGTCCAAAACTTAGATATATTTAAGTAATATGTTTTATATGGGGACAGACGTGTTAAATAAAATAAACTTATGCCATACAAAAAATCAGGCAGGGAGTATATCATATAAGCTGATTTTTCCCACCACCACCTTATAAAATAATAAAAAATTAAAAATGGAGTGACTAGCTCAGCCACTGAAATCAGTTTGATACAAAGTATTCTGTGCTTAATCCGTATACTGAGAGCCCGTCGTGTTGGACGAGTTTATTGACTCCAGTAAAGAATCGAGATTATGTCGGTCCCCGAATAAATTTGCAAATTTTTCAGTGAAATGCAGTGAAGTTAACCTTAGTTGCAATCAAGTCAGCGTGGCCTATTGGGCCAGTGTAAGGACGGACCACAGAAAACAGTTCTGATCGTTAGGAATTCATTTGAGAGCAGTCCAATTGCAAATTTTTCAAATGCAATTAAGTTAGTCTTAGTTGAAATCAAGTCAGCGTGGCCTATTGGGCCCGTGTGAGGGTGGACCACAGCAAAAGTTCTGTTCTTTCGGAATTCATTTGCGGGCAGTCCCATAAGTTTATCTTACAATCCGTTCCATTCTGTCTCTGTGGTCCTAGTAAAATTATTACATACCGATTATAAATTGTTCGGAAAATCTTTACTCTCGAGCTCGCTGTGTGTGAAAACCCTGTTACATGACCGATTTTTCACGGTCAATTATATGAAAATATACTGAGAAATTGATTATTAATAGATGTCCGATTGTAAACATTTTTAATATTCTATCATCGAAATAAGTTTTTTTAATTCCCTCGGCAATAATTAATCAATCAAATAACAATTCAGCCTGGTGATTTCTCACGTTAATTACCAATAAATACAAATAAAGTTGATTTTTTATCGCGTTAGAAATATAAAACTAATTTTTTATCACACGTAATGGCTGTGAATAAACAACATTAAAAAATACCATAGCAGTAAAACAGTCCAAGAAATATTTGGACCGAATCCAAAAGCAATTCACATCAGAAACTGAATACTCTTTTATATACATATGTAAGAATTTAATAATGAATGCGATGTATTCAAACGTTGACATAAAAAAATAATATATATTAATCAGAAAATCTTTTACAAACACACGTGCAACTTAAATACTGAACTATTTCTGTTAACTGTTAAAGATAAAAGAATTATATTCAAAATTTTCATGAAATACTCTTACGTATTTATATTATATGTATATGAAGAAACTGCTTAGATTTTTTCATTTGAGCGTTTATGTTAAAATATTTGCTTTGATATGTTAAACTGCGCCGACGGCTTAAGACGTTATTTTTTTTATATAAATCTCGGTAAAAAATGTGGCTTGTGATAAATAATTTTTTCTCCACCTAGGTATATTTACTCAATGAAACTTTGTGAACATGATGATGTGGGTGTTTAGTTTCATAGCTTTATAACATAGATCAGTGTTCCCCAACCAGTGCTGGGCCGCAGAGACTTTCCGTCGGGCCACGATCAGTATGCCAAATCATTTATTATAAACTCAAACACTTGATATCAATCAATTCAGATAAAACCCACAAATTGTTTATCGACATTTCCATAGTATTATCTGGTAACTTTTTAGATGCTTTTGGGTTCAAGTTGGTTTTTCCCACCACCACCCCTTGTGTATATGCCGCCAATGTTTCATGGCCGCCTTTCAAAACGCTATCGACTTAGAAAAAGGAATTTACCCCTCACATTCATGGCCCGAGGAGATCTGCACGGGTCTGATTTTGAACCATGCTCTAGTGTGCTTGAAAATATAATGGTTACTAGTATTTGCGATATTCTACATTCAAATGACGCTATAATTATAATTTACCCACATAATTCATTGAAACTCATTTACATCAAAATTTTCGCTAAAACATATTGATTACGTTCATATTAATTAAACTTAGTGATCTACTTTTATTTTTTTACATCAACGATACAAGTTGCTTACTACGCGTCGGTTCAAGAACATCCGTGTACTTAAAATTCCTGAAGATGCCAAAAAGCGAAATCCGGGTCTTTAGCGACAAAACTCATGGAAAAATACAAAATTCAAACGATTCAAATTAAATACTACTTACAATTCTTTGTCTCCCTTTACAAAAACAAATTGTCATTGAAAAAGTAACAGTGACTAAATAAAGAAGCTTGTATTGAGATGGTTCATCAGTTGTTTATTTGCTACAATGATTGGAAAATACGTGAATACTGAAAGCCTTCATTGGTTTCGATTATCAGGCAAGTATTCTCCGCGGAAAGATGCCAATTGTGTCCGTTAGATATTTTAGCATTTCCAATTCCTTGGCTCGCCCGGGGAAGGCATTGTTTTAAAAATAAAACCTCCCTAGAGTGGGAAATGGTTTTCCGATAGCGCTATCGATATGGGAGCCATGACAGTTTTCCGACGACGTGAGATCATTGTCGCCTGGACGCTGTAAAATTTTATCAGATTTTTATACCCCTCGTACTACGGCTTTTGGGCGAAAATACGTCAACGTGATACAAAGGGAGCGTTTGGTGAACGGCGCGAGCGTTTTGTGAAGCAGTGAACGGGGGGAAATAAATGAGTTACTGCTGTATAAATAAAAAAAGACTCCGCGGTAAATAAATTCATTATTAATATTAACAATAGATATGACAGAAATTGATGATGAACATATAGTAGAACGATATTATTGACGATTTCAACAGAAGGTTCTTCATTGGATTTCAATATCAAATTTGAATCGCTTAATTTTTGTAACGCTTCATGAGTTTTGTCGCTAACTCTCCGACTCAGAACTTGAGCTCAATACAAGCTCATTCCTGCACTTGAAATGCCCGAAGATGTTGAAAGGTGAAACTCGGATCGTTAGCGACAAAACTCATGGAAAAGTACAAAATTCCAAAATTTTAAATTTGATATAATTGAGTATTTCGACAGAAGGTTCTTGATGGGATTGAATCATCAAATTTCAATCGTTGGAATTTTTTGATTCTCCATAAGTTTTGTCGCTGACGACCGGGTTTCACCTTTTGGTATCTTCAGGCATTTCAAGTTCACTCCTGGGATTTAAGGATAGATAAAGCTAACAAAGAAATAGGCTTATCGTTCTCGCTTGGTCTCACTGTTTAATCATAATTAAGGAAATAGGCGATAGAACCATGGAAATCTCTGCATTCAAAATCAATTTAAGAAACTTTTGGTTGCATTTGAGCCTGTCTACATGTTAGTCACTCCACTACTGGCCAGACAATCGCTTTTACAATATCGCCAGATATTTGAAGACACCAATTACACAGCCTCGAATAAAAAACACATCGGTATCTGTTATAAATAAACACCCTTATTTATTTAGTAGTTATTTTTCACCTCATTAAAATACCGATGCTACGTTTTTGTTTACACCCGAATAGAAAACAAAACAGAGCCAATCTAAAATCGATGGCTGGTTATTAATTGCTAGTTTTGGCTGCTTTAATGCAATACAAATAATATTTAAATGCTACGTAAACGTATTTTTGAATAAAACCATAAAGTAAACAAACTGGGGGCCGGCAGCAATGTTCCAAACTCACTTTGTTTATCCACCTTGTTCCCGACGATGGAGAGGCGAATATTTTAACCATAATGCATATTTAAATAAGCCTAGGGGATTCTATTAAGTTCAATTTGTGGGCTTACTTTACGGAAACCTTTTAAATTATACTTATTTATCTTAAGTCCTTTAAAAACATGGCGAAAGAGCAAAGGGCCTCGGTTGATTTGCATCCGAGAATTATTTTTAATTACAACAACATTAATTAATTTTACCAGCGTCTTAATGGCGAGTCCGTGGACGATGACTGGACAAAATTGTACGAAAAAAATATTTAGCTAAATATGGCTGTATTTTTTTAACCTCGTAATAAAATACTTTTCGAAATTCAGACCGCCGAAATGCTGTGTTGGTTATTGGAACAAAAATATGATACATGGCATTACAGGTGACGCTAACAGGACATAATGCTGAAAATTTCCACCTTAATAGGCGACACGTTCTGATAAAAAAATGTTTGGCTTTGATTTGGACCACGTAGATAAAATCTGGGAGCATGCAAGACTATAGTGTTCAGGATATTAGGGCATATAATATCATCGACAAATTAATGGTATAATTTATGATTTAAAATTGATGCGATAACTTGTAAGCTATTTACTAGATAATCAAGAAACTTTGAATAAAGGATTTAAAATTGTAATTAAGACGAAGGTTTTGTCAATTTAGTCTGTATTGTTTCATGACATCTTAAGACAGTAGTATCCTATTATTTTTATCTCAATGGGAATTATCATGCCCTCAATTTTCCCTCTAAGCTGACAGATCTTCTGCGGGGAAAATTCAAAAGACTGAGCAGGACAATCCAAAAAATGCACGAAATAATTTCAATCCTCAAGCAACTAATGTTGAAATAACTCATTATGAGGCCATACTCTCCATATTGGGAGCGGGTATGGATTAAAAAAGACATGTCTTAATAATTTATGCATCTGGATTTTGTGGATTTTTTAAAATATCCTAAGCAATATTTATGAATCATGTCGTCAAATTTATCACATATTTACGTGCGCGCTAACCTAGGACGAGTGCGCGGGACACTCAAATTTCTGCACGGCATATTGATAAAAGGTCATCAAGCCGAGAGACATGATCCGGGATACGGACGACATTGACAATAGACTAGTTTATTGATTCAAATTGGCGGATACAGTATACATTTATTTGGTATTCTAAAAACAACCCATTCTGAAAATTTGAATTTGCATCGAAATATCAAGATTTTACAGTGACATTTTACTTTGAAATGGAACATACTTCGTGTTTCATTATGTAAGCTTAACTTTTAGCAATCTATTAATACCAGAAATACTTATTTAAAAATAAACTTTTACATTTTATCTCACTGTCTCTTTCATGTAACATCGCTTTACTTTATCGCACTTTGATGAGTAATCGAAGTAAATGTTTGTATTATCTTGGTTTAGTATTTACTAAGTGAAATATTTTTTAATTCAATTTGACTATTGGATTAATCCGTTTCGAGAGGACTAAGCTTATATTTGAATACCTCGGATACAATAATATTGGAAATTGTTTGCGAGAATATTATCATTTATTTTATGTTTAACTGCCTAAAATAATATTCAACTCAGCTGTTATTCGTTGAATATTTAATAACAAAATTAAGAACCGGTACTCAGTTAACATGCTAATTACTAACTGACTAAACATAGAGTTTTATTTATTTAAACACAAAACCAAAACGGCGTACTTGACATTTTCATTGAATTTGGTAAGATAATTTCGGCTTATAGGATAAAAGAAATGTAGCTCGATTTTTGCCGGTTTTGAGTTATATATGCCACTTGATGCAAAGTTATATGTTACGCTATGTTCCAAAGAGATATATCGATAAGAGAAGTGGATACGAATATATTATAATCACTTTCTTGTTCAAAGCTCCACTAAACTTTTAAACAGCATATAATATTGAATAACTATTTTATATTAAACTAGAGAAAAATGAATTTAATTTCTCTGTCTCAGGGGTTCCGATATGTGAAATGACTTAAAATTAAAAATAAGTTTAAAATTTCACAAAATATGGACATATCAGTTTTTGCTTTTCAAAATCTCATTCAAAAAAACACTATGTAGTAGTGCAATTAATTTACTGAAAAAAGTCGAAAATTTGTCTAATTTTGTCTTTATGTGACGTTATAAAACAAGCATAGTCATCTCCAATAACTGATTTTTTGGAAGGTATGACTGCTCATGTTGTTTCCAAGCATGGCTATGTCGTCATTTTGTATTTTTTGATAAAATATGTGATATTTTCAGACTTAATCGTTTCCATCGCGTATTTAGCAGAGACATGGCCAGTTGTGTTTATTGTTAAGTAAATAAGTTATGTACACAATTTCATCTATGGTGGAGATGGTCACTTTTGTTTTAGGACGTGAATGACATAAAAAAAAATCTAGTAACGATGCATCTAGCTAGAAAAACGGTGCGATATGTCAGGCCATAACTGAGACACTCTTATTTTATTAGGGCTACGTCCTGTATTTCAGCTAAGTTTTGACAGTATAATTCAAATAATTAAACACAGTTTTAAAAATTTCGAAATAGTAATTAATCCCTTTTTGGCTGAAAAATTGTGTAATACTCCTCACCTTTGCTGAATACTAATATCATATTTTATCATCAATATTGTTTTATTCTAACTCAAAAACTTGTAATTTATTTTATATCTGGTCGGGATTTGAATGTTCTCATCGGATTCTTGCTGTTCATTTAAAAGGATACACGTTTCTTTTGCATTAGTTAATTTGGAAAAAATACGATTAAAAATATTGATAAAAACAAACAATCATGAATAATAAAATTGTTAAGGCTATTGCGTGAACGTTTAAAAGTAAAAAACAGCAAAGTCCACTATGCAATGTTTTTGTGTTCCACGTTTAAATAATCAATTTAATTAATAGTCTATTTTCTGCACCGTATTGTAAAATTTAATAATAAGTCAGATTCTGATTGCGATAGTCGGTTTTGTTGGATTTATTATTATTACATACCACAGTAAATGAATGTAATTTTTTGTGGATTTTGAAAACAATTCGAAATATATTCGTTTGGTTTTAGATGTCTCATATTAAGAACAGACAATGTTATCGACTTTCTAATTCATCTCCCAACAGTACTCTTAATTATAAATTACAACAAATCATAATCCTATTTTTCTTATACTTATTACATTAAATCATTACTTGATAATGCTGAAACCGTTCCAGATACAAGAATAAATCTAATGTGATTTAAGCACAAAACATGTGGTATTATAATTAACTATTATAATGCCATTCCACCAAGCATTGACAATGAACTTCTTAAAAGTGGTATATTTATTACAATAAACTGGTTCCTGCCTAATTAAAAAAGTTTACTATCCTCCATTAGAAAAAGAATATGATGAATTAATATACTTTCAATAAAATTAATATTTAATCGTAAAACACATATACATTGTTTATCGGAAACATTGCAAAGTGGACGTATTGAATTTTGATTTTGGACCAACTTTTTGTAAATGTTTTGCTGGATCAATGGTATGATATATTTTCCTGCTAAACATGTTTGAAATTCACCGAATTGAATCCTAAAAAGTCCATTTTATTGAATGAATTAAATAATTGAAATAGCTTTTCCAATTGAAACATTGTAGTGTATCTTTTTGATGTACCTCGAACGTGGCCTTATTTTTTACATGATAAATGAATGGCGTGAAAAGATTTTCCAGCCATGATTCCCGAGGTTTCGCATGAAATAAAAGCAACTCGCATTTGTCACAGAGCATTATCAAACGGTAAACCCCGACGTTTTGTAATCTACACAGTCTGGATGATAATGACTATTTTCAGCTGAATAAGTCTCTTCCTAACCAAGCTATAAATCAAAGCAGATAAATCTCAATTCCAGAAAAAAACCCGGTAGCGTCAAAGCAAGTGTTATAAACAATAAACAAAACATTCTAATTATATATTGAAATTAACAAAAAAATCTACCATTAACAGTATTAAATATCTATCAGTTCAATTTTTTTAAAGTGGTTACATTCAAACGCTGATTATATATAATATGTAAGTATATTAGGTTATCTAGGAAGCCTTTGCATGTTTTTAATACACACGCAATGGACAATCTTCTATAAAAGAAATATTTATAATTTAGTATTTGGTGACAAGAATTGTCCTAGTCTGTTTTCCGGTGAAATACTAATTATTTATTTTGAATTTTTCAACCTTATTCAACTAATAGGAAGTGAGATGAGGAATCCAGTACGGTACATTATGTTGTATAGATAGACATCATGCAAGTATGCATTTAAAAAACATATGTAATACGATGGACAGTGGTGCAGTACAATTAAAAAAAGGGTTGAATTTAGTTTTGATGCTATAAATTTTCCCAGGAGTGGTAGTTCTGACATGACTTAAAGTAATGTGAATATATTAGTCATACTATCGATATAAATCAAAGACTTATGGTGAGATAGTTTTCTTAAAAACTATACATACATATATGCATCCAAAAACAGATATTAAAAACACGCTGAAAAATTGCAATGTATTTGGTTTCTAATTGAGTGGTAATGAGTGGTTGGTAGTGGTCATTACCACTCAATAAAAACTCATATAAGCTTTTACTTCAAGAAATACATACAATCAATTTGTCACATTTAATCCTTGAAATTAGGATGTTAGAACATAAAAGAAGATGTTTTGTGTACCCTTTCGTCACCAGTATCTATAAATAAGTAAACGTTGCTTTATACATAGTTTAAACGAGGGTGTTAGCCGAAATAGCTATTAAGCTAATAATTTTGTAGATCTAAAATACATTGCTATTTTTTCACCGTCATATAATGGAGTTCTACCAAGTTAACAATAATTAAATCAATAGATATTTAAAATCTCAAAATATGCGTTTTATTTTTAAGCCTCATACGTTATGTGAACAGTACGTAATGTCTTATGAAACTACCCATTATTAAATTGTGTCAAATACTTAGCGAAAATGTTCACGTTCTGAGACATGAGAATCTATCAAGTTTTCCTGAGAGCCGCCCAGAGGATTCACGCCATTTTAAAAGTCATTCACGGGGTTAATAAAACAAGCGTTGTACGGCATTAAAGTCGGTTGTATGGGCAGTCGTAGGAGGCATTACTTAACGCTTTATGGGGCAAAGACGTCGAAATCGGCGTCGCCTTCTCGGCGTCGGCTCATTATAACGACAAAGCGTCTCCACTCGAATGAACTTCGCTACGTTTACTCTACGCTACGAGGGGTCGTATTAACCTGGTTGTCATATTATTGTAATACTATTACCTCATTAAGTAGGGCATATCGTCGATGCGCATCAAATATGGTATATGTGACTCTGAGTACATTTTGAGATAATCGATAAAAACTGTTTAACCTTCGAAAGACTATCCTTGAAAAATTGCTCGTAGGCCAAAGTGGGGTCTTTAAAAGACCCCCGTGGTTTGCACTTATTGGCATATACTGCAATAAAAAAATGATTGATTATGCTTTGACGTATTTTTATACATCGTTCTATAAAAAAATATATGAAAATCGATAATTTTCCTAAAATTATTCATATTTTAAGTCGCGCATGAATGAGGCAACCTGATTGTGCTTTTGTTTATTTTAGACTGACGATATCAAAACTGTGAATGAGACATCTTATCTACACCTTTTAATGAAAAATGCATCCATTTGACACATTGTATCACTAATATTAAGATAAATATTTAAGATAAAGTAGCAGTGGTGGTCGACTGTGTCACCCTCAGCCTGGCAAAAGTTAAAAAAAAAACGAAGCAGAAAATAACACTTCTATGAATGGACAAATTTCAGGAAAAAACATTAATTCAATATGAGAATACATTTATTGAAAATATTTACGATTTTAAAGAATTTTCATTTGAATTTTCTGATTTTTTTGCACATGGTTCATATTTAATGCACAGTTATTGTCACATGAACCATTTTTAATACTAGCTGTCAAAATATTTCAAATTTGCTAACTAAGCACGAGTCTAGTGTAAAGTTAACAGAATCACCAAATGAGATTCTATTATCAATAAATTTATGTGAATGTTATATACTATGACAATGGAATTGTGTATTTCGAAATAATATATTAATTTTCTCTTTTTGGAATCATTTTTTTGACTTCGGCTGAATGTTTTTTAACCATTACTGCACTCTGAATTAACAGTTCACTCGAGTGTGCGGCAGTCGTTAATACTAAATAAATTGTCTCCCCTCTGACATAAGAATCCACCTACTGTAATTAGCCCACGCGTTCAGTCTTAATTAGGGAATTAAAAATATTCGAATTCTTGTGTTCGTCATTCAGAACAGTCTCACATAGCCTATCTTTCGAGTGCATAAGTAGCGTGGTCAGTTTGTACATACCTACCTATAAGAGTCCTCACATTGAGTAACTTTCTTAAAATGTTTCAATTGTGAACATAGTATTTTAACACCTAATTAAAAAAATAATAAAGCTTTTTTTTTGTTGGGGAAAATACGGGCAATTTTTTAAAATCCATTACCGCCATAAATGTGGAGCATATATCCTCTCAATAGAAAAATCTCAAAATACTTTTTTCTACCGGCGCTCAAACTTTTTTTAGTTCGATGAGTGTTGGGACAGAAAAGATAATACCAGGACAGGACTAGCGGTTAGCTCGTCACTCTCGGTACGCCGTAGGATTGGATAGGTGAGAAGAATTTTTTTGAAAGCAAATATGCAAATCGCCTTCGAGTAGAATCGTTAAATCAACTCCAAAAATTGCTGTTTTGTTTGAATTGTCATTCATTTGGTAATACTTCGATATAACACGGCGAAAAAATAGATCAATCAATTCTTTTTTTTTATCATTTTTTAAAACTAAAATAGAAAACATAGCTATTTTTTTACCGTATTATATTGGACCCAGCAAATGCCAATTCAATCGACAAAAAGTATCAGTTCAATAAGAAACTCCGATATTAGGTTTGCCAAAATAGTCAAATGTTTGAAAATGAATGAAAGACTTACGGAATGGGATCATCGTCGCAGCCAACGAAGAATTCAGCACCAGAACTGGTGTACCGGCAGCGGTGAGTGGAATTTTAATTTTTATCGCGTTCGGCCTTGATGGAGTGATGGCAGGACTCGAAGCATTTGACGTGGCATTTAACTGTGGCGGAGTCCCAGGACTTGGCGCAGGCGTCGTAGTCGTCGTAAAGAACGCCCTACCCGCTATACTGTCTCTAAGCTGCTCGGGAGTCGTCACGAGGACTGATCTGCACACCTTCCATAACCCTGAGTGGCTGCTTACGAAATATCTTCTCGTTTGAGGAACGTATAAACCTGAAATATTAAAAAAATATAGATCAAGGCATTTGCGATTAAATCAGTGATGCACAACCTTTTTGGCAGTAGGGCCAGATGATCAATTATCAGATAGCTCGAAGGCCACATGGGCTATTGTTTTTTTTAGTGTACATACAATTGTTGTTTTGTTTTATATTGTTCTTTCATCGTTCTTTTAAATCCTCTTCTAATCAAAAGTTTTATATGATGAGAAAGTGTATGATCTTACTTTCAAAGGGCTTTGTTGACTTGAGATGTCGAGTCAAATGAGTTTCTACTTGTAACTAGAATAAGGGCTATCCGGAGGATAGTCCAGGATTATAGACAACCGTTAGGTATTTGTCTATGATATTGGAAGAAAACGAACGGTGGTATAATTGCAGTTTAATATCCTGAAAACATGAAAAACGTCAGCGAATGATCAAGCATAAACGAAAGCCCGAGGGTGAGTATGCGCGTATCATTGTCAAGACGCGAGACGCGGATGAGCCTCTCTTTACTTCCGCGTTGTCATTCGTACATGATCATACGTACGACTATTTCCGGAGCGTAAAACAGTTCACAAAGAATATATAAGATATTTTACACGCGTTTGATCATATTTGTGTGAATTTATCTCGGAATTTCGACAAAATTGTCGGTCCCTGTGGTCCAGTGGCATGAGCTTTGTCCTAGCGATCAGGGGGCCTGGGTTCAATTCCCGGCAAGGTCAGATTTTTTCGATTGAAAAAAAAGAGATCTTGGGCTGGGTGTATGTTATTCATCGTTGATTTTGTGCACAACTGATTCATTACTTATAATCGAGTTAATCTTGTATAACTTTCACAATTAAGAATATTTGGCGCATTGGCGTAAGCTGTAATGCCAAATATTTTTCCTTTTTAATATCTATAAGTAAAATCTCCTCGCTGCGCCGGATGAGTGGTTATTATTATTACTATTTTCATTTTATTCTATTTATAAATGTATAAAGGAAGAATGCCTAAAATCTAAACCCAGAATTTCTTACATTTTAAGAAATATTTAAATTATCAGCTATGAGTATTACCTGCACATCTTTGTAAAAAAACTGTTAACAAGAACCTGAAAAAATAATAAATGATACCACTAGGCTACAATGATTGTGCGACTTGATTATTCGATAATTCATTATTGCTAAAGTGAATATCGGGTATAAATAATCGAATCAAATAACGGAGTATCAAAAAATTGAGTTTATATATTTACTTTGTAATCAATATATTCTTAAGTAGTTAATTAGGTTCAAAGAGGTGAGATTAGATGTCTTCAGAATGATTGGAATTTGATCCTTC
Organism: Himalopsyche kuldschensis; assembly: GCA_028554975.1. Taxonomy (NCBI): domain Eukaryota; kingdom Metazoa; phylum Arthropoda; class Insecta; order Trichoptera; family Rhyacophilidae; genus Himalopsyche; species Himalopsyche kuldschensis. The sequence goes on along the minus strand of JAHFWI010000019.1, from coordinate 6,261,571 downwards.
CGCATGCCAGTAAAGCTCGTCGGTATCGAAGTTTAATGTTGTTATTTAGTAAATCGAAAAATAAAATTCTGCCTTTTCCCAATATCAAAAGACCAAGATTGAGATTTTATATTCGAGTAAAATTGTTCTGCTTTTGTAAGTGGAACTCAATGTTTAACGCTTCCTAGTTAAAATTTATTATTTCTGTTGTCAAAGTTATTGCCGGTTATGTAAATGAATGCAATGATCTTAAAGGAATTTACTACTTTCCGAGAAGAGATCTTTGTATAATTAAGTGTTATTAGACCATATAACGATGGAACATGCGTGAAGTCAGTTACATTACGTTTCAACAAAACTCGAATTTTTTGTCTTGATTTTGACAATAACCTCTTCGGGCCCCGGGTATCACCTACATATGATACTCTTGGTTTTTATTCAATATCAGCGTAACTAAAAATAATAATACATTTTTAGTACTTTTTCCACATAAAATTTATTTGATCAGGACCAGTTTCGCTCATGGCGAGCATTGTCAACTGATAAGAAATACAATACAACAGTGATATTTATACAAAAGTTAAGTAAGGTATGACAAACAATTGGTAGAAAAACTAATCAAATAAATGAAGCAAATAACAAGAAAAATACTACAAATAAAAGGTATAAACTTTTACTTTGTTAATGATAATGATGCATTGCATTGCTAAGAGGTCTTCAACCTTTTTTTAATATCAATATTAGGTTTTAGCAGACATTTCCTGTGGCGTAACAACGTGAAGCGTTACACAGTTTTAGCTTTGGATTTTTCCTCGGAGCAGTTACCCAGGACTTGATTAGCTTGCACTAAAGTGTGCTTGATTGTTCGTAACTTTTCTTTTATACAAAAATCAAACAAAAATGGCAAAAGTACTGAAAAGATAAAATTGGCATATAAATTATAATAGTCTCTGTGAACGGGCTACTTATTTACATGAACGGTTTATGTAAATAAGTCCGTTTTCTCTCCGTGAGACGCCATACATTTGGTGAAGGCCATGAAGTTACTGTGGTTAGATATCAAGCCGGCATGCCCCGTGGGCCCGACAACTGGTCGGACACACCTGAGCAACTCTTCCCGTTCCGGTGATATGAAAGGACAATTCCATAGAATGTGGTCAACATCCTGATCTTCACCGCATCTATATGTCAGCCCATCCACTGACGGCCAAGCCTGAAGAGCTTGGCAGCAAAACCAGCATGCCCTGTTATGTTATGATAAGTTTAGAACTATTCTCACCGTGGCCTCCTTGGATGACGAACCAGTGGTCCGTGGAGACGGCTGTGATCCAAACAATTATGCCCAGTCCAATGCAGGCCGTACATCCCAAAAGCATACGCCTCTCGAATATGACCTGGTCAATCAGCGGCTTCCTCTCAGCCATATTAATCGTGGACGTCGACATCTTGGACTAATGTTTTTAGGACCTTGAATAAAAAAAAATAAGAAAATGTAAAAACGATAGAAAAACATTTATAGGACAGAAAAAGTAAAATCTGATTGATAATGAATCTGTGAGAAGGCGAAAAGACGTAACCACACATTTAGAGGAAGCATAACAATTACGACTACATTATTTATTTAGATTTTTAAAATCCATTCTCAATGTTGTGCATATGGCCCTTGAGCGCGTCTAAAAAAATATTTTTTTACGAAAACTATCTGTTACTCACAAGATATTAAATAAAAAAATACAAAAATGTCAAAACGATAAAAAATAAAGTCGGCAAAAATTAACGAAAAAAATTAAAGAAAGCACAAGAAAACGTTTTTTTGGAATCACCGTAAACTCCTGATGTGGCGAATATGGCCTCCCAATGGGAGTATCTAAAAAAAGAAACTTACGAGAACTGCTTGTTACAAAATCGCTCAACCTCTATTTAGTTCGATGAGAGTAGGGATAGAAAGAATATTTGTATCTGTTTAAAATAGGTGTATCCGGAAGCACTTTAACTTTAACAGGATTAACCCATTCTTTCTTTGATTGGCATTGAATCGCATGCCGGGTATTCGCTAGTTAATAATGAACGCAAGAAGTGATATTTTATTTTTTCGCACTTTCGCAAAAACTGCTTTTATAATATTTGAACATTTTATTTTATTTTACTTGTCATGATGTATGTAAGTATTTTAAATAAAACGTATAAATCATTCAATTTAAATTGAGCATAACGATTTTTAAAATATATTATATGAGTAATAAATGTATAATAAATAAACAGTCATGCAGGAACATTTGATTAAATCGATGACATGGATTACCAAGAAAATGTCCTAAATGACAGCAGTTACGTTCGTATTCACATAATAAATATAAAATTGTATGTAGGAAAAATTTGTTTTTCTCGAAAGTTTTTGAGCAATTTAAAGATATTTAAGATATGTAAAATACAAATTGAAAAGGAGATTGAAGTATTTGTAGAAATATTTAATTTAGCCCAATTTTTCTTGTGTTAAAATGCTTGCGAAAAAAATCATTTTTTAATGAAACGATTAATAACGGCTGACTGCTTGCGAGCTATGAACTGAAATGGAGAAAAATAATAATTTCCGTTCTGGATGGCGAAAATTTTATTTTTGAAAACAGAAAATGCTGTTTTTTTATTAGACGCAAACAAATAATATCGAAAAAAAAATATTTTATTCCCGAAAGATTTCACTTATTTAATTTGAACGGTAAGAGAGTAATTTTTCACAGCAAAATAATTAAAATTTGAATTGAATCTTTAAAAAAAAATCTAATTTAAGAAAAATATTAAACAAAACAAAAAAAACACCGGAGAAATGAAACAAAAACACATAAAATCATAACGAGTATTTTAATATTATTTGTTCCAGGAGGACAAGTTGTGAGTCAACCGTACGTGTTTTTTCATGGAAGTTTAAATAAAAAGAAAACTAGCTGTTAGCAAATAGTTCTCTTATCGATATTTTTTGAATTGATTACGTGTAAGAAAAGTAACCTTCGCAAAGCTCAATAGAGGTGTATGTATGTATATATATATATATAATATAGACGATTACTGATTCTCCACACTGGTTTACCGCTCTGATGATAATCTTGATGATTAATATCTACACATGTGTACATTCAAGAAAAAAACCTACAAAATTACATTGGAAATTCCGATAAAATCAAGTTAAATACATACAACATAGTACACGTCTGAACACGTTTACGTCCATGTGGAATATGTTGACATCCATGAAGCAATACCGTTAAAGCTATCCCTAATGGCATCTTAATTGGCAGGCCACCTCTACACCTTGGAACCACAAACAATTCATGTTCGCGAATCCTCAAAATAAATCAGGAACATTGAATTTAACATTCTAATAAAATTTTCATTTTGACCTCGGGAAAGCCACGAGAAATATATAGTCAGGTATATTTATCTTTGAGCATTTAAACCAGTGAACGAGGACATGCTTGATGGAAAATCGGTTGCATAAAGCCATGGGTAGTATCAATAAGCCAAACATTTTATTTTATCCGTACTTGCTTGTCACGTAGGTCATTTGAGTTACCAGTTACAAGGGTTGTTCGGCTAATCAATGCATTGCCTATTAAGGTGGGTATTTTCAGCAGTGCACTTGGTGTTTTATTTTTTCTCTAATGATTTTTATGTAAATATAATAATATACTGTTTTTTATGCTTTTATTATGTTTTGTTAAAAATGATGTTATATATTTGTCAAATGTAAGTCGCACTGGCGTCAGCTGTAATGCCATTTTTCCAATGAACAAGATGTCCTGAAATACAAAATTTTCCAATATTTCTTCAGAACCCTCTATTTTATATAATGAATGCTTTTTCACAAAGCATCAATAGTTATTATTATATTTATATATGTATGTACCAAGTGGATAAGGTGTTCAATAAGCGAAACATTTAATTGAAAAGCAATATTGCGTTTTCTGTAAAGTGAACATATTAAAAACGACTATATCTACAATTTTTCTTTCACGCTGAGAACTCTATTGAATGGACATATCTAATTTAAGCTGACTGCGACCTCCAGTCAAACGCCTCGACCAATAATCGTTTTAAAATGAGATTTCAGTACACAGTAGGGCATGCTACGATTAATCAGAAAATAAAAAATAAAAGCAACTGATTAATTATTGATGAAACAAAATTTGACTAACACTTCAACACCTTACTTTGAAAAGGTTCTAACTGCTCTTGACGCTGTTTTGAGATATGAGTGTTTGAAGGTTAGATTGATTAAAATTCACTTATAACAATGAGCAAGTAAAAATGTTTCAAATTACTTATTTTAAGCATATTTTTGCACAACTCTTACTGAGAAATAATGATCTTAAAAATCTGATGATGGAAATAATAATGACAATCTTAGATCTTTGTCAAATAAATTTAGTAAAAAAAGTGTGCAGATGCAGTGCAACTCTGGAATTCTACTAATTCCGTTATTCAACCATAGATAGTTCTGAAATTTATTTGCGAAAATTGTCAACAATATCAAAATACCGTCTTCACATAAAAGAAACCAGTTACTATTAGCCTTTTAATCATTGAAATATTAGCAAGAATATTTTTCACAAGATAGTTCACTTTATCTTGTGAACTGTTTTTTTAACGTAAATACCCTAAACTGTTGATAAGTGGAATAATATTGTTTAATTAAATAAAAATTTAGTCTATCAAACACGTGACATGATAAGTATACTGTTCTCTTTTGGGCACTTGACTAATTATGTTTGCCACTTTTCTTTTGATTAGTTCAATTGATGATAATGTGATTATTTTAGGTGATGAATATTTATTTATTTTCTCTAAATAGATTTATCAATCAATGCCCTGCTTGCTACTCAGCAACAGATGGTGTAGTAAAAAAAGCTGTAGACGGCAATAACGTTAGAAATAGGAGAGCTTTAATAAAACTATCAGCAACGAAGCAAGTGAGCGCTCTTATTATAAGCAGGGCTGTGGAGTCGGTCAAAAAAAGTTCGACTCCGACTCCAGCATTTACCAAAACTACGACTTCAACTCCGACTAAAATAGTTTAATATCGTAATTTTTGCCTAATTTTTGCTATTTATGTGTATTCAATTAAATATCAACCCTAAAAATCCGGTTCAAACTTTTCAAAATTTCTGACTCCACAGCCCTGATTATAAGTGATCTCCTGTTTTTGAGAGTAATGTTTTATACAATATTTAAGTGACATGTTATATTTTGATTGAATTGGCATTACTATATTGGTAGAACTCCACTAAAACATGGTGAAAAAATAGCAATATAGTATAGTCATACAGAAATTATATCATATATGGTTGATATAATTAAGGATTTCAACTGAGGGTGCTTGATGGAATTTCAATATCAAATTTGGATTGTTTGAATTTTGTACTTTTTCATGAGTTTTGTCACTAACGTTCCGGGTTTCGCCTTTCGGCATCTTTATGCATTTCAAGTGCACGGATGTACTTGAACTGACGCGCAGTAAACAGTTTGTATCGTTTATATACAAAAATAGAAGTAGATCACTAAGTTAAATTGTTATTAAAATGTAAATTAGCGAGAATTTGATGTAAACGAGTTTCAATGAATTAAGTGGGTTTGTTATAATTATCGGAATTTTTGAATGTAGTATTTCCGTAAGAAATCAGTAAGTACATCCGTGCACTTGAAATGCCTGAAGAAGACGGCGAAACACGGGTCGTTAGTGACAAAACTCATGGAAATATAAAAAAATTCAAACAATTCAAATTTGATATTGAAATTCCATCAAGCACTCTCAGTCGAAATCCTTAATTATGTCATATATGGTTTCATACTTATTTACGTTTATACCCATTTAATAACAACCCAGATTAGCTTTAACTTTAAGAAATACATCAAATCAATTTGTCACATTTAAAAATTATTATTACAATATAAAATTATAACTTTAGAACGGAAGAGCAAATTTATTGTATAACCTGTCTACAAGAGTAAGATAGATAAGTAAATGTTTAAATATAGTTTTGACGATGACTTAATCCGAAACAGCTATTACCAAATGTCATATCTGTAGGACTAAAATACGGTAACCAGACAAAACAGAACATGACTTTTCAGAATATTTAGGTTAGGTTAGGTTCATATTCTGTTTTGTCATGGAACCCTCAAATAAATTGCTTTTTTTCCTGCACATGATATGTTTAAAAAAGTAAGAATTTTCGCGACACGATTGAAATTTCGAGTTCAACGAATCGGTCTTGATCTTTAAAAATTAAACGCGAAAGAAGTACAAAATAACTGTCTTTTTATTAATTTAAATATATTATATTATTACATTGTATACCCGTTTATATATATTATGGTTCCACGAAAAGATCGAGAATTGTAATCTTGTGTTATAACATTATTGGTTCCATGACAAAATAGATCATGACAAAACAGAACGTGACAAAACAGAACGTGACTTTTCAGAACATGACAAAAACCTAACCTAACCTAACCTTACCTAACCTTACCTCTAATGTTCTGTTTTGTCACTTTCTGTTTTATCATGTTCTGTTTTGTCATGTTCTGTTTTGTCCGGTTACCACCATTATTGGTTAAGGATTTCGACTGAGGCTGCTTGATGAAATTTCGATATCAAATTAGTACAAAATTCAAATTTGAAATTATCAGGGTTTGTTTACTACAAAGCAGAAACATAAATTATGTTTTATCTTTGAAATAAATCTATGCGACACACACATCGATTATAAAATGATTTTTTCCCATGCGGTCCTCCAACTAACTAAGAATTGATAATCTGGCCCTTCTCCCAAAAAGGTGGTGCATCACTGTAGAGAGTTACAGCGTTAAGCGTCGTATCGTTTTGTAGGCATTCAATATACCAGTGACCGAAAGCAAATGGCGGATAATTAAATGTCGTCTACAATTATTTGGGGTGACCGTTTGTTTGCTCATGGCATTATGGAAGCAAAAATAATAGCTAATTAATAATTCAGAACTGAAACACTGCGACAGATGGCTGGCAGATCATTAAAAATATCAACGAGGGCAATAAAGCACGAGGCACGCTTAATATAACAATTTCGTTGAGAATTTATTTGTTTTTTTTAAGTAATGAATTTATGTATGACATCGAGTATTTATCTTCAAACTAAAAAAGTGTGTGCAGTTTGTATAAGGTCTGTATTAAATGGCCAAATTTGTATGTGGCACAACTGTTTATTTTGCAGGTAAAAGATTATACGTAAACATCATTATGTTTTCATAATTTAGTATGTATTATACGATTGCACATATCCAGTACAATTTTAAGAAGTTTAATTGTGAAGTTTTTGATTTATCAAAATCAGGATCGGCAACGCTCATCGCCAGCATTTTAAACTGGACCCTTTACCATTATGTTTTACTTCTAAAATAGCTTAGTTAAAATAGCAACGGTAGACTACACTGCACGTTGGCATACGTTATTTTATTTCATGGCATTGTGAGGGTTAATGCTTGTAGTATAGACTTAATAAAGCTTGTAGTATAGACAAATAACGGTATTAATTTATTAAGGTTTCGTAGATAATTTCGCAATTTATTTTTTCTGAGCATATGTACTCACGGAGCTTATCTCAATATGATTTATTTTCTACGAAAACTGCTTGTTTCTCAAGTGTTCATCCTCTCACTTTTGAATAGAGTAGGAATTAAAAGTACACGAGAACAAGAACAAGACTATTAAGTTAGTTAATCGTTCACGCTACGCGCCGCTTTTCGTTGGATGTCTATCGAAGCAGTATCGATAAATCAACTAAAAAAAATCTACTGAGGTCCGTCATGGAAGCCAACGTTGACCACTGCACCACGGTACTAATCTACCGATATTAAATAAATAATATCGGTGTCGATAAATTTTGTCTGGTGTTACTGCGATCTCTAAATAAGATGTCATTCTCAGATTGTTAGATTGTTGTTTGTCATTTAGACATAAGTTGTTGATGCAAACTGTTTCGAATTTCTTGTAAAATGTGAGACGGTGCAATTGCCAAAGTGTTGGGTGCCAAATTGCTAGACGATATTATACGGATAATCACGCCACATTTTGTAATGAACAAAACAATGCGCAGTCGTCGATCAAAGGGTCAAGAACCTTTCTTCATTTAAGATAAGATTTTTAAAGATCATATAGAGTAACATTTTGCTGCTGAATTGAAATAACAAAGCATCGTTTACTGGAACAAACGAGCCAGTTAATGGTGATGTCAAAAGTTTTGCATCGCTTCAAATCGAGAATCAAAAGATGAAACTAAATAAACTTTTATTGTGATTGTTAAAATTTTAATCGTTTGACTTTTGCTTTCAAAGACTTTAACTTGACAGTTCAAGATCATCCGTACAATTAATATGCCTGACGATAACTAACGGCTAAGCCCCGGTCGTTAGTGATAGAACTCTATGTCGACTCCTGTTAGACATTGTAAAACGTGGATTAATTTATCCTTATTTTAAAAACCGTATTTATTGGATTGTGTGCCTTAGTTAAAGATTGTTACATGTCATAATGTTGTATATATTTAATAAATACGAAAACCCTATAATATCAATCAATATCTCCCAAGTCTATTGAGAAGTTTCTGGAAGGAAAAAAATAATATATTGAGAATTGCAAAGGGTTAAATTTATAGAAAAAAAACAATTTTGGGCTAATACGACAGCAAGATTACCTTTAAATATCTTAAAATAATGTAAAATCGACAGATTTACGTCTGGATTTACGATTGGTATCATTCTACCCGTTTTAATGGTTTTTTGCCTTAGATTTGTCGTTAAATTGGCTTTAAATGTCGTCCTGTAGAACCCAATACGAACTCTAAGACTACTTTGTATAAATAATCGTTATTTACGTGATATTTGAGTCGGTTTTTGATCAACTGAAATATGATGTTATTCTTTTGCAGTCTACTTTTTGAGAGCAAACTTACATTCAATAATAACATTAAAATTACACACTTGCAATAAACCATGAATTTCTTTTCGGGAGCTAATGCACAATGCTTTAATTCAAAGCTGACTTGAGAGTGGGTCGATTTTTTGGGCGTCAGAAGGTTCGAAATATTTTCCTTGGTGGAGAAGGAATCAATTTTTTCTTATTATCTATTCGAGGACGTGTGGATACTCTCCGTGATTTTCTCCCGTGGTATTGTCACGCTCCATAATTTTAAATGCTCGAAAAGATATGTACCCGTATATTTCTTTCAGCTTAAACGAATCCAAAATGAAAATTACAACATTCTTGGAAATTTCAAACATACAAATGTGACGACATACTCCGTGTCGACGTGAGTGAGTTCAGACGAGTACTATTTTTTATGCACGTTTGACTTTTTTTGCCTCTCTTATCTTTTTTACATTGTTTCAAAAGAAACATACTTACTATACGCGATTTTTATACAAAAATATATATTAAAGAGAAAATTTGCTATCTCCGTTTTTGTCAATTGTGCAGGAGAGGGTAAAAACTGATTATTTTGAGAATGTAAAATTTTGTGTTGTAAACAAAAAAAACGACGACACCGCTGTAAAAAAACGAATACATGACAGGTGACAATACAAAATGGCGGAGTTGAACAATTAGCAGTTTAGATTTTAGAACGACAGTGGAGATGTAAAATTTTCTGAAAACATTTTTCCGATGCACTTAAATAAGTTTTAGTTATAAATATTTTACGGGACATGCAAAATGTATGTTACAACAGAATGGCATTATTCCTTCATTTTCAGCCAAAAGTGGAGCCATCGATATATACATGTATGAACAATATATATCACACTGCCCTCCTTAAAAAAAGCAATTCAAGAATGCACCGTCCTTCTCAAAACTTCTTGCTTAACTTTTATTGCTTTTTACTGTCAACAACATTTGAAATCTCATCTCTCAAATCTAGCACTTAAAAAATGTAACACTCATTAAAAACATAAAAGTTTCGTGTCATATTTTTATAGCGTATTTTTAATTTAAGAAAAAAAAACTTTCTGATATCTTTTGATCAATTTATATGTGGGTTCAAAGATAAAGCCAGAAGGTTGCAATAAAAAACAAATTCGAAAAGCAACTTTTATGCAAAACATTTTTGTTAAATAAATTCATCGCGGGTTTATTTAATAAAATCTTTTATTTTTATAAATGTGACTTAACAAGAAAACAATCTATGTATACTTCTTACAGGAATTTACAATCAAATATATCAAAGTTGGCAAACTTGTTTCTTGTTGCGGTGTGTGTTTGTTTCAAAAATAGAGACGAGATATCCGTTAGAAATTGTATCATCTTCAAAAAATCAAAAAGGTCCGCTTTGGGCTCTGTATGTAAATGAGCGGTTAACGCTCTCATGTGTTCCTTCTATTCCGATGTGGTGACCACAGGTTCTGGGCCAATCTTTAAATTATCTAATTGTATGTTTATGAGGAATTATGGTCATGATTTATTTTGGGTGCAGTGTAGAATCAGTATTCTAATAGCGATGCCACTGGAAACAGTTTTGATATTAAAATTGAATAGTTTGAATTATGTACTTTTTCATGAGCTTTGTCGCTAACGACCTGGGTTTCACCTGTCGGCATCTTCAGGCATTAATGTACTTGAACTGACTCATTGAACAGTAAAAAAGCACAAAATTCTAACGATTAAAATTTGATATTGAAATTCTATCAATCACCCTTGGTCGAATTCTTAAATGTTGATATTGTTCAACGGAATTGCATCGGATGATATTACTCGACGGACTTCCTTGATGTTTTACCTCTTTTAATTCTGTGGTCAAGTGGTAAGAACTATTTTCTAGCCCTCTGATAGGTTTGGTTTCAAGTAAATAAAATCAGGAATGGTCGCTAGCATTTTCAATTGATAAAATATTTTTGTACATGGTATAATACATATGGCTTGATATATATGATATGGTTTGTAAATATGTTTGTATACTTATTTTCAAATTTGAATTGTTTTAATTTTGTACTTTTCCATGAGTTTTGTCGCTAACGACCCGGGTTTCGCTTTTCAGCATCTTCAGGCATTTCAAGTGCACGGATGGACTTGAACTGACGCGTAGTAAACAGTTTGTATCGTTTATATACAAAAATAGAAGTAGATCACTAAGTTGAATGGCTATTAAAATGTAAATTAGCGAAAATTGAATGTACACAAGTTTCAATGAATTAAGTTGGTTTGTTATAAATTATGGGGATTTTTGAAAATATTAATGACCAGATAATAACATAGGAATATCTAAAATAAATCTAGGGTTTTATACAACCTATCATTAATGAGTTGATTGATTGCAAGTCTTTGAATTAATATTTAATGATAGCAAGGGCTTGAATTATTAATAAATGACAATTATTTAAAAGCAATGGTGAGCTCGGTAGCTGAAGTTGCTCAATCAAAATTGGCAAACTGTTAAGCTGAACTCGATTAATTTCCAAGATTTTTTCGGTAAAATAATTTAAATTCGCCCCTGTTAGTATGTAACACGCCTAATTCTTGTTCTTTCAAATCGAAAAATCTGTGTAAAAAATAATAAAAAATAGTCGGTACATTTTTTTAAGCTCTACTATTCCGAACCCGTGTAAAAAGAGGATCGAGTGTATATTTGGAAGTATTACTTCAAAATATGTTTTATTTATCTAGTTAAATACTTTTTAAATAATTCTCGATTTTATAACAATCTGTGTAAGCATTTCGTCATTACAATAATTGAAGTCAGTCGTACATTGGTTTTTTCTCTCAATTAGATTTTTGTGAAGCAATTTGTGAAATATCCTCTGCACAGTGCTCTGTATTTCGAAGATTAAAAGCGATCATTATTCCGGGAACAAATTCTTAAGCAGCAATATAAAACATTCGTGATATGCCTGGAGCGATCAAAAGTTTTCAAACAATTTTTCTTCTAGATAAAATGAAAAGTTTTCCGGGAAATTTATTCGCTGTGAGCCTGAACAATGAAACAAAAATATTTTTCATTTAAATATAATAATATGAACAAAAAAAATATTATGTTTATAGCGCGTCTGTTCTCAATCTAGACAAAGGGTGTTTTTACGAGAGTCGTAATTTATTCAACCATATATTCATTATTTTGAGATCTTTAGAATTATCCATCCATGTCCGGTCCATGGCGCATTGGCAATGGTATTCGCTTGCGTGCCGGACCGTTCGGTTTAAATTCCCGGTACGAGCGGATTTTTTTAGTCGATAAATCTGTTCAAAGGCATGGGTGTTGGTGTTGTTGAAAATCCCTACCCACCTTCCCAATCCCAAAGAGCGACGCATAGTGACAGCGATTAGCTAATCACTAGTCCTCACCTAGTCCTCGTATCCTTTCCATCTATTTACTCTCTTCGAAAAAAAGAGAGGTTGAGCAACTGATTAACAAGCATTTCTCGTAGAAAAACATATGCTGAGATATACTCCATGAGGAGTCCACATGTTCAAAGTTGGGAGCGGACATGGTTAAAAAAAAAAATATAGTCAAAGAAATAAGTTTATCACTTTTTAGGTGTATACTGTCAATGCTTGGTGGATTGGCATTTTATTGAAAAAATAATAACATATTTTTTGTACTTATTTAACATAACTTAGATGTATTAAGGCCAGGGCCGGTTTTGCTATTCGCAAGCATTATAACTGATGATATAAGTATATTGTTAAGTTCAATTATTATATCACCGCATCAAAATAGGGAAATAATGTGAGAGCGGTTACTAATCGAGGAATGAACTGTATCTTTTTTTTGTTTCAAAAAGGGGTTTTTTTAAATGTCATGATATGGAAATGAATGATGACGATGCATTAAATGCTTATAAAATATTAAAATTAAAATTTTTCGGAACATTACTGATGTTAATATATTTTTTTAAATAATTTAGTTTATTCCAAGTATTGTGTGACTAAAAGTGACACGTGTTTCGACTATTGCAAAATTATCATCGCACGGTTTCTTTAGTAATCAATATTACTAATGCCACCGTGTGATTAGGTCTGACGATGCTTCTAAAAGAGGCGAAGCACGTGTCACCATTGGCCATACAATACATAGGTGGATTAAAAAAAATATTTCAAATTAGTATAAAGTTACTGCCAAATCCATCGAAAGTATAAGCAATCTTATATTGATTTTCATAAAAAATCTCATATGCGTGCCACACAATATCATAAACATATATGTTTATATAATTTATTATTTCGACTGTAGGTGCTTGGACGAATTTCAATATCGATTTTGAATCGTTTGAATTTTGTACTTTTCATCAGTTTTGTTGCTAACGAAGCCGTGCTTTGATTAATATATATGCTTATGTAGTTGATTTTTTTTCTTATTTTTAATATAATTTAGTGACGAACAAAAATATTTATTCAAGGAAAAGAAAAATGAACAGATGGAGGTTGAATCCCTTAGGCGTATATTGAACTTAAATAATGAAGCTTTTTCTACTATGTCTTTTGAAACACTTTTCGTGACACAAGCTTAAGGTGGTGTCTTAGAAAGATTGTAAAGTACGCATAGCGTCTACGCGTGGATGTACTCGTAGAAGGATCTACGCGTCTCGCTACGCCGATGGAAAATTTCATAAGCCACTCGCAGCGTCACGTTGTGGTGGCGTAATTTCCCTCGAGGTCTAGTTTTTTCACAACCTTATCACTGTAAAATATGTTTTTTCAACTATTTTCATTTTGACTGCCTTACATTCTTTATTTTCGACTGTGTTAACTATTAGACTTGTTAAGTCGCTTTAAAAGATAAATAATAAATTAGCTTTGCGGTTCACTGAATGGCACGATAGTATGAATACTTTTTTCTAATTCAAATATCGTCTCAGTGCTGAAATAAATAGTTCGTCTAGATCAGTGATCGCCAAACGGTCGCTCGCGGTGGCATTTTCAGTAGCTCACGTATATTTACCATATTTATAAATTTGATATTATCAAATTTTATCAATCGTTTGGGCGCAAAAACAGTAGTATTGAAAATTTAAATTAAATGCAGCATTATCAACATTTATAATTTAAATAACTCAAAAAGTGTGGTAAGATACTACATATTATGTTTTTAAGACTATATATACACATGGGGAAAATTCTCCATTGAATTTAAGGGCATTAAAATAGGCTGAGAGTTTTTTTTCTCCAAAATATTTTTTTGCTAGAAAGATAACTTTGCTTCCAAAGTCCACATGTATAAGTAGCTCGTCAGATAATTTCAATTTCAGCCAGTAGCTAACATTTTTTTTGAGTTTGGAGACCACTGGTCTAGAGAGAACAGCTTGCAAAATACATAAATTATACTAAAATGCCTTATTGAAGACTTTTTAACCGTACACAATTCCTAATCAATATTTGGACTCATAATGAAGAGCATATTGACAAGTTTCATAGTCAATTAGAATTGGTTAAAGGTTGCATGCTCAACCACTCTTAAAGGCAGGTAAAGATAGAAGGAATCATATCGCTCTGTCACGATCGGATAGGGGTCGATGTTGATGGTTGGTGGCTAAGTCTATCACTTTTTTTTTTAAATATATTTAAAAAAATATATGATAGTTTTTAAAAGCATTTATATAAAATTATGACGTATGCATATCTGTGAAGATTTTTAAAACAAAATTGTTAATCTGTTCCAGGTCACAACATTTATTCTTGAAATGAAAATATTTTAGCTTTTTGTCAATTGAAACATGAAATCGCTTCGCCCCTGCTAGATTTATTTTAAATGGGTTAACCTTTTCAAATTGATGCAAATCATGAGATGTTTGTTTCTTATCTCCCCTCTTTGCTTCCCTTTTTTTAATATATCATGTTTGAATATTAGAATCACTCTTAATTTATAGCTCAATTAACCTTTGCAATAATAAAATAGTCTGAAGATGCATCTGAAAGAGGCGAAACAAGTGACATGAATAGTAGCGCAATGCGTTTAATAGTCAGTTAGTTATTTAAAATGTTACAATGTTTTACTAAAAGTATCGGACAGAAAAAGGAACGACTATCTTTATTGTCTTGTAACTCTAATACAATATTTTTAGTTATTTATGAAACAGTCGTCATAAAATTTTCAGAATTGTATACAATTTAAATGTGACTTGAATAAAATATGTTGATCCAGTCATATTTATTCAACATTTTTAAACACTTGTGTCATTATTGGCAAGGAACACGTTTTTTCAATGTAGTCGATTAAAGAATTTTTGGCGTCGAAAAAAAAACCTGTATTCATTGAATGAAATTTAGTTACACGTGCCGAATAATACCCTCTTTTTCCTTATGTTGGCTTCATCTTATATATAAAACCGAAACGGCGTATGTATGTCTGTGGGTCTGTAATTCCCTTTTGCATTGTTGGTCATTAAGTTGCCATAAAAACGAATATGAAAGAAAATATGTTTGAATTTTTATCGGCGAAGACGTTTAGTCAAAATGTAATAAATTTGTCTTCTACTGAACTTTTCCCGGCTTTTATTATTTATAATAATGTTTATTATTTACGTGAAGGTATTATTTGACATTTCTTTGACAGCAAATTAGATTTTTTCCTTGAATTTGGACATTTTAATGGGCGAGAATGGGGCTTTCTTTCATATTCGTTTTTATGGCAACGTAATGACCAACAATGCAAAAGGGAATTACAGATCCACAGACATACATACGCCGTTTCGGTTTTATATATAAGATTTTGATAAAATTACAAAACGAAACGAAAAAGAGTCACGCGATCGCTCTTTTGAACGCTGCGAAACGATCTCTGAATAAATGCAGGTTATTAAAATATAGTTTTACTCACCAAGTTAATTACTTTGTTATGATGAATTCGATCTTCAGCAGGATAATAATCAAACAGAGTTGATATAAAACAGCACTTAGATGCTCAAAACATTGTTTGTTTTTATCATTATCTGACTCATTTACACATGTTCAATACACACAATTTTATAATGCAATGTTTGTTTTATTCACACTCGTTTTACACTGAAAATATAAACACTTGTTATTTAATACGATTTTTATTTAAAGTTGCTCCAAAGATACGCATGTTTATTTGAAGTTTAGTTAAAAATAAGTTAATATTTTACATCGACTAACGGTGTTGGAAATTTTCAAAGAAAACCACGATTATTTGAGAGTGGACGATGTTGTCATTATTATTTTTGATTTGTATTTTTAAAAACGCAGTTGGAAAGAACCTTGTCAGATGACACCTTAATATCTCAGAGATAATCTTCTGCCAAATGGAATTATTGCTGCACGGAAAATAATTCCTTTGCTTAAAAGTAATGCTTCATTTAATTGAGGTACAAAGTTTTTCTCAATTTAGATTTAAAATAAGATGAAAAATATCTGTATTGCGATGCATATAGTATACCTTTTGAAAAAAAACTTTGAAAGCGTTATTTTATTTGAAACTATACTTATATGATTCTTTTTTATCTATCACTATCAAAAGGAAAAATAGACGTTATATTTAAATTTATTTCAAATATTAAATACACGCAAAAATGAACATGCTTTTTTAATTTTGAAAACGTTTTACACTTTATTATGAGGTGCTTGAGAGCTTTTTCAAATTAAAAAAAACAACATTTTTGTATCACTTTTAATGCGTTCACTGTTAATATTTGGTGGAATGGCATTATAATAAAAATAATTACACATTTTTAGTACTTATTCTACATACAATTTATTGGATCAGGACCAGTTTCGCTCATGGCGAGCACTACCAACTGATCAGTTGATCTGGTTCACCATGAGCGAAACCGGTCCTGATCCAATACATTTTTTGTGGTAGTAAAAAGTATTAAAAATGCGTTATTATTTTCAACATAATTGTATTATTAAAAATGACACTATTTTTCAACACGAAAAAAAGCGCTCCTACTATTTGATATCCTTGTAATTATTATTAAAAACGACGCACACTTTGATGTTTAAAATAAAATACGTATTCTAATTTTCAAAGACGAGCAAAAATTTATATTGCTTAAGATTTATTGCAACGATATCTGAATATTTTAAAACTGTTATTATTAACGCTATAATTTTGGTGAAATGTGTTATTTTTAAGTAAAGAACTGACAGCAATTAGGAATCGATTATCGCTCGCAAGTTATCCAATCTATTTGGCGTATAATGTACGTTTTGGCGTGGATACCGAGGAACTTTTCTCTTGCTTGTCCCGCGTCGAATCAGAGTCGACGTCGCGGCGTCTGGACGCTTGCTCTAACCGACGCCCGTCGCAAATTTACATGTGTCTTTCTCAGGAGCGCACGTACGTTAGGATCAAACGAGTTTTCTTTTAATTGCGCGCTCATCTAGATGAAATTCTGGAAAATTCGAGTTATTAAATTGCAAAATATTAATTAGTACAAAGGATTAGAATTGGAACAATCGATAAGGTGATCTGGTCATTTACTTTTTTAAAGATATCATTAAAAACACAGTTAGCTTATAATACAAAGTCAACAATGTACCATCAAAGGTTTGGAGTTATTCAACATGTTTAGTATGAATAAATTTATATATGTACATATATTAAATGCATATCTGATAATTAACATATAATTTATTAAAATGTAAATCAAATTAAACTTTTAAAGCCATTGACTATTATAATTTAAACTAAATACAGTTTAACTTTTGTGGTCTGGATCTTAATGCTAAAGGAACATATGTCAGATTTTGACCATTTGGACTAAAGAATCAGAAAATAATCGTACTTTTTATGCTAGAAATCCTTATGTCAGTCAATTTTAAATGAATGAAATATAAGAACAGCTTATTTGTATATCAAATAATGTTGCATAATACGTTAGACAGCTAAAAGTTCAAATTTATTATCAGAAGTTGAGATTTATTGTTTTAAAAGTGTTAATGTTCAATTTTTCTGTTATAGTGCGAAAAATCACCACTGTACTGGACTAAATAAATACAAACAAATGTTTAAAAACACATCGCCAACATATTTTTAATCAAAAATAATTGTTTTTGATTGAGTGGCATTTACTTCGTAGAACTCCATTATAAAACGGTGAAATAAAATACAATGAATTTGAATTCTAAAGGAATTATTTTATATATTTGTTGATAGCTACGGCTTACGTCAGCGTCAAAACTATCTTTATTAGTTCTGACGATGGCGTAAACCGAAAAAGCTATCAACAAAAATAGTAAATAATTTATGTAGAAGTAAAATACATTGTTATTTTTTCCACCGCACAACATTTAATTGTCATGTCATAATTTAATTGTATTCAACAACTGATATATTTGACATAGGCAATTCTAGTATTAGGGCCCACATATATAATATTGTTGACTGTTTATTTTTTGTGGTATGGATATATAAAATACAGACGAAATAATTATGTATCATTCAGTGACAAAATGACAGCAGCGCACATTAACATCTACGTACAAAATAATATAAATAAAGTACAATCGATTACGAAAATATAAATAATTTCAGCGAATAATAAAGTGAATTAAATTGTACGTAAATCGAAACTAATCTATGGAAAGAATGAAATCGTGTTTTTTTTTTATCTTTAATTAATCAAATAATGGGTTTGTTTGTGGCACGCCAATGGGCTCATGCCAGCGGCATTGTTTAGTAACCGCAGTATTTAAGCGGTTTGTTTTGTGGTGCAGTAACCCTGCGAGTTGAAAATTTCGACGGTTTAGCTTTTGCCAACTTTAAATTCACAGAATTAAACATATACGAGCGTTATATTGAAAACATTTTGAAACTATTAATTGCCGTTTGTCAAGCACTAGTTTTTTTATTGAAATTAAGAAATGACAACTTTGCTATAAGTTATACTTCATCGTTATTTCTTATAAACAAAAATGTCAAAACTTAGAATTATTCAGTTGCAAATCACGTCTCAAACTACAGTTAAAATTCCAAATATAAATCAATATAAAACAAATGAAAACGTATTGATTGAGTAGGCATTTACTTGGTAGAACTCCATTATAATACGGAAAGAAAAATAACAATTTATTTTAGTTCTACATAAATTATTTTATATATTTGTTGATAGTTCTGACGAAGGCGTAAGCCAAAATAGCTATCAACAAATATATAAAATAATTTATGTAGAACTAAAATGAAAACGTCCCTACTGAAAACTAGACGTCATTGTTTGAGGATATCTAACAATGTATATTTATTTAAGTATGGTTGTTTAACACCATAATTGAAAGAGAAAAACACTTACAAATATGAACTATAGAGTGTATTTATCAACTATTGTATAAATATATTTATTCGCCAACGATTTAAGCAAATAATCTGTTACCAGAGTAAATAAATATTTAAACAAAATTTAGTAATTCCTGGTCAATCCTTAAAATAATATTTGTTTAGGATCATAATGAAATAAAAACGGACACAATTCAATTTATATTCACTGTTAATTAATTCTCTGTTGAAAATATTTAAATAACACTTTTTATCTGAATGTAGAAAACAAATTCATTTTATTTTGTTGTTAAGAACAAAGCTACAGTTTTATGAAAGAATATTTTAATGGTATTATTTATTCATAAGTTTATTTAACTGTTTGTTTTTTGGTTAAGTTCAGTTTAGTTTTTTAAGCACTAAGTAATACTGTGAAGAAATAAGCAGTGTGCCGATATGGTAGTGAAAGTGTTTCATTTTTACGACTTGGGGTATACGTATCACTTTGATTTAATACAAACATTGATGTATTGAACACTTGCCAAGCAGTTACTTAATATTAAAGCAAAATGAAACGATTCGTGAACGGAAAACGACAGTAACGGTCTACAGGTAGGCTCGAGGCGCGACGCACCTGCGCTTATATAGAGTCACCGTCGCGACGCCTGAAGGTTAACCGACGCTCGCCACTATTCGACGCCTTTTGCCAGCGCCGCGTTGTAAGCTCGCTTGATAGGGTGTTAGGACAGGTTCACAATAGCTCAACAAGTGAGCGGTGGCTTATTTTAAATACCAACATATTTTGTCAGTCTAAATAACACGCCTAGCAATTCGCGACTGCGTTACGTCTAGGACGTTGTGACACTAATTTATTAATCTTCGTAAATGAGAGACAATAAACGAAAATATTTATTTGTTCATTTTTTTATGACGAGTAAAGTATTTTATACTTTATTTTGATTTTTAATCTACAAATTAGCTAACTCTATTTGAAGAAACATTTCAGAATGCATAAAAAACAGCAAGCGAAATTTTGCATTAAAAATAAACAATGTGATATACATAGTTATAAACAAAAATTATAAGATATATGTAGTCGATAGTTATTTTGGATTTCGCCCTCGTCAAAACTATGTAAAAAAATACATTTAATTATCTATATATACTTGTATGGAACTCTTTAAAGATATTCTTAATTATAGTTTTACTAATGCATAAATATATTTTTTTCTTCCAACGTTTTCATCTTTTTTCACATTGCAAAAGCAATAAACTAACAATTTGTGATTTTTGCAATGTACATATATATGTTTGCATAAAGTGCGTTATATATTTTTAATATTCTTCTTGATTGCTATATAATTAATTATAAGACAAGTAAAGCCCTAGATTGCATATTCCTTGTACGTTGGTAAAGCTGATGAAAACAGTAAGCTGTCACTAAATAATTGCAAATAATTGAGTACAAGACGTAGTTGCCATATAACTGTCAAATCAATGTCAGCTTTGAATAAAATCTTGTCATTTTAAGAGATGCAATATTAATTGGAATGTTTTACTGTGGATGTTGGCAACTGAATGTTTCTACAGATTTCACAAAAAATACTCGTACCTTAAAAATTGTTTCCAAGTTGAATCAGCGTCGAATAATTTTGAATATCTATTGATTACCAATTAATAAGTATAGAAATATATTTTCATAAAATTTAAAAACGTGTATGTATAAAATTTTATATTAAAATGAACTTCCACAAAGTTACCGCCGAAACCATCGAAAATACGTGATTATGTGTTTATGTGAAAATGATTTAGCTTTTCGCTTTGTAGATGTTCATTTAATTATCAAATTTGAAAGTATTATTCCACGTATTGAAGTATTATACAATCCCATATTTATTTATATAGATACATATATTTGTATGTTCATTAAAAAAATCACAAATTATAAGTTTATTGCTTGGCGAATGTGAACAAATATTGAATCGTTGTATGACAAAAGAATAGTTAACAGAAAGAAAAAGAAAAAAAAATGCCAAAGAAGTCAACCGAGTGAATTCCGACCAAACCTTTTTAAAAAAAACTACTATTTTTATAAGAAAAACATTTTTTCATAAAAATAGTACTCGTATGAACTCACTCACGTCCATGTGAAATATGTCGAAATCCAAAGCAATACCGTTTCAAATCATGAAAAACCGTTCGTGGCATCCCCACTGGTATGCTGGTTCTACTCATTCGATGAAAAAAAACTCATATTCACGATTCGTTAAAAAAATATCAGGAACATACAATTTGACATTCTTAAATTCTCATTTTGGCGTCGGATAAGCCAAAAGAATCGAGATGGCTACTTTCAATATTTAAATTTTATTCCTTTGTCCATTCCTTATACCGCCGTCGCTATTATTGTGAACAAAGCATTGGACAATATATTCGGACAAGAGTAGCGGTAGCCGGGTGCGTCCGCATACATTTGGCTGGGGGGGTTCGCGGGCTTGGCGGGGAGGGGCTTGGGACAGCAGGGAGTATAACCGGTGCCAAAAAAAACTGTCCCACGGTGTTCTATTATTACCGGCACACGCGATCTGCCAGTCCGGATAGCTTTCTCTCCCTACCCGGCTTAAGAGATCGACTTTGCTTTGTTATACGTATATTGTACATGACAAATAATGCATTCAGTACCCTGTACTGTTTCAAAATAATCATACGACATTCTTCGTCTGTTCACTTTGCGCGATTCTGAACGGACAAAATTTGTGATTGATATACTTCATTCATTCTTTAGATGGATTCGGCGATAACTTTGTAGAAGTTTGTTTTTATATAACATTTAAATAACTTAAAATGCCTTGAAGGCACTGTTGCCATTAAGGTCCAGAAATAAATTATACACATGCCATAATCGCGATGAGCAAAACCGGTTCTGATGTTTTTTTGTTTATATGCTTATTGCAAATCACGAGCACTCATGCTCAGGATCTAAAATGTTATATTGAAAAAAAATCTTAACTTTGTAATGACCCTGCTTGAACCAGGAACGCAATCATCACTATAGTGAATCTTTTACCCAAAGACCACTTTGGGATATTATACTATACATAAAATTTGATTCGCTTAAATTTTTTACTTTTCCATGTGCTTTGTCGCTAACGATCCAGGTTTCGTCTTTCGGAATTTAACGTTGATATTCAAGCACCTTCAGTGAAAATCCTAAATTATATTACACATAACTTGATGGCGCAGAATCCACCGTAAATGTAATTTTGGGATTAAAGCCCTGCCGTTCTACGGAGTAGTAAAAAAGCTTTATATATTTCCACTCAGTTAGGAGACGCGATAAGTAATTCAAATATGAAAGTAAAATAGCCATTATTTATTTCAAACCTAATAATATATATTGTCATTATAAACTTTGTTAAAGCTACGGTTTGTGGCTTTCTGAGGAATGTGATAAAAATTTTCACTGCATTACAAAATATAACATTAATAAAAGTACAAATATCTTTAATCTTAATTAAAAAGATTCCTTGAAATTCATATAAGAAGTTGTTTCAAAGAATTCGAAAACAACCAACGTACGATAGGTAAATTAATTGTTATACATTCTCACAGCTTATTTGATAATTTATTAATGTAGTTAAATATATTTTGAATGAGTATAAGATGAAATATTGCTTCCATGAAATGTGTTTCAATTTTTACAACTCTCGATTAATTATTTTTCTCTGTTTACGATGTTAAAATATCTGCGGAATGTAAGTCATAGATTATCAATTTTTCTTTCTGTCAATTTCGAAGCTTGAGTTCATCTATAACAGGCATGAGTTATATGGGATCGACATACAATCCACGTGACCAAAGCGAAGACCACGTTGCTAATTTTTAAACAAAAAACAACGTTTCAGATAAATTGTAATTTATTAAAATCAATATATCAAATATTTTTAACAAGTTTCCCTACCATTTAATTATTGTAAGCAAATTGTCTTTAAATGAAACATCTCTAAAAGTTGGGTAAATTATGGATATTTAAATTAAGACCAGGTCACGGGACAGAATTTTTGTAAAGATTTATGAAAAACTAGTATTGGAACCCGGCTTCGCTCGGACCAGTTTGGGGTTATGTTCAGCTCGGCGCGTAAATTCAGACGGGCCAAGTTGAAACAACTTTTTTAAAAATTCAAAAGTCTAGGTCAATTAAAATGGAATTAAAATGAACATTTCAGACTGGCATTGACATTTCACAGCCCTCTTCATATATTGACAGCCCCATTCTCGCCCATTAAAATGTCCAAATTCAAGGAAAAAATCTAATTTGCTGACAAAGAAATGTCAAATAATACCTTCACGTAAATAATAAACATTATTGTATTAATAAAAGCCGGGAAAAGTTCAGTAGAAGACTAATTTATTACATTTTGACTAAATGTCTTCGCCGATAAAAAAAACAAACATATTTTCTTTCATATTCGTTTTTATGGCAACTTAATGACCAACAATGCAAAAGGGAATTACAGACCCACAGACATACATACGCCGTTTCGGTTTTATATATAAGAAGATAAGATAAGCACATTAAACGAAATGAATGTAAGGCTTAACGATTTTTTTTGAAATGTTTCGTCTTTAATTTTTAAATTTATTATAATAGAAGATCCTAAAGAATACTTCGCAATAAGTATGAAATCGAGTTGTTTTAATTTACAGGAGCAAAAATGCAACCACAAACTACGCAAATAATAATATTATACAGATAGAGACAGTCACATAAGTTTATTATTTGTTTAAAATAAAAAGAATTGTTTTATTAGAGGCTAATATTAAAAAACAAATTCTTCTTTCAGAACTCATACAATAGTCAGTAATATTCTTCCGATTTAATCATTTTGATTCCACATTTTATAATAATCCACAAGAACTCAAAGAGTAAAGTCAAAACATAAAATTATAGGCCAGTATGTATAATTTTTTTGAGCTTAGCTCGAGAGGATTGGGATTCTGTCCCGTGACCATATATCCATAATTTACCAAAAGTTTGTACATCCAAATCACTCAACCACATTTTTCTGAGATTCTAAGAAAGAAAGATTTGGTATTGAAGAGAGTAGTAGCTTTAATCTATATTTCAATTTTAGAGTCGGATAAGTAGTGAGTTGAGGGGAATTAAAACTTCATAGATCAATACATATAGACTCTAAATGTCTAAATGGAGTTTATTTTAACAGAAGTGTTTCTAATAGAATTACATGTTTCTAAGTAGTCCATACTCTCTTTGTCGAAAATAATACGGATATACATAGTAGTACACGGAAAGTGGTGTGCTAATCACTATCGCTACATCCGTTTTAAGGATAGGAAAGGTGTTATTCGATTTAAACACCTACAACCGAAGCTAGTGACGTTCATATTCAACTACGAACTCAAACATCTTTATATACATAGCCACAACTTGAAACAAAAGACAAAACTTTGAAACCGAATGGACGAAAGTTCAACATCGCTATTTGTGATAATTTGAAAATACGGTGTAGTATCCAATGAAAGCATTTGAAATTATTGGTTATTGATGTTTGTTTTATATTGTATATTAAATAGTGTCAAAAGCTTTACACGTAAGTAATTTTTCTTCTAAGCCGCGCGGTAGTTTCAAGTCCTCCGCGCACGCGTACAAGGTTAGCGCGCACTTCAATAAGTGATGAATTAAACGACATGATCAATAAATATAGCATAAACCATCTTGAAAATCCACAAAATATAAAACATTTATTTTCCTTATCCGCTCCCAATGTAGAGTATATTGCCTCTTAATGTAGTATGTCAACTAAAATTTCTTGATTAATGAAGCTCAGTCTTTGAATTTTCCGCGAAGCTAACCTCTCAGTTAAAAGGCCACATTGGACGTGGGTCCATGCAATATTTCATTTAGGTCGATTGAAAATTCTTCGCATAGGCAAAGATCCCACTAACCGCGATTAAGAATTTGCCCTGAGACAATATAAAAATAATAGGCCTTTAAAAAATGTATAATATTTTTAATATGATTGTTGTGTGACAAACGGCCGCTTCACTATTTTAATAATATATCGCAGGGCCGTAATAAAAAAATCCAACCGGGAGATTCTTATCGTTCGGGTCGACCGTGCCAATGAAAATACGCTCCGAAAATTTTAATGAGAAAATTCTATTTTTCTTTTATTCCCCGCTTCCGCCGGCGCAAGAATGGCGGTGAGGAGTGATTTATAAAGTTTGGGAAACGGTGGAGCGGACCGTGTTGATGCAATAACTTATGTCTCGGAAAAATGTCAAGAAATTCGTGGATTTGTCTTGTTTCTTTTTTTAGTATTTTTAGTCGGTGTTTTTATGTAAATTTCTCCGCGAACGTCAAACAGCGGAGAAGCTCGAAAATGAAATAAAACGTGACTGCTCGTTGGGGATTATAATAAAAAAGCTACAAAAATTAATTGAGAAATATTATTATACGTGTTGCGACTTTTTTTAATTGAGCTATAAAACGCGTTTCAGTTATCATTGAAGAATTTATTATCAATAAAAACTGAAATAAACAAACATTAATTTTCAAAATGCTGCCGTCTTTACTAACCAATGACATTCAAATTGTTTACGTTTAAAAGTCACACTAAGTGGTTTTTATCATCGCCGAATCTGTGGAAATATTTTGGAAAAAAAATAGCGGATTATTGTAGTCGGGTGGTAAACAACAGTTATCACTGGTTGCTGTGTCACATAGTTGAAAAAATGGTATTTCAAGATAAATTGTTTTCCCTTTCAATCCTTAAAACGGGGTGCAGAGAGAACGAGGAGTTAACTACTAGTCCTGTCGCAATTTATTCTTAAAATATTCACACTGGGAGTGGATATGGTGAAACATGACGAATACTTTTACAGTTCGCTGAAGCCATACACAGATAGCAAAAGATAATACACAACTAAATAAGGATTTTCCATATTAGAAATATAGTATTTTATTTGCATGTATGTAATATTTATGTAATTTGTGCTTTATGTCATTATATTATACTGTTGCTTTATATTATAATAAAGTGTGTATTTTACTTATGTATGTTTCAATCTTGAAACTGATTGACGATAAATAAAAAACACTAATTCTTGTCTGAAGTCATTTGGATATTTATGAAGGAATACAGATAAAAATATATTTTTTTTCAGTGGCATCATAATGGTTTAACACTTTCGAGATATGTCTTCTTGGAAACCACCAAGCCACAGAGAATGTTAGATGGCTAAAGCCATGGGTAATAATAGCCCACGTACCCTGACAATCTAAAGAACATATTCTCAACCTTTTCCATCGTATGGGGATTTTAAAAAAATTTGGAGCCCAAAAGATTGCCATTACCATACGTAAAAACCACCAAGTTGCAGATGGAGACGTCTTTTGTGTTACGTATTTACAATGTCTTATTACAAAAAATCATAATTTGATTATTGGTTGTAAATTCGCTCTCAAATTATACGCTTAGATCTTTAACTGATGAATTTAAAGAGAAAATAAACATTTTAATATCTTGTTAACCGTAAACGATTACATTTATCAATATTATTCAAATCGAATTTAAAAAATCTTTTATGCATGGCGGTTGGTGTGATTTAACAACTATCTCGATTAAATATTACAGCCAATAATATTATTGTCCATTGCATGTGTTTGCGAGGAGCGTATAATGTAATGAATGTCTTCTTTTATTGTGTGTATATTCTTATTTTCAGAAATAATGGTTTTTTTCGGGATAATCCTCGGCCCGGGTCTTGAGTCCAATTTTACCGCAGATAATCTGTGATTATATCAAAGATATAAAGTAAATTTTCTTAAGTAATATATTCGAATGACAAGACTGCTTATTCTGCCAGTCCGTTTCTGACTGGAGAAAAATCTCCACGAAGATACATCGCTTTGAATTAATGTTATTACTACGCCTCTGATTTTTCCTAGATTCAAATCGACCATTTGATTTTTTTTTATTAATCAATTAATAACTTACTGACTTGCTTAGTTGGCAGTGTTGGCACCTTAGACCACACGAACTTACCTCGGTAGAGATAGGGATTAATTGTTTAACATTAATCTTTACACTTTACTATCTATACTCTCACCGAAAGATAAAGTTTGAGCAACTTATTCGCATACGTTTTGTAGAAAGATTTATGTTGAGATTAACTATATTATTAGTCCATAAATGCTGCACATTGGGAGGTATTTATTTTACGTTTTTAAATATGTCAGGTCTGTGATCTAGTCTCAAAGTCGTTTGTTTCGGTAGCAGAGGTTACGTTTGTTCGAGTAAAGGAACAAGCAATTTCATTTTTCAATCAAAATTATTTATTTTTGTTCAAAGACATGGATGTTCTCAAAAATACACTCACCGGGTCCACAAATGCAGCGTAGCAAAAGCGACAATCTACCAATGGTCGTGTCATAGTTATACCCTAAGAAAAAGCTGTTCTCATAACTGCTCTATATGCTTCACATTGGGAGCGGACATGGTTAAGTATATTGTTTGTTAGGAAGAAATAAAATATATGGCATAACAGCTGACGCCAATGCATTTGACAAATATAATAACAACAGCATGTAACAAAAAACACCAGTCATTCAACAGAGAATGGCATAAGAGACAATGTATTTCACTGCTGAAAATTTACACATCAAAAGGGAGTGCATTGATCAACCCAACAGCTCTTGTGACTGGTGACTCAAATGA
The DNA here is from genome assembly GCA_028554975.1 of Himalopsyche kuldschensis. Taxonomy (NCBI): domain Eukaryota; kingdom Metazoa; phylum Arthropoda; class Insecta; order Trichoptera; family Rhyacophilidae; genus Himalopsyche; species Himalopsyche kuldschensis. The sequence continues at coordinate 6,233,625 of JAHFWI010000019.1, read as the reverse complement.
CTAACGAGACAAACAGGTTCTGAAAAAAAAACAATTTTTGGTTTTGATTGTAAAAATACTTTATTATTTAGTGTATAACATAAATTGCATTGCTAAGAGGTCTTCAACATTTTAATTAGTCCATTTTGCTTCAATTTATTTGTTTAGTTTGTCATACCTTGTGATTCTTGCTTAACGTTTGTATAAGGATCACTGTTTCGTTGTATTTCTTATCGGTTGATAATACTCGACATCAGCGAAATCGGTCCTGATTCAATAAATTTTATGTGGAATAAGTACCAAAATTGGGTTATTATTTTTACTAGTTGATTTGTGCATAATTATGTCGATCTGCAAAATCGTCACCATTCACATCTGTCTTGCACATCATATCTTTGTATGTATCCGATAGCTCCATTAAAGTATAATTTATATATAATATGTGAAATATTTTGCCATAGATTCCACTGTAAAAAAATACCTGACAATAAGCTGACATTTTTTATCATAAATTGTCGAATATTTGAAATTTACAATTCGAAGAATTCGTTTGAAACGAATAATTGCATTGAGGTATGCGATAAATAATTCTACTGCCTCTATTTTCATTCGACGATGAATGTTTTACGTTTGATAATGTTTTATTTAATTTAATATGACAGTCCACGTAGAAGATTAAAGTATATTTCTTGTTAGCAAAAAAATGATCAATAATCACAATTACCGCTCAGTAAATATCAGTTGAAATATTTATGTCTATTTCCTTTTGATATGCACGAACGAATACGTAAAATATGACATTTAATACAATTAACATAACGACGTGCGATTAAATTCAATATATGTATGTATGAAAAAAGCTTCAAACATTTAAATATGACATATTACATTTTGAAATGAATTTTATAACGTAGTGGAAGAAAACGTTGCTTACCAAAAATATTTTTCTTTACTACTTTTGTCGAGGTTGAGTTAAAAATATGAATTTATGAAGGCCTGAAAAGTTATTAAGATTATCCTTGTGAATTTGTTAAGGATTTTGTATGCCTATTCTTCCCTGAACGAGTCGCAGGGAAAGCGATTAGCAGTGCTGCCCTGTATTTATCCTTCTTTCCTTACCCACAAGAACAGGCATGGGCAGCCTTTCCTAGGTCTGGGGCCAAATTATCATTCTGTCTCTCGGGTCAAGGGCTGAACCAAATTACTAAACATAAAAAAGTAATATTTAATTCAATAAGCCACGCTACCACGTCTTATAATATATTTTTTTTAATATATTTAATGAGCAACAATATAAATATTTTTTTTTTCTAACCATGTCCGCTCCTAACATGGAGCATATGGACTTCTCGGGGAGTTTATCTCAACATGTATTTTTCTACGATAACTGTTTGTTACTCGGCCGTAGTAAGCCGAAATAGCTATCAACAAATTTATAAAATAATTTCTGTAGAATTAAAATACATTGATATTTTTCTCACCTTATTATAATCGAGTTCTACCAACTAAATGCCTACTCAATCAATCAATAAATTATTTACATCGGCATCCATCGGACGAGCAAAGACTCCGCATAGCGAATGTGGAGTCTTTGTTTTGGAAGCCAGCAAACCTCTTATCAAATTACTCTATTAGTGCCTTCAGTTCTCTCCATGAGAATTTTTGTGACAAAATAGCTCGGCCGACCGGTGGATGCCCATGTATGCACTAGAACAAAAAAAGTTTAGCGACTGAGTAACAAGCAATACCAGTAAAAAACTTATGTTGAGATTAGGTTCTAGTTTTTAAGTTTATTAAATCTAAATTGTTACAAAAACAAACATACCGCAAAGTAATAAACAGTAATATTATATTGATTGAGTAGGCATTTATTTGGTAGAACTCCATTATAATACGGTCAGAAAAATAACAGAACTAGTTCTGACGAGGGCGTAAGCCGAAATATAATAGCCATCAACAAATATATAAAATAATTTATGTAGAATTAAAATACAGTGTTATTTTTCTTACCGTATAGTAATATTATATTTTATACAATTTTTTTCAACTAGTTATTAACAAAATATGGTTCATGATCATACATACATACGTACAGGTGAAATAAGTACAAAAAATGTGTTTTATTTAAATAATGCCTTTTCGAAATTGACATATTAAAAGTTATATTATCACCATTTAAAAATAAAAGGTGTTCAATTACAAAGCTAATGAGTATTAAAAGTAAGGGAGATAAACTACGTGCTAGCACTCTTTTAATTAACCAATGGCGTCTATAAGCCTGTGTCAGTATGCACTAAAATTTTTCTTTATTTTGTGTGAATTTTTTATGTCATTGTTTTTCGCGGTTGCCAATACGAATAGTTCTACGAAAATTTGTCATAAATTTTTCAACCATTATTATCTCATCGGTATTCCCCTGCTGAAAAAAAACACACTCATTTTAACAATTTAAGTTATTACATTAGCTGAAATATGTAATAATTTGGCATAAATTGCGGCGAAATGTGGGCGTTTAATTTAGTTATGAAAGCTTTGTTGGCCTTCGTGTCGCCACGATGTGGGAATATTTTTTTAATATTCGTAAGCGAAAATAAAAATTTGTAGGAAACTGAACTGTCATTCGCTAGAGTAAAATATATACATTGCGTCAGTTTGTTTGTATAGTATGTGAAAATTTTAATGGAATAATATTTGTGCATAAAAATATCAGCGAGTTCACCATCAAAGTGTTTTGTGTTATCTCACCAACAGGCTTATAAAACTCGACTCAAAATTTGACTTTGAAAAAAGGTTTTTTAAAATTTGTTCTTTATTATATATTAACTGTCAGAAATTGCTCCCGGCTTGATAGATTAAAGATTACGAGAGACTCTGCATAATAATAAAATATCTTTTTTTTATCATATTCTACAGCCAACTTGGAGCATAAAGACTCCTCACGGAGTTTTAATGTTTCAACATGTTTTTGTTCTACGAAACCTGCTTGCTGCTCAGTTGTTCCACCTCTCTTTTCCAAGAAGAGTAGGGATTCGATGGAAACAAGAGCAAGGCTATGACTAGTGGTTAGGTAATCGCTCTCTCTACGCGCCGGTTTTAGGAATCGAAAAGATGGGAAGGAATTTTTAACAACACAAACATCCAAAGCAGAATCGACTGAAAAAATGTCTCGTATCGGATCTTGAACCCGAGTGGTCTGTCACGAAGTCAGTGACATTACCCACTGCACCACGGGAATATCAATATGTATTGCTAAAATTAATAATGTGCGTCAGCCATTTCAGTGGGTTACACCTCTTTCAGCTGCTGGCATGACAAGGAAAGATGCAGAAAGGTATACCCACAAATTGCCAATTTGTTCATGAAACCTCTAAAAAGTTTATAAAGGCAGTGGGCCATCACTTTAATTCAAAGATCTCCTGCAGAATTATGGCGAGAAAATATTTGAGAATCGCTTTAAGCCGAGAACCATTGTTCTCGATGACTCTGCAAAGTAAACTGACTTCTTGAACTGGCTTTACATGGAATCTCTCATCACTAAAACGCTCTCCTGACAGCAACGATGGGAAGTGAATGCAACTTTAATGTAAAAAATAAACTCAGAGACGAAGTAGATGGGAATAATGTTGACGCTAAAGCACCTCAGAACTTGAAGAGCCATCAAATAGACATTAAAAATTAACTCAAAAAATACCATAGTTAAATTATAAAATGTTTATTTATAATGTTTCATTGATTTTATAATACCCAATCAAATATGCACACTAGAGGTCTGCACGGGCCGAAATTTCAAAGTTCTACCCGGCCCGCAACCGAAAACTTCCAACCCGGCCCGACTCGTGCCCTAGGTTCATTTCCAAACATCTTGTCCGAACCCGAAATTTCTCCAACATGTACCGTACAAAATCAGAATTTTAATATTTTTTAAAAATTTTGATGAATGTTTATTATTTTCTGCGAAATTAAGATTTACCATAATGGCGAGCACATCCGGAAATAGCGGCATATATTTTTGAATGTTTGTGTACACTCTGACTTCATTAACAGTTCACTTGAGTTTGCGGCAGCCGTTGATACTAAATAAATTTCTCTGACACAAGAATCCACCTACCGCACATATCCCACGCGTTCAGTCTATATCAAATTAGGGAATTTCGGCGTCATTCAGGACATTCTCACATCGCCACACTTTCGAGTACATCAACAGCGTGGTTAGTCTGTATACAAGCCCTTGCCGAATCTCAAGTCTCCGTTATCCGGCCCGATCCGGGACTAAGCCCATGTGACCTCTAATTCACACAATGAGTACCGATACAAAAAGACATGCTGCAAATATTGAGTCTAAAATAGAAGGTATATTACAGTACGTATCATTTAAAACGAATTTGAATAATTCTAAGTTGATGCAGTAATCAAATATGTTTATTAACAGTTTACCATTGTATCGTGGGTATTTGCTTAACGCGTTTTTAAGCGTAATTCGTTTCAGAATAAACGAAGCATCGTTAATGAATACGCAGAATGTAATTATTTCAGTTTAAACGTGTTAGCGGGTTGTCTATCAAAATGCAATAAAATTTGAAACCCTACGTTATTCCGATTTGTGCTCGTTAATTCAAATTCCAACGTGTCAGGCAAAGCCTATAATCACAGGAAGCTTCGGAGGAATTAATAATAAAATGAGATTGCGTGTACTGTAATTTGAGAACAGTGTTTTTAGTAATCTATATATATAAAAATGAATGTCTGTGTGTATGTCCGCTATGGACTACTAAACCGCTCGACCGATCGATGTGAAACTTTACAAATTTATTGAGTACACTCCCGCAATGGTTTCTGGCCTACCAACCCTTCCCCTCAACCACCCCCCAACCACCACCCCCAATATTTTTTTAAAACTTTACGAATTTCTCGAGTTCATTCCTTTGAAGGTTTCAGGCATACCCCCTCCATACTCCCCCAGACCCCACCCCGCCAAACAACCCCCCTCCCACCAAAAAATGATATCGAATTTTTACAAATTTCTCGAGTACAATTCCGCGAAACTTTCTGGCGTACACAAATGTATCCATGATTAATATCAAATAGACTGTGGTTAAAATGTTCAAGACCTCCTGGCAATATTATTGAAAAACCAATTAAGTGATTGAGACTGACCATTGACAATATAAAATCCAACAAAATATCAAATGGGGAATTTTAATGATAATGTTGATTCGCGTGCAAAGTGATTAAAAAATAATGTTTGCGATAAACGAAACCAGTCCTGATCATAATAAATTTAACGTGAAACAAGTTCAAAACATGTGTTATTATTATTTAATAAGAAAGTGATAATGTTAAATAAATAGAATCTTGGATGGCATGTTAGTTGATCTTCCAAAATACAAAGTCCCAGATATTAAACTGATTAAAATAAAAATACAGAAAAACGTCAATGGAGCTTGCAGTCTGTACATCTTCTCAAAGTTATGGTTGTTTAATGTCCTTTATTGAATATGAGGTCTTATTATATCGAAAATAAAAAGAAGTCACACCTCTTTTGCTCTTTTGTGTAAAAACATTATTGTTCTGTGTATGGAGCAGTTCACTTGGATTGACTATCCAGTGAAATTAAAGTTTAGTGGAAGATTTTCATGAGAAACACAAGACACGATGTCTATTGTGGATTTCATGCGCTCATTTTTGGCAAGACATCAGCACTTTAAAAAGTGTTATACCTGATATGAATAGTGTGTGTGTTGAACGTTTTCTCTTGTAAAATACATTTTATAAATAAATTTTGGCACAACATCCGGTTATGACAGTTTTAGTGAAAGGCGTTTCTAGAGGAATGTTCGTCGAAGGAACACGTCAAGTCCAATATCTGCGATTGGAAATGGCATAAATTTAGAGTAGAACAGCAATCAAGTTCTTATTTGAGAAAAACATAGATCAAATCCTTAGAAGAGATAATTATATACAACGCTTGGTTGGGACTAGAAACTTGAGATCGCAATGCATAGACAACGGTGCTAACAGGATCGAATAAAAATATGAACAGTTCCATCCAAAGAAAAAGAAATATTCATTTAAAAGGTGGTGACATCAATTACAAACAACTATTTTCAATGATAAATAAACATGGCTAATCTAATCTAATATTCAATAATCAATGATTGTTTGCTCGTATTTTATGCGATGTTATACCGTTCCATCCGATTGCGATAAAACTTTGACAACTTATTGTTGCACTTGCGCAAAGGATATGGTCATAGAACAATTAAATTTCAGTAGGTGACCCGTGTAGACAATCGGCAAATTTTAAACAGAAAATTTCATCGATACCGACCAATGTTAGTGAAATAAAAAAGAAATTATTTATCTTAAATATTGTGCATCCGAAAGAACATCAATAAACACATTCTTTTCTTTTCGTGGCATTGCAACGCTTGCTGGCTAGTTTTTAATACATATGAAAATTATCGACCATCAAATAAATCCCAATTCCCTGGGTCGACTTAGTGCAACCCCGGGATCAAAATTTTGACCGGGATTGGAAACCCTAGTGTCGACTAAGAGCTTTCTCAATAACTAGTGTAGTGCTGGGTCTCTGCGTTTAAAATACTTGTTCAACAGACAAAATAGAAAGCTCTTAAAGTGTCAACTATTAAAGCTTTGAAATTTATGTCTTCAGTATTTAAGTGACAAATTCTTCACTATGCATGTAATACTTATGCGTTTTGAAAATGATTTATTTATAACTAAACCGCTGCAAATAGTTTCTGATATAGATATAAGACACTGCGAGTAAATTTTAATGATAAATATAAAACTGTTCTGTTTGGTCAAAAGAAAAGTTGTCTAGGCTTTTGGGCGTTTTTCGTTTTGGTTTTCCTAATCCATGTCCGTATATTTTTATTTTTTTATTGGTTATGTCTGTCATCTTTGTTCAAATAAATGGACGTTTGTGGTGAATTTATTACCTGCCAACATCCTGGCCCTAGAGCAGTCATCGCTTAACGGTCGCTAGTAAGCTACTGGTAGCTCACGATGGCATTTTCAGTAGCTCGCGTAAGAAATTTTTAATAAAATAAAGAAATTATTATCAATCGTTTGGGCGCAAAAACAGCAGTCTTGAAAAATTTTAAGCTACTGCAGCGTTATCAACATTTATAATTTAAATATCTAAAAAGGTGTGGCAAAATAGCTAGATTTTAAAATACATATTATGTTTTTAACACTAGAAAACTAACATTGCTTCCAAAGACCTCATGTATAAGTAGCTCATCAGACAATTTCAATTTCAGAAAGTAGTTCACATCCTTATTGAGTTTGGAGACCACTGCCTTAGAAGAGGAGACGCTTACTTTTAGTCCTTAACTATTGTGTCCCCGTATTGTGTGACAGGGAAATCTCTTTAATATTGATTGTTTTAAAAAATCCACCGCTCTCAATCTGGAGCATATGGCCTTCTAACTGTTTTTCAACAAGAACTGCTGGTAAATTATGGATATATGGTCACGGGACAGGGGCTAGCTACTCAGTTGCTGAACCTCTCTTTAGTCCAATGAGAGTAGGTATACAAAACAAGAACAGGACTAGTGGTACCGCTTATTGGATCGGATGGGTGGTGGGAGCTATTAGACAAAATAAAAACACCCGTTCGAACAGAATCAAACGATAAATAGACTAAAAAAATGCTACTCTATACTGGGACTTGAACCCGTGAAATCAGTCACGGAAGCCAACGGCGTTGACCGCTGCACCACGTACCCGACAAGTTTACATTTTCATGCGAGCATTTTAAACAGATTCAAATGGCGTGATGAATACAAATAAATAGTTATATTTAACAAAACTGATAGTTTAAAGGATATTAAGAAAAATGCAGAAGCTATTTCACAAAAAAAAAAATGTTTCGTCTTCAATAGTTTTTTTTTTGTCCGCGTTTAGAAATTACTGTTGTCATTCTCTCATGTGTAAATACCATTGTATTGTGGATCATTATAGAACAGGCATTTGGAAGCCTGCCATGTCGTCCCTTGCTAGAAAAATAAAGCAATAGATACAGAATTTGCATTCGTTGAAACCGCAGTGTATTTTTAAATAATTTAGAGAATAGTGTCGTATGTATATCATTTAAAAATCAATCTTCCAATTACACCGCGCAAGAGTTTTCGAATATCGATTATGAAAACCTTACAGATTTCGAATAGATTCAAATATTTAATGTGTGAATTTCACTATGTATATAAAAAAAAAATTTTGGCTAGACGTATTAATTGTTCACACGTGCAAGTTGTCAGCACGTGTCTTAAATGAGTAAAATAATAATACTAATTTTGATATAAATAGATAAAAGATATTGAATGAAGATAAACCGAGACAACAAATGATAATTATTAAATATTCTGATTTCAGAATATGACAAAATGTTTTCGAATATTGAATCACTGGTTGTAGCCCTCATTATGTACATATATTTTATAATACATTCGATGGATTCGGCGGTAACTTTCTGAAAGTTCATTTTAATATAAAATAAAAAATAGCTTTGATTATTCGACGTATTGTGACACGTGTTTCGCCTCTTTCAGAGTACCGAACCTCTACCGAGCTATCAGAGCCTACACCGAGTAAATTAATAGGGTTTATAAATGAATAGTGTAGAATTTTGAGAAATATCAATGGTATCAATGGTAAGGAAGTATTATTAAATAATATCTTAAATAGGACAAGCTGCTCACCACTGCTAAATTTGTTTTTATAATGGGTTGAGCCTTTCCCAATTGATTGCATCTCAATAGTTAATAATATTTTAATCTAAACGTCATTATAAACGTCATTATAGTATATATTTTTTGGTTTTGCTTCTATCCTCATCTCTATTCTTCCCGTAAGAAGGAAAAATCCAAACTCCATTTTTGTAATTTACCATTTTAGAATTTTAGATTCTGGCGAAACACATGTCACAATTAGAAGCAAAATACGTGGAATAATCAAAGTTATTTCAAAATCTATATGTTATTATATAAGTTTGTGAAATATTTGCTATATATGGCCAATATGTTTAAAAAACAAATGATTGAATGAATAAAATAAAAGAATGTATGGTGAGAAAAGCTTTATGTTTTTAGAATCACAAAGGCGTAACAAAGCACACATGCTGTCAATGGTAAATAAAGCTTTCAAAAAGACTCGTGAAGATTGGTTTGTCGAGCGCACCAGAAGTTTTACATAAAGCATAATACAAATTTAGTCAATCAGATAGTGTTGGGCTTGGAGAAGATCTAAATCGTAATTGCATCTTATTAGTTAATATTTTATAATGCCAACGTCATTAGTTGTATAATTATTTGTTTGCTTTGTTTTGATTCTTGCTTCCCGTAAAAAGAAAAATCCCGAACTTCATTTTGTAATTTTATAATTTTAAAATATTATAATTAATCTTGCTTCATTACTTAAGCAAACTTTGCGATAGTTTGTCCGAAGATTCATCTGAAAGAGGCGAAACACGTGTCACAGTTAGTAGCACAATACGTAGAATGATCAAAGCTATTTAAAGTTTTATAGCCCTTTATATTGTCATGTGTTTTTATTTATTTACAATGCCGGAGATATATTTAATGCGATGGATGATGATCATACTAACATTGAATTTTCTTCAAATTACAATAATGCACATTTTCAATATTATAGACAACCAATTTTCCTTGTCTTCCTGGTTAAAATGCAGCGTTTGAAATTTCCGGGAAGATTCCACCAGAATCCGTGTTGCGATTTGAATAATGTTGGTATTATGTTGGAATAACTTAACGAAAATACTATGTGGAAAATTTATTGGCAAGACACTTTGTATAATAATAGGTCATCGGCATGAAGATAGGGTGTTGCGTTTCCAAACAGTTTTTTGACTCCGGGATTATTATGTTTTTTGTAATATCGGTAATACATGGCTGACTCGAACAACATTTAATAAAAGAACTTTTAGTAAAAATGATTAACAAATCTGTAATATTATAGTTGAATATTTTAAATGATATGTACATATAACGTTACATTAATTTATAAATAACTAGTATTGCTACCCGGCGTCGCTCGGACTAAGCGACCAATAATTATTTAATGTCATATCATTCGACATAATTATATCACAAAATCTAACATCCAAAATAGAGTTAAAATAAAATCACAAACTTTATTTAATTTGATGACAGCCCCATTCTCGCCCATTAAAATGTCCAAATTCAAGGAAAAAATCTAATTTGCTGTCAAAGAAATGTCAAATAATACCTTTACGTAAATAATAAACATTATTATATTGCAACTTGCAACAACAATGCAAAAGGGAATTACAGACATATATACATACATACGCCGTTTCGGTTTTATATATAAGATTACTTTTGATTGATAATCAACAGTGGTGAATTATCCCATAAGCGCAAAAGTTGTGACCTCAAAAAAAATAGCTTATTGTAGATGTAACTCAACAAATATATGTTTTTAAAGCGAAAAAATATCATAAATTGCTGTTGCAGTATAAGATGCTGAATAAAAATCAGGTATAAAGGTCGATGAATAAGTAAAAAAACGGCTCTAAGCTAAATGCATTGGAATAGTTATAAAATTAATATAAATCATCAATCCAATGTCATTCTTGATGAACAAACTAATACTAACCCATCACCGCTTCTCAGGCCATTACGGAAGATTAATGCAATTTTTAATAAATAAACTTTATACCATACTAATTTACGTATATTCCGACTCAATACAAGCTCAGATTAGCTCTCGCTATACATAAAACCAATTTGTCACATTTAATAATTAATCATTACAATATAAAATTAGGATGCTAGAACACAAGAGAAGATGTATTGTGTAACTTTTCTACACCACTATATATAGATGTATGTTTAAACACAGTTCTAACGATGGCGTATGACGAAATAGCTATCAACATATAACATCGGTCCCTGTGGTCTAGTGGCAAAAGCTTTGTCCTCGCGATCAAATTACCCGAGTTCAATTCTCAGCAAGATTAGATTTTTTTAATTGAAAAAAGAGATCTTGGAATGGGCTGGGTGTATGTTATTTATCGTTGATTTTGTGCACAACTGATTCATTACTTATCATCGAATTAATCTCGTATGACTTTCACAATTAAGAATATTTGGCGCATTGGCGTAAGCTGTAATGCCATTTTTTTTTTATATTAATTAAAAAAAAAAAAAATCATAAAATTTGTTGAGAACAAAAAAACTTTGCTTTTTTTCCTCCGTCTAATTAAAAACGACTAACTGAAATGGAACTTATCAAAGTATTTACATCCTAATATATTAAAAATTACTATGCCGTTTATAATCTTACATTTTTAATAAAACATAAAAATTTATATACAAATCCAACAAATGAAATCATTCCAAATTTTAGTCGGTATTAAAAAGCTTACGTTTTCTTTCGGGGCATGATTATTTGTCTATAAAAAGATTCCCGGATCAATCTCGGGTTTAAATAAACCGATAATTGGTGGTGTTTTGAGATTGGTGACCCTAGATAAAAACACTAGTAAATTTTCTGTTGAATATATTCGTGACATATCTGAATGTGACAATTATAACGTAAAAAGCTTATACAATAATTCAGAAATGCCTGGCATACGATAACATATTGGTAAACACAAATGTTTTACATTTCCTGACCATCAATAACATGCTCAAATGAAGCGGCGGTTTCGAGTTCAAGAAGTTTTTAAACTATTTATATCAAAATGCTAAAACATTAAATTGTTTGAAAACACACCGCAGAATATACATATGTAAAAACGGAAGCAAACAACTTTATAAAATTATTTCTCTTTATTATAATCACAATACATATAATAGATTTAGTTTTATAATAATCCAAGCAATATTGAACAAAAGTTTGCTTAGTGATTGAGTATTAAAACTGGTGTTGTAGCCAATAAGTCAAGTGCTCTTGAATATTTTCCATTTCCCTGAATCACTGAACATATCCTTGCATAAATTGAATAAAACGATTAATAGATTTATATCACACAATGTTTTTGATGTATGTGATAATTCCGTTACCGTTAATTCGTTTCCTATGCAAAACTAATAATAAGAAGTACAGTCTAATTCCAGTTCTTTCAAAGTCTCACCTTTCATTTCAACCCTCACTGAAAAGAGAGGTTAAGTGACTGAGCTTGTTATTCAGTCACTTCTCGTATTTTACAAATTTTGGGCCATATTAGAAGTCTATTCGGACACAAAAAAGCGTTACTAGTAGTATTCTAGAATACCTTTATTGCTCAAAAAATAGCCACATGTGACTTTCTCCCAGTGATTCCTTTGAGAATAACTACATACATTTAATTGTTTTTATCGCTTAACCTTTATGATAAAAATAGTTTGAAGATTCTTCTCAAATTTGGATTACATAATACATCAAATTAATGTGTCACATTTAATAACTTATTACTACCATAAAAAAACGAGAATGGTGGAACAGAGAAGATGTTCTGTGTAACCTGTCGACAACAGTATATAAAGGATGAGTAAATGCAGGTTTAAACATAGTTCTGACAATGGCATAAGCCGAAATAGATATCAACAAATATATAAAATAATTTCTCTAGAATTAAAATACATTGTTATTTTTTTCACCGTTTGTACAGTACAAATTATTATTAATTTAATTTATATTTAGATCATTGGTGGTCACGTAAAATTTGGTTGTGGCTGCATTAGGAACATCAGCTGTCGAACGGAAATGTCTGGTCGCTGCACCAAATTTTTGTGGTCGAGTCTTTTTTGTCAAAAAGAGTTTTTGCGATTTAACAATTCTTGGTGCACAATACAATGCATACGAAATATTCAATTTTTAGTGTCATAGTTGACAAATTAACTTGTTAAAACATATTTATACTAACCACGAAGCTGTTGGTGGCCACAGCAAAATCCTCTGGTGGCCACACATGAGAAACACTGATTTAGATGGTCATATTACTTGAGTGTGCAGATAAACTCGATCATATTTGACCTTAATTTATTTTCAACTGACGATATTTCAACATGGAGCGATGTCGCCGTTATTTGAATAGGGTGGTGAATAAAAAAAAAAGTTTAACGGTGAGAATATGTTAGTCGATAAAAAAATATGTCAATCAATAATTTAGACTGAAGGCTGCCTCTGGAGTGGAAGAAAAATAATATGCGAAAAGATTATTTGAAAAGTTTTTCTGACGCCTCCATTTGACGCGTCGCACATTATTTGCGAGACTCCGTCAATATTATGGCAGGCGCGTCGATCTATCTTGATAATATCCCCAGAGTATTTATCTATACCAGTGGATGAGAACTGTGCCATAACTCGCTCCTTGAAAGCCTGGAAATGTACATCCCGTTCACTACATGGAACAAGAATTTATCGAAGTGGGCGCATTTCCATTACAAACAATAGAGTTTTCCGAGATTTCAAGACAACTTCTTTATATTAACTAGCCGGTATCCGGCATGCGTTGCAATGTATTAAAGTGCTTTCGGAAGCACAATATTGTAGATAAATAATTTTACATTCATCGGTATCGATGACATACTGAAAGTTACCTACTGAAAGTTAATTGTACTATGCATAAAGCCTTTGCGCAAGTTTCAAAATGAACGGTATGGCAGCGCATACAATTTGAAAAAACATTGATTTTTATATAAAAGACCTACTGTAAGCTAATTTTACTATGCCAAAAATCTCTGCGCAAGTGCAAGCAAAAAGTTTGTCAAAGTTTCATTGCGATCAGATTAACGACAGGGCATATGCTGCGGACAAACAAACAAGCATATATTGATTTTTAAATATTATAAGATAAAATAGTTAGCATTGCAGCTGAAGCCAATGTGCCATGCATTTGACAAATATTATAAAAACAGCAAGTAACATATAAAAAAACAACAAACATTCAACATAGAATGGCATAAAAGACATCATGTAGAAATTAAGAGAGCAAAATCAAATTTAAAAATAAAACACCAAGTTCACTGCTGAAAATTTCCACCCCATAAGGCAATGCATTGATCAGCTGAAGAACCCTTGTGACTAATGACTCAAATGACCTACGTGAAAAATATGTTTTAAAATTGAAAGTGATCTTCAAGCTTCAAGAGAGTGAATATCACAACACGTTCTGGTTGGACCCGTGATACACAATATTCGTCGTTGAATATGTCCGATCCTTCCATCCACAACTCAAGATGATTCCATTATTTACATAGAAGCGAAAAGGTGACTCGTAAAATAAAAAGATTAGGTTAAATCAATGTCTCTCGTTTAATGCATTTCTTATCGATGGCTTAAAGAGTAAATTTGCTATATTCGTTTTTGTCAATTGTGCAGGAGAGGGTAAAAACTAATTATTTTGGTATTTTAAACCGATCGGGAAAAAAACGGGACAGGTTTCAATAGAAAATAATGGAGTTATCAAATTTTCCTAAAACGTTTTTACGATGCACTTAAATAAGTTTTGGTAATAAAAAATAACGGGACATGCACATTGCATGATACAAAAGATGGCATTAAGTCATTTTCAGTCAAAAGTGGAGTTAACAAAATTACTCTTTAAGCCATCGGTATGCATTTTAAAGTGATATAAAAATAAATTTGACAGTGAATTTAGCAGCCTATAATAAACGTTAGCGGATTGTTTCAATTTGTATTTTTCTACAGTTTGTTTTATAACTTCAATATGAAAACTTGTACAAGAAAACCGAAATTCGATACAAGTTTAGTTTTGACAAAAATAAAACGGTTAACTATGCCAGTGTTTCCCAACCTTTTTACAGTGGACTAGTAAAAAAATGAAAAAAAATCGCGGATCACCAATACTGAAATAAAAATGGCTTTTAATTTAATATTGGTTTTAATCTTATATTCTGACAAAATGGACATATGTAACTATAGCTAACACATATACATATAGCAGTTGTCTGATACCATAAAAATTACAAAAAAAACTATGGGTTTTTTTCAACAAACTAATGCGAAACCTGCTATTGGATCTTTGTTAATATATTGGATATTCTTGACTGCAGTGCTGTTTGACAGACGAAATGCTGCATTCACGACTAGTATATTTCTTTGCGTTGATTTTATTGAGGACATGGCTGGAGGTAATTTTCAAAAGTGGTCAAATCCAAAATAATTTTTTTCAACTGCCAGTTTTATATTAAACTTTTGAGAACCTTAAATTAAAACATGTTTTAAAAATATTGATAGTAAACACAAATTTATGAGGAAAAATTAATGAAAATATCATGGATTTGACCACTTTTGAAAAATACCTCTTGATGGATGAATATGGTTTTTCGCATGAATAATTGGTTGTTGAAAATGACATTAATAAATTTTTACCTGTAACTGGATGGCTGCCACAGTCCACAGACGTCTTAAGACGCGAAATTTTCCGTGAACGACACGCCAATCATACAAAAAATGACATTGAATTTTACTAACTAAAATCAATTGTAATTGATGAGTCATAAATATTTTAATTTTGTTATTATGGATAAATGACGAAACAATCGTATCGTAATCAGCAAGTTTTTACAAATAAACATTTAAAAAAGATATATTTAGAACTTTTTATTATTACAATATAATTCGTGGCGTGCGAGGTACCGCCATACATTCACATAGTGGCAGTTAAAAGATTAAATCGACCCGGTGGAAAGTCTCTGCGGTCCGACACCGGGCCGTAAACCACTGGTTGGGGAACACTGAACTATGCCTCACGAGCATACATAACTGTCGTTATGTCATATCATGACACGCCACAGTGTAACTTTGCACAGAACACATGTTCATGAAAATTGAAACTCGCTTCTGAAACGACAGCTAAAGTAAATTGTCGGTTGGCCAAACACCGCACAATAGTTCCACATACGCAGAAATAGCTTTTGTCATAAGCGGCAACTTTCAATCTTCTGTCAAATGAACGCTTATCAAGTGTTGTTTTCCATTCAAGAATCATGTTAAAATAACTTAGGACATGGGATGTAGAGACTCCAATTACTCGACATCTTAACTACTCCAGTATCGAGTAGTAAAATTTGAAAGTACTCGAGTAGTTTCAGATGTACCCAAAAAAATAAATATTATGTAATCCAAATTTGTGTATATGTTACAGTGAAAATATATTCTTCTCAAAGCTGTCATTGAATTTAAATTTGACCGCCCTATCTTCAGCCCAATGTTAGTCTGTGTTTTTCTTTGGTTCTCTTTTTATGAACTCCTTGATGATTTTGTTCGAAGCAAATCAAAATTTAAGGCTGGGAAATCATCGACTTATTAATTATTATAATTTCAATGATCGTGACCAGTGAAATCATGTTGTCATACAAATCTATTACTTGATACATTTTCACTGAGAATACAGTTTCACTGTAACATATGTATACATATATATAAATAGATGATAAATATTATTCAAATCGCAACACGGATTCTGGTGGAATCGTCCCGGAAATTTCAAACGCTGCATTTTAACCAGGAAGACAAGGAAAATTGGTTGTCTATAATATTGAAAATGTGCATTATTGTAATTTGAAGAAAATTCAATGTTGGTATGATCATCATCCATCGCATTAAATATATCTCCGGCATTGTAAATAAATAAAAACACATGACAATATAAAGCGCTATAAAATTTAAAATAACTTTGATTATTCCACGTATTGTGTAACTAACTGTGACACGTGTTTCGCCTCTTTTAGAGGCATCTTCAGACTTACTATCGCAAAGTTTGCTTGAGTAATTGTAATTATTATTAAGTTATTTTAAATTTTATATTAAAATGAACTTCCACAAAGTTACCGCCGAAACCATCGAAAATAAGTAAGTATATTTTATTTCATGAATACATTTTTTCAATTTATGAAACAAATTTTTCAAAAATAATAGAGAATTGAACGGCTCAAATGTTAATTTGGTTTTAAATTATGTTTATTTTTTCCCGTAGTAGAAGAAAACCTACCTCTGTTGCTGAGGACGTCGGCTTAAAAGTTAACAATGAAATAAATAGTGCTATCTTCTTCATTTATAAATATTACGAGTATTTTTCAAATTACTCGAGTCTCGCGTAATTGTAAAATGGACGAGTATACTCGAGTATAGAGTACTCGATACTCGAATTGGAGTCTCTTTAGTTTGAGTTTTTGTATTATTTAACAACGGTGAAATTGATTTTGTGAGGATCATTTAAAATTCGCAGTGATATGTGAAATTTTTATTTTTTAGAAATGTATCACGATTTTTCCGGTTTTAAGTTATGAATGCCATTAAATACAAAATAATATGTTATGTAATGTGCCAAATAGATCGGAAGGATAAGTGGATAAGAAGAATATCATTATGTGGCGTTAAGAATAATATCATGGGCACATTTTCTCAATTATTTTTTAGGAGTAGATCATGGATGGAAACACTTTTATTCATGCTTGTAATGCATATCCATTTGTCTCGGTCTCAAAAAATAAACGATAAATTTAACCATATTAGTCAATTGAAACTATTGTTTGATGTATTATTATTTTATCGTCGAATCCTTTGTCAGTGTTTGAATGATTTAGTTACTTAGCGTTAAGATAAAGGATTTTGAATCAAGATGTTCGAATGAATTTCAATATCTAATTTAAATCCATTGTGCTTCGTAACTTTCCACGAATTTTGTCCAAAACAACCCGGGTTTCACCTTTCAGCAACGTCGGGCATAGTCAAGTGCACGGATAACCTTAAGCCGACGTGTAGGCGTCGTTTGATGTACGTTGGAAATATGAATTAATAATTGGCTCATGTTTTAATCTCAAAATGTCTTTCAATCATTTGGAAAAGCCAGTGCACAGATACATAATAATTCATATACGATTTTTAAATGTGACATCGTTAAAAAGTAACAATTAAGCTCATAACATTGAAATGCTTACTAATTTAAGGCGGTGGGTAATATTTTAATAATTTGATTAATTTTAACTTCTTGAATTTATATTCTATCGTTATCATTAATAAGTGAAGGATATAACAACGGCGAATAAGGGAGATTAAGTTGCTCGTTTTATATTGGCAAATTATGTATTAAACTGTGTCTTATTTCTTTGTAAGATTCCATGGTGAAAAAATTTATGAATGATTCTCAAATATCAAATAGTAGTAAGATCGACTGCCAGTAGGTTTGTTCAAGCTTATCTATCTATCTATATGTATATATAAAAATGAATGTTTGTCTGTATTTCCGCTATGGACTACTAAACCGCTCGACCGATCGATGCGAAACTTTACAAATTATTGAGTACACTCCCGCAATGGTTTCTGGCCTACCAAACTAATCGCTGTCACTATGCGTCGCTTTTTGGGATACGAAAGATGGGAAGTGATTTTTAGCAACAAAATCATCCTTTGTTCTAAGCAGAATCGATTTATCGACTGAAAAAATCTGATCGTACCGGGAATCGAGCCCGGGTGGTCCGACACGGTAGCCAATGATGTTGACCACTGCACCACGGACCGGACTAGTTAGCATTAACATAAAATTTTAAATCTCTCGTCATCCGTACTTGTATAATTACAATTCATTGGTTCATCATCAGTAGTCGTTTTTGATTCAATTGTTTAAAATAAACCAGACACAGTGAAAAATGTGTTTTATTACGAAATCAAATCATAAGTGTAGAAATTATGTTGATGGAAGCCAGTTCACTGATACTTTTTTATAATTTCGTAAACATCGAAGAAAAAACTGTTACTTGATTAAAACCACGACACGTCACTGGCCGCATGTTCTCGTTTGTTGAAAAAACATAAAAAAATATTATACTGTGCGTAACGGTGTAATTTTTGTTTCTGACAGAGCGATGAAAACTATAAACATTATAAAACACTTTCGCTTTCATAATTAAAATATTGCCTTTTTCTTTTTTTAAATTTTATGAATATGCGCGCTGGGGGCTAACATTTCATTTAATCATATCCGGCATGAAATTTGCAAATAAGTAAAAGCTTTCGATGACTCTTATTTTTGGTTTAATATAACCTTTTCATGGTATTAAATGTCACTTCAACACCTTACTTTGAAAAGGTTCTAACTTCTCTTGACATTGTTTTGAAATATGAGCGTTTGAAGTTTCGATTGATTAAAATTCACCTGTAACAATAAGCAAGTAAAAATGTTTCAAATTACTTATTTTAAACACAACTATTGCTGAGAAATAATAATCTTAAAGATCTAATGATGGACATAATGATGAAAATCTTAGAACTTTGTCAAATAAATTAAGTAAAAAAAGTGTACAGACGCAGTGCAACTCTGAAATTCGGCTAACGCCGTTATTCAACCATAGATAATTCTGAAATTCATATATATGATAGAACGCGGTAAATCCGCTTCAAGCTTTTCCGACCAAAAGGTCATTTTACGCAACAATGTCAATAAGAACATTTTCAAAGTAAGGTAACGATGAAAAAGATTTATTTTAAAGAAACAAATTACTTTTTATAGTCATACTTATATTCGGATAAAGATCAGTTTCGGGTTTCGCTCATCGCAAGCATTCCCAACTGATCCGTTGACAATGCAACAGCTGATGATAATGGATCAGTTTGCGACGAAACTAGTCCGGTTCTTTGTAGCTTCGATGATACTCTTCAATATCTTTTTCATTAACATTGGTACCGTTGCAAAGTCATGATGGATTTACATGTCAGAGAAGAATGATAGTTACGTCAATTTTGAATGCTAAAACGTGCGGCGGTTTACTTGGCAAATTAATTGAATTTTAGGTTTTTTTGAATTTCCCTTTTTTAAGCCTTAGCGGGCGTCCGCTCAACAACTCACCACATTTTATTCGCAATCGGATGAACGCATATGGGAAAAACAAACAAATACTATTTTTTTTATATACCTATAGATATAATGAATATATTTCAAATTTAATTATCGCATAAAACGGTAAGAAAAATAACAATGTATTTTAATTCTACATAAATTATTTTATATATTTGTTGATCGCTATTTTGGCTTACGCCCTCGTCAGAACTGTAGGATCTATAACTAGAGGGCGTAAGCCGAAATAGCTATCATCAAATATATAAAATAATGTATGTAGAATTCAAATACATTGCTATTTTTTCTACCGTATTATAATGGAGTTCTTCCAAGTAAATGCCTACTCAATCAATAACATCTATAAAAGTGACATTACTTTATAAAATCATGACTAAACAAAGTCGTCCACGGACGACTCTATTTAATTGCAAAACTCTGTCAAAAGCGTATTTGAAAATAGACTCTCTATAAAAAAAACTTCTCTTGTTAATCAAGTTTCTATAATGATGAAGACTTTTTCACAGAAACGTTGCTTTTGCAATTTGAAAGTAAATTGTTTGTTTATACAACACACAAAATGTTTACTCCGAATGAATAATGGCGTCACTGTTTATGTTGCTTTATGGCACGTTAAGTTTGAACCTCCTTTCGCAACAGATAATTTTTATTTACTGCGCGGAAAACTTACAAAACGCTCGTACATAATAATGGCTGTTAAAAGCTCAACTTTATTAGAAGTGGGGTTTACAAAAAAAGATGAACGGGCGATGTTAAAAAAGAGCAATTAAATACGTATGATTTATTGCTGCTATCTTTTGATCATTTTTAATGTTCTAGAAATGTTGGAAAATGAAACTCTTACATAACTATAATATTTATAACTATTATACTTTTCAATTTAATTTTCTTCAGAATCTTCTGCGCTATTTAGGCTATTTTCAAATCTTTTGGGGCTCAAACAATTGACTCCATCTCTGCTAAAATCTTTTTATTTAAAGTAATGAAAAACTCATCAAAAAATATTAAAATAAAATTGTTAACCACTTCAATACCGTAAGGACACTGGTGGCCGCCGCGCACGACGTCGCGAATAAAGTAGCAAATAAAAATAATAACACATTTTTAGTACGTATTCCACATAAAATGTATTGGACCAGGACCGGTTTCGCTCCATGATGAGCATTATCAACTGATAATAAATACAACGAAACAGTGATACGAATACAAAAGTAAAGCAAGAATTACGCGCTTCCCCCTCTTTTATGAACGCATCCGTGCGTTTTGCATGAAGCGTTTTTAAAATCAATCAATTGTGAAAGTTTCTTTGATTGTTGCTAATGCGCCAAATATTTTAGATATGAAAATCTTACGAGATAAACTCGACGAGAAATGAAACACACCTATGTCCAAAATATCTTTTTCAATTGAAAAATCTGACCTTGACGGGACTTGAGCTCAGGCAAGGATTTAAACTATTGACTGTGAAACCGACTAGGCGAAAGTTTTTATCGTGTTCTGTTCTTCATCTTATCATTCAAAATTTATGAGAGCTAAACTATTAAGTGTGAATTGTAAAAACTTACATATTAAAACGGATTTTCAGCGCTGTTTGCGATATGAAATTACTAATGGTAATATCCCTATAAAAATTTTACTCGTGGCGTTCAACAATAAGTCATTATGAAAGTATCTCGGTGTTGTTTGAATTAATAGTTAACACGTACCTCGGTTAAACATATAATACGTGTTTATATGGATGGTGCATTGTCTCTGCAGTTTTGCGGGGTGTTTATTGCACCTTAATGTCGAAGCCTCTTGGCGCTTGAGTAACGTCGTTACGTGCCGTATAACGATTCGCGAAAGTTGAAAGTTGACGTATATATATTCAACTAGCCGGTACCCAGCAAACGTTTTAATGCTTAGTACTCAAAGAAAGAAAGTGTTTGTGTTTATTGAAGTGCTTTCGGATGCACAATATTTTAGATAAATAATTTCGATTTCATTTCACTAACATTGATCGGTATCGATGACATTTGCCGTTTGACGTTTGCTGTTTGTCTTTTGCCGATTGTCTACATGCACCACCTACTGAAAGTTAATAGTACTATACCTATAACCTTTGCGAAAGTGCAACAATAAGTAGTCAAAATGAACGGTATGTCAGTGCATAAAATATAAAAACATATTGATTTTTTTTATATAAAAGACCTACTATAAGATGATTTTACTAGGCCTATAACTTTTAATAAAGTGCAAGCTTTTAAGGTGTTCACTTTCAATACTTGGTGGAATGGCATTATAATAAAAATAATAAAACATTTTTAGTACTTTTCCCACATAAAATTTATTGGATCAGGACCGGTTTCGCTCATGGCGATCATCAGTTGACAATGCTCGCCATGAGCGAAACCGGTCCAGATCCAATAATTTTATTTAGAAAAAGTACTAAAAATGTTTTATTATTTTTATTAAAGTGCAAGCAATAAGTTGGCAAAGTTTTATCGCAATCGCATGAACGGTATGACAATGCATAAAATACGAACAAACAAACATTGATATTTATATATAAGATTAGTTCGTTACTATATCAAGCCTATTTCACTTCTGATTCACAATCGAATTTTGAGAAGAAATAATTGAAGTCATGTCTCCAGTCGAAATAAATTGTAGTATTCTTCTTTTTCGTCTATGGCACCTGCCTACTAAAGCCTGAGGTGAAATTGGTCGTAGAGCAGTCCTCTATTCGAATTTCTTAACACGATCAGTGTGTATCGACACGGAAGTTGTTTCGGCCGAAAATTTAATCGTATCATATTTTATGGTCTTGTTAGAACCCATCAGCACATTGAAGTCACCATATAGACTTTAAAAACGCGGTTTCTTAACCACGAGGCGTTGGCTCTTGGAGGAGGCGTCAAATGTTAAGCAAAAAAAAAATGGAAAACAAGAAATGGAAAAATAAATGAATGTTCATATCACAAAGTTAGTTCAATCAGCGGTGATAGTTTTGTGAATGATTGCTTATTTTCAAGATTTTTCTTTTACATTCCCATACATTTAATTTCAAGTAAACTAATAATTCTAACGCTCTGTTTTTGCAACGCACAAGATGACCGTTCATTGCATGAGCACCATAATCTCAATTAATGATAAGATTAGCTTACTAATATAAAAAAAGATTAAAAAAAATTTTCGTACACCGAATGCATTGTAAGTCTCATAAATTTTTTGTATTTAAAACAATCTAAATGTTATATGAAATTAAATTCGGAGGGCGTTGTAGTATTAACTTTGGAAACCTCTGCTGTATTGTGCTCTGAGTATTATACACACGGACACCAGGTCTTACGCTTGAAGTGAGGGTTGAAAATCTTCCATAGAATCTCATGCACAAACTTTTGCAGCATCCGGAAGCCATTGGTGATCACAGTCCAGGTTTCTGAACCATACAGGGCAAAAGATTACATATTATAATATTCACTGTTACATTTTTTCCCACCTTTCCGATCCCAAAGAGAGACGCATAGCAACAGCGATTAGCTAACCACTAGTTTGATTCTAGTCCTCATATCCTTTCCATCCCTATTATCTTTGAAAAGGAGAGGTTGAGCAACTGAGGAACAAGGAGTTTTCGTACAAAAAACAAATTTTTGAGATAAACTCCGTCGGGAGTTCATATGCTCCATGTTGGGAGCGGACATGGTAAAAAACAAAATCTATCCGGCGATCATAAACTGCCTTTGGTATTTCAGACTAGCAAGTAGTAATTTAAAATTTGTCTTTGCATGCTGCAGTTGGTAACGAATAAATTCTATGAGTCGGAAGAAATAAATTTTATGTTACCGCGAACTGACTTTTCGACAAATAATTGCAAAGAATTAGGGAATGTTCGTATTCAAATTTTTTTTGGAAGTAACTACACATTTTTTGATGGTTTGCTATTTACTAACATTTTGGTATTCAAGAATATTTTAATACTGTGATTGTGAGAGATGTATGTATGGCTATAAGTTTTAGGCTTCTCAAAATTTTTCCGTATTTTGATATAATTTCTGAAACAAATGATCTACTAACTGACTGTTCCATTATAACTGTATGTGACCCGGTGCAGCGACATTACCGTGCCGACGTTTGCGCACAATACTTATAATTTTAACATTTTAATAATAAATTAAAATTCATTTATTTTCAAAAATAAAAACATAACAGCTCGAAAATTATACTACTTTCTTAACTTAACTACTAAACTTAAAAAATCCTTTCAATGCATGTGTTTATTTCTCATAGACTTAGTCATAAATTTTCCTCTTACTGCATTTCGGATCTTATAAATATGAAATATTTAAAACATTCTATGTATGTCATAAATAAAATATGTATCCAAATTATTTAATTTGAAATAAGTTTTCGTAGAAAAGTTAGGTTAGGAGTGAAAATTTCTTATATCTTATATTGCGCGCAAGTTTCGGTGTGCAAATGTCGAGGTGTCACGTGACCCATAAAATGTGATTTTTAGGACTATTTTGAGAATTAATAACTAGAACTTTGTTTACGCTGTAAATTTAAATTAAAGGAAGAAAATAGTTAAAAAATAAATATACTGTTCATTGCTTCGTCTAAAATAAACATTAAAAAATTGCTTCTTTTTTGTTTATGATCTAAGTATATGTAATTTCTTTAACTTTAAAATAAAAACGATGCTTTGAAATAGCCATTAGTAAGAAAAATAGGGAAGATTTTTTGTGGCCATATCCATTATCCTGGATAGAAAAAAACAAAGATCCCGTATGTACCCACCTCCACAATGCGCCGTAGCAATAAAAACCGGAAGCAATAGCCTTCGCTTGCCATCCTCGACCGGAAATGGCTCCGGCAGTTAATCCGAGAAAACAAATGCCTAACGTTTAAATTCGTGTTCCGTTTTCGAATTCGAATTTTAAAACTTAACCGTCTATGTATGGAAGCAAGCTTGGGCTAAAAATAGAGTTTTAGTGTATGCAATGAAAAAGTTTACTGATATTTTAAAAGAATTATTTCTGAATATTATACTCATGGCAAGCATTATCAACTGATATCATTATTATCTATATTATCTCAAAGTGTGTAATTATTTTTATCACATTTAAAAAAGTAAATATAACCTTTTTTGCATTTTATTTATACTATTATTATTGAGGTGTCTCGTAATCAATAGAAAAATCTAAGATCGAAATTTTTTATTTACTAAATATTAATAATTTTGTCAATTGTAAGCTTGTGAATTGAAGATTTCAAATGAAAGTGCTAGATGGAATTTCAAAATCATTATTGAATCGTTTGGACTAGAACTGTTTAAGTCTACTCATGCACTTGCAATGCTCATAGATGCTATGAAAGACAAAACTCGGGTTTTTAGCTACAAAGCACATGAAAAAGTGCAAAATTCAAACGATTAATATTTTAGTTTGTGAAGTGAGAAATTGTCCGGCTTAAAATTATTTCTTGTTAGGATTTCTACCCTAGATGCCTAGATAAGAGCTACGCCTATCATTCAAATAGTGTTTAAATGAAAGATTTTAACAACAAAATGGGAAAGACTACTATAAAAATGTTAGCATTGACATAAATTACTTAGTTATTTTAACAGTGGGAGAGCAAAACGAAATTGACGCCAATTTTTAATATCGTAACATTCACTGCAATTACTTTTAAGGCCAATTGTGTTCGAAACATTAAAAAAATGTTTGAATATCATTTCTTAAAATATTGTGTGCTTTTATAGTTGGAAATTACAATTGTAAGGAAAACGGAACTTTTTGAAAACGCAAAAGTCTTCAAAAGTCTTATGATTTCTTGACTCTTGGCTCGTTTGAATACAGACGTATTATTTGGAATCCATTTTAGATTCTCAGTATTACTGCTGCAATAATACGAGTTCAATATACAATCAGTAAACTCCCGTCATAACATTCTTTTGAAGTTTGGTAATCCATTCTGAAAACAGTTAAAAACTACTTTCAACTAAATAAATGATGTCACGACTTCCTAATATATATTTTTTGTTCCGTCTATCTTACAGGATTACAGTGACAAAACTACTGTCATATTGTCGGGTCCTTTGTGCTGTGGTCAATGTCGTTGGTTTCCGTGACAGACCTCACGGGATCAAGTTCCTGCAAGAGTAGCATTTTTTTAGTCGATCTGATTGTCGAACCTTTAAATGGGGCATAACGAGAGAGACTAACTTACCACTAGCCTGTTCTAGCCTTAGTCGTTTCTATTCACAATTTTTTTACTCTTATGGAACGTAAGGTAGGTTGATCGACTGAGTAGCAAGCCGTTCTCGAAGAACCAAAATATTAGGGTACGATGAGAAAAATAACAATGTATTTTAATTCTACAGAAATTTCTGTAGAATTAAAATACATTGTTATTTTTCTCATCGTATTATAATGGAGTTCTAAAAAGTAAATGCCTGCTCAATCAATAAAATATAACGATACTATATGCTCCAGGCAGTAAGCAAACATGGACGGATTAAAAATAATAAAAAAAAAACGGCCGTGAAAGCAAGTCACTTGGAATAATGAATAATATATCTGTTTGTTTTTCCATATATTTACATACCTTCTGAAATCAATATATCTCATATATAAAACTGAAACGGCGTATATATGTATGTATGTCTGTGGATCTGTATTTCTTTGGGAATGATATAACATTAAATAATTATTGGTCGCTTAGTCCGAGCGAAGCCGGGTAGCAATACTAGTTCAATATAAATAATACTAACGTGCTGTAAAGAAAAGAGTGACGTGTTTCGTGATGATATTTAATAATTATATTTTAACGATTTTGGTATTTTCCACTTAGTTCATCAAAGATTAAAGGAGGCTTAATTTACTATGCTTATTAATAAATGTTGACACTTGAAACCACTTTTAGCATTTTTAATGTCGTTTTACAAATTATAGAGTTATAGATAGTTTTTACGATCTAAATTTTGGAATGATACTTACAATGAAGATCAAGACGTGACGCACAGAATAACACAAAATAGTGACCAATTAATGCTTGATTCATTTGTAAAGTTCGTTAAATTTTACACCGAACTTAATCATAAATTGACTTCACGTAGTTTCGATTCCTCGTTAAAAACGAAAATATTGGGAGTTGTGCTTACAGTGCAAGAAATGCCTGGTATCGTTTTTACGTGGCAATTTTTACGGAACGTGAGATGAATAGTACCTGATCCCATATTACCTACGATTTTTTTCTATTGATATATAATTTTTAAGTCTACAATTAAAATGATTGTCTTTTTTCATAGAAACATATATGACGTTAGTTTTGAGACGTTTTTATATAGTGTCTACATTGATTTGAAGGCAAGTTTTTTTTATCTAAAAATTTATTTCTTTAAATATGACAAAAGATCAGATAACAAGCTGGATCTACTGTACAGTGAAACATGTAATATTATCGACAGTGACGGCTGGTGACGGGGTGTTGGGGGGTGCAATGGAAGATTCAACCATTTTTGCAAGAGTTCTTTCCTATTCATTGGATTTTAAAACACTTCTATAGCATGGACTTTCAATTCAGATGTTCGCAATACCAACTGTTTCTCTTCCGTAGTACGAAAAAATAGTTGAATCTTCCTTTCGCACCCCCCAGCACCCCGTCGCCAGCCGTCTCTGATTATCGAATTAAAAATGAGCAATAGAAATTTAATATAATATTGTGTCTTGATTTGCCTGTCTTGCCTGTAACTCTTAACGTAAGACAGTGAAAACATAGCAAAGTATATTAGTTCTAAAAATATATGAAATATGTATAGTTGATGGCTATTTTGGCTGAACAAAAAGTAGCTTACTGACCTAAGAATTAACAGTTCTGATAAGAAATATATAGTCAGTCAGTCAGTCCCTGTGGTCTAGTGGCAAGAGCTTTGTCCTAGCGATCAGAGGACCCGGGTTCAATTCCCGGCAAGGTCAGATTTTTTCAATTAAAAAAAGATATTTTGGGCTGGGTGTATGTTAATATTTTCGATGGTTTCGGCGGTAACTTTGTGGAAGTTCATTTTAATATAAAATTTAAAATAACTTTGATTATTCCACGTATTGTGTAACTAATTGTGACACGTGTTTCGCCTCTTTCAGAGGCATCTTCAGACTTACTATCGCAAAGTTTGCTTAAGTAAGTAGTGGGTGTATGTTATTTATCGTTGATTTTGTGCACAACTGATTCATTATTTATCATCGAGTTAATCTCGTATGACTTTCATGACTAAGAATATTTGGCACATTGGCGTTAGCTGTAATGCCAAATATTTTTTTTAAATTTAAAAAAATATAAAAATATAATATTTTATAATTTGGTGTATGGAGTTCTACCAAGTAAATGCCAATTCAATAAATGATATCAGACACACACTTTATTATCTCTTTCTGAGCTTCATGCGCATAAAGT
Source organism: Himalopsyche kuldschensis (assembly GCA_028554975.1). Lineage (NCBI taxonomy): Eukaryota > Metazoa > Arthropoda > Insecta > Trichoptera > Rhyacophilidae > Himalopsyche > Himalopsyche kuldschensis. Next base: position 6,205,343 of record JAHFWI010000019.1, on the reverse strand, counting down.
GAATGTTTATAGGTGGCATTTTCACTTTTCTTTGTAAGTAATAAGTGTCGACTTTTGTAATAGCAGGCAGTCTTAACAATCAATAATAAAAAATATTTATTTGATAAAAATTTGATCAGTTCAGTTTGACAGTATACTATTTATACTATTTTCTTTTTGTACTATCTTAATTATATTTGTCAAATGCGTGGCGTAATGGCGTTAACTGTAATTCCAAGTATTTGCAATTTCATTTCTTTACAATAAACAATCTAAAATAAAACAGTGCAAATACAAAAGATATTTTAATAGCACGTGAATGTCTCACTTAAAAGCTTTATTTTTATGTCTATACAAAGAGCTTTCCATAATCCACGCCAAGAAATAAATACTTTCCATATAAAACACCTCATGCGGTGAACAAAGTCGACACTAATCCGCGGACAAATATTTAAACACAGAAACCTTTACACAACATTCTGAAAGTACTGCACGACACTCGCGATTATTAAGACCTCATATTAAAGGATTTAGACATACAAAGATTCCTTTCAAGACGTCTGCCAGGATTGTTGAATCAAAGCGAGAAGCACACGCCGAGACAGCGCAATCTCGCTTTGTAAGGATCGCAGATAGTCTGGGCTCGATATCAAAGGTACAAAGATGCCGTGGCTTAAAGCCTTATAAGATCACTGTCATGGTGGATCGTGAATATTTCAGCTTTGTTATGTGTGCTACTTGGTTCATGATTCACGAGAACTGTTACATTGTGTTGCTACTAAGCATCCAATGTAACGAAATGAATGGGTTATTTATTAACGTTGGATTTTGTTATGTATTTAGTTTTAATAAATGTTGCTGACAGTTATTATTTTGACATCGTTTTTCATGCAGTAGCCAAAGTTAGTAAGCATGATTATATTTTCTTACCATGGCTGCTCCCATTTTGGAGCATATCTTCTCCTCTCGGAGTTTATCTCAACATGTTTTTTTCTACTAGAACTGCTTGTTAATCAGTTGCTCAACCTCTCATTTTCGAAGAGAGTAGTGATTGAAAGGATACGAGAACTTTTAAAGGACTAGTGGTAAGCTAATCGCTCTCGCTATGTGCCCCGCTTTTCTGGATCTGAAAGTTGGGAAGTGATTTTAACAACACAAACACCCATTGATTTCAAACAGAATCGATTTATCGACTGAAAAAATCTGCTCGTACTGGGAATCGTGCCCAGGTTGTCCGTCACGGATACCAGCGACGCTGACCACTGCACCACGTACGGAGGAAATCATTTTTTACTATTTTTTCGATCTTAAGTAATGGACATTTTATGTGGTCAATTGAAATTACACCACCCCAAGAGACGATATTTTTAAGATGGCGCGATACCAATTAATAGCTTTTTTATTATTCTCATGTGTAACTACACTTAAAAGCGTCTTGCGTATTATTTAACCGCAGTAAGATTAAATTATATTGATACATACTAATTTGAGTAATAGAGAATATCGTCACTGTACTGGCAGAAGTTGGTGTAGTAAGTACTGAGAATACTTGATTCGGCTCCCTCGTAAATCAAGAAGGAGCCTCCTATCCGACACTCAGGAGAGGAATTTTGGGAACGGAGTAGGAGAAACATGGTGCTCTTATAAACAAAAGACGATCTCAAAGCGTTATGTGGGTGCGGTTAGCACCCATTATTTAATTGTTACGAATTTTCAGAGACTTTACACACGGATTTAACACAGATAGATTCACAATACACGTTACGTTCTACCATAAATAATACACGACTATTATAATTGCGAAGACGATATCAGGAATTTACTAGACTTTATCCTTGGGGAGAGGATTAGGAGCTTGCAGGCTACTTCCAGGGCATACAGTTGGGAGAAGCCGTTCAACCACGACTGTAGACTTATCTGGCAAGCACGTGCATTCTCAATGCTCTCCAATCTCTAACTGACTCAATGAAAAAAAAAGCCGTTCCTTTAGGTAGCCAAACCGTTACAAAAAAGACCGTTAAAAGTCTGCCCGATAACATATTATTTATGGTCCATCGAACTTTGCATGAGATACCTCGTATCTCATGCACTCAGGGCGTGAAAGAGTCAGAGACATTTTTGAGCGAGACGCCCACAATATCATTCCGGAACATCGTGCATAAATGTCTCTTTTGCAAATTTGAAATGACTCTATAATGAATCGCTATAGATTTCAATATAGAGTATTATTAGAGTGAATTTATTTCCTGATATCGATTTAAACTCATAGACTGAGGTGGAAAATAGATCGTTCGAGAGAGTTCTGATGACCTACCATTTAGGGCGGTATCAGTACGATATAGTTAAAAATCCTTGCTACACTATTTTCTAGGATCTGAAGATTGGGGGATTTATACATCACTGACAAATCTATACATCGATTGAAGAAGCAGTTTATATCAGTGTCAAACCCTCTACATTAACCAAATAGGATGGATATCCCCAAGTGTCTCATGCATACATGAATTTTCTAAATTAATGTGTTAATAATGTATTGGGATTATAACAATTTCAGTATGTCAGTAATATAGTTTACAGCTTAAGAAACTGTTACAATTACGTTCAAACGGGCTCACATTCATTCAACTTTAGTTCTTTAGTGACAGGTTTATTTTGAAAAAAAAGATGTAAAACGCTTTTCAAATCGGTTTATTTAACAAGTGCTTAAACTTATATGAAAAGTTTATAGAGATGTGATATCATCGAGTACGTTTCTCATAAACATTAGATAAATCACATCTGTTTGCTTGCTTCACACTTGAATATTTGATTTTGTGAATTATTATAACCACAGACGAAAAATGGTCAGCCATGTTGTTTCAACTGTCAAAATAATTTACACCATGTCGTTATGGCAAAAGTTACAATTTTCCACTATCATAAATAACTTTGTGTAATAAACATACCATACAAATATGACCATTTAGGGCTTCATTTAACAGTTAACCCACCAGCTGGTGAAATCGCACGTAATTTAACATTTTTATGAGAAAATAAATATCATGATAATGTTATTTATACGTTATCTTGTGTCAGAAATTATTTAATGATAAAAAAGATTAGCCGGGATGATTGGCGGGAGAATTTTTTCGAACGCCGTTCTTTTGTTTTTGGCGGCGTAAATAATTTGTTTCAGAAAATTTTCTGAAAACGAAATCTCGTTCATATAAATCAATTAATTCTCTGCGCGAAGAAACAGGCTCTCGCAAGTCACGGAGTCGTCAAAATATTATTTCTGTAATTAATTAAATTAATATATACTTATTTGCTACCAAAACATCAAAGAAACTGACTGTGAATTTCATTTTAATAAATCGTACAAAGTATTATTAACTGGGTCACAGGTTTTCTTCGATTGAGTGATAAATAGATTATTTTGAATATTTGTTTTTATTGAAAAAAAATACAATTGAAATTTACACCAGTACTTAATGATTTATGGTACATGCACATTCAGGAAGTTATTGGTTTTGTACGGTAAAAATGTGTGGTAAATACAACAGTCCGGTCCGTGGTGCAGTGGTCAACCTCGTTCGCTACCGTATCGGACCGCCCGTAGTCAATACCCGGTACGAGCAGATTTTTCAGTCGATAAATCGATTCTGCTCAGAGACAATGGGTGTTTGTGTTGTTATAAATCCCCTCCCATATTTCCTATCACATCAAGGAGCGACGCTTCCTGACGGTGATTAACTAACCACTAGTTCTGTCCTAGACCTCGTGTCCTTTCCATCCCTACTCTCTTTGAAAAAGATAGATTGAACAACTGAGTAACACGCAGTTTTTGTAGAAAAAACATAAGTTGAGATAAAGTCCGCATGGTCCATATCCCCAACTTGGGAGCGGACATACAAAAATACAGCAATTCGGATACGACGAAGGCATTATATAATTGTCAATTGAAGGTTATCGCAAATAGATTTTGAAGCTTTAATAACTGATTGTTTTCATCCTTTTTTCGTCATGCCCGGGTTCTCAAAAAAAGTATTTTTTATAATTTTATTTAAATTTTATCTAAATATATCTGTCGGTATAGAGGACATAACAACATTGGTTAACATCATATCAAGCGAATATTGATGAGTAGTACTTCCACTTGAAAGTATATTATTGCTATTTAATAAATAATTCAGTAAAGTTTTCAATAGATATAGTATAGATACTCCAATTCGAGTTTCGAGTACTCGATTCTCGAGAATACTCGTCCGTTTTTCAAGTATTTTGAAAAATACTTGAGTATCGAGTACTTGAAAAATGAAGATTTATTTCCAAGTTTTATTTAGGTATTTAAAAAAAAATGTTTAACTCAGTCTTACGCGTGAATTTTCCTATCAGGAAAAATATATTTTTAAATGGTTTTGCCGTTGACTATGCTATGCGATAATATTTTTTTTTTTTAAGAAATAAAAAAATATTTGGCATTACAGCTTACGCCAATGCGCCAAATATTCTTAATTATGAAAGTCATACGAGATTAACTGTATAGATAAGCGATCTGATGCATGAGCGTATTGGATGTTTAAGTTGCTTCCTACTTATACAATTCTAAAAACAGGGCGTAGCGAGGGCGATTATTACACTACCCATCGTGATCCACTAATTTATATATATATTATATATTCTTTAAAGACAAAAAAAATATTTTGCGCCAAATATTCTAGATTGTGAAAGTCATTAATTAAGCAAGATTAACTCGATAATAAATAATGAATCAGTTGTACACAAAATCAACGATAAATAACATACACCCAGCCCAAGATCTCTTTTTTTCAATTGAAAAAAACTGACCTTGCCGGGAATTGAACCCGGGTCTCCAGATCACTAGGACAAAGCTCTTGCCACTAGACCACAGGGACCGAATTTATTTTGTTACTTTTGCTTTCGACCCTGCTGACTTGTCTTACCAATGACAAGAATCTATGTTGACAAGAGACAAAATATTTATTTATTTATAAACACAGATTTGACTTAATAATATATATTTTGGTACATCTGAAACTACTCGAGTATACTATAAATCTGAAACTACTCGAGTACAGTAAAAATTCATAGTTAATTGAAAATTTAAAATTAACATTCTACTGGTTGTGTTTTTAACGTTTGAAACTTTGTTCACCCCTTTATGAAGCATCTTTAGACTAACCCTTCATAATATTCATTTATAAGCTAAGAATAAGAATGCGTGTATTCTATAAATAAAACTATAGCAATATATATAGTGGGAAAATATTTTCAGAGAGGAAAAACACGTTTCCAACTAAGTAACCCATTCTTCTATAATAAGTAAAGTTTTGTTTTTATGAATAGTTGTCAGAATAATATGGATAACGTTTTTACATAATGTATTTGTGACTTGAGAATCACTTGCCTTGGCAGCCCAGGGGTCTTATTAGGTCTAGGCCACCCTTTGTCGACTCCCCTGTATCTCGGTCCAGCCCGCTATGTTTGGCTCCACTTTCTTGAGGTTAATCCAAATACCTATTGCCCCCTCGGATTCCCTGCCCCACCCCTTCTACTTTCGCTCATTTTGTGAAACTTTTGTCATTTCAAGTGGGACGTTAGAGTTCGCGATAAGAATTAGAAAAGGATGAGGGCTTTTTTGAAGCTTTTTTGGTATTTGGGAAAGTGATTATTTTCATTACACAAATAGTTAGATAAAACGAGCTTTTAAGAAAACGTTCATCTGATGTAGGAAGATTGAGTTTTTAACAGGGCAGGGCTATGGAGTCGGAGTCGTGGATTCGGGGCTTTTTGGCCGAAGTCGTACTCGGAGTCGGAAATTTTGAATAGTTTGAACTTTTTATTTTTGCATATAATATGTCAAATTTGGCTATTGGCTGGATTGTTAGAGTTGACATTTAATTGAATACATATAAATTGGAAAATTAGGCACAAAAAAGTGACGATATTAAACTATTTTAGTTGGAGTCGTGTTTTTGGTCAATGTTGGAGTCGGAGTCGTAGTTTTGGTAAATGCTAAATTTTTTTTGACAGCCCTGGTTTTTAATAATGTTTGTACAAAGAGTATGAAAGTAAAACAAACCTAACATTTGTTTTCTAAATATATGATTTAAGTTCAAATATATTTCAATTCATATAAATTTAATACTGTTTACTTTCAATCCTAGTTGATGAAATATTGTTTTTTTTTTTATAAACATAAATATCCATTAAGGACGTAACATTTTTACATTTAAATTTAAATTGATCACTTATATTAGATTCATTAGTGAAATATGATGACGTTTTAGGTGTTAGCTGTCACTTCTTCGTTTAAAGGCACTATGTATTTAAATAAATAAAACACATAATATATGTACTACATTCAGTAAAAGATCAGTTCTGATTTCGGTCAGTTGTCAATGCTCGCGATGAGCGAAACCGGTCCTGTTCTTTATCAGAATATATGTGGAAGTATTTATTTAAAATGTGTATTATTAATATAAATATGATCATTAGAAGAACTAATAAAAGTCAGTCCTGCTTTTTTTAAATGAAACATTGTGGAATATAAAAATACGCAGATTTATAAATACTTAAAATTTCATAACTAGGCTTTTTAAATCCATGCCCGCTCTCAATGAGGAGCATATAACCTCCTCAATTAAATAAGATATTTTTTTCAATTGAAATCTATTTTAACCCATTAACGCTTTCTGTACCTGTTTTGGTACAGCTGGTCGAAGCGTGATTTAGTATATTTCTTTTCAGATTTTTAACAAAGTAATTGCTTATTATTAATTAAGCTACATATTTAGGTGTAATTAACAGCAGAAAAATAAAATTTGGCAAAAATGCGTCGATAAATGTCATTGGTTTAACACTGAAATATGGATTTAATAGCAAGATTATTTTCGTAAGATATTATTATCGTTTTTTACGATAAATATTAAAAAAATTTTAACTTTTTAAATATTATTATATATATTTAGACTCCACTATAACATGATACACTATTAGTTTGACAATATTTTTCAACTACCGTCTGCTAGGCGATGTTGTATTGCACTGTACCAAATCGTGTACAGTGGGCACCAGAGCGTCAACTATTGCTTAATCTGGCATAATTTTGATATGAACCATGAAGATTTAAAAGTTTTTTGGGAATATTGGCATTAACTGGATATCATGATCTGCCAACCGAACGTGCTTTCTGGAGTTTGAATGTTCTTAGAGTTCCATTGGTCGCAAATTGCATGACACGTCATAGGTTTTTAGACATAATAAGAAATCGGCACTTAATCGACCATTCTCTAGCTGCAGGTTCAACTAACAAAATGTTCAAAGAGACCTTGGAGGAATCTCATTCAGAGAAACTCGTTCCAGTGGGGAGTTTTTTATGAAAATTTGTCTGTGGATGAGCCTATAATTAAATAGGAAAACCAGTGCGGTTGGAATTTGGCTGAAACAAGCTCTAATACATAGCTACTGCAATACTTTTGATATCACCTACAGAAGTTCCTATTGATCCTCTTGACACGAGAGATGTATAATCTCTGCTGTCAAAGATGCTGACTGTACCAGTTGAGCATATCGAATATTTCGATAACCTTTTCACGAACTATCAGTTGCGTAATGATTTTCAACTCTTGGGCTACAGGGCCACCGACACAATGCGATAAAAAAGAAGTAAGAAATTTTCACATAGCATATATTTCATAATAATGAAAAACCAACCTAGAGGGGAAAATGACTCCGATTTTATACTAAAAACGAAATATAAGTCGTCCTTCGTCATCAGCAATACTTCGACTAGAATGGAAAAATGGCGGTTCCACCCCCGAGCTCATCAAAAAACCGTTGTGTTATTTGCCACAACCAAGGTCACTAAAGTTGCGAACTGAGCAAGAAAACTTATGTGTGGAACAAAAAATCTTTGGACAATACCACTCTTCATCGCCCATTGTACCAAATCGTGTACACCCCTTTATTTTCTACATTTTTTGAGTTTTTTTAAAATTTTTTCAATAACATTCTTTGTTCAATATGTTACAATAAATAGCATTAAAACATATTTATCGCTGCAGTTTTCTCTCGCTGGGGTTAAATACAATGCGACTATTTCTGTTTGAAATAAATATCATACTATTGACATAAAATAATCTTTTTTAATAACCCCTTTTTTCACCGAAATATGTCTACTGGTCTTTGGCATATAGTTATTTTTGTGACTGACTAATTTCAAAATTAATTTTGCGAAAAACTACTTGAGCAGTGAACTACTACGAATGTTTAAAGAGCGCGGGCGGATAAAGGTTAATTATTAACGATCCATTACAAATCATCCGTTCCAGAGTAAAAACAAAGGTTATATTTGATGAGAATGTAAAATATTGATAGCAGCTGATAACGAAACAGAAAAAATTATAAGATTCTAGAAATATTTATCATGACACGTGACTTCGTGTTGAGACGTTCCGATTGGATCATTTTGTTCTTGCAGCGCTCAGCATCCTTCTGGTCGATAAACCCTTTAGGCACCGCCAACCAATTACCATGTAAATGATGTTTACTTTTTACTTTCACCCTTTTTAACACATTCACGGCGATGGAAAAAGTTATACGCAGCGTAAGCGGCTTTCTTAAACGAATGACTGCTTTTGGCGATCTCTTCGGCTCATTTAATACATCTTTATACGTACTACTTGGCCGCTCCTGATTTTTTGGCCAACTAATTATTTGGTCTGTATCTAATAAGTCGTCTAGCACGATGGGTTGTCAGCACAGGATACCAGCCAGTTCATATCTGGCCATGGTGGTTTCGCTGCCAAGCTCTTCCAGCTTGGCCGGAGGGTAGATGGGCCGACATGCAAATGCGGCGAAATACAGGATGTTGACCACATACTGTGGGATTTTCCATTAATGTCGGGAGAAAGAGAAGAGTTGCTCAAGGTGGTAAGACCTTCTGTCGGACCCACGGGACATGCGGACTTGGTGGCTAGTAAATTGAACTACGCGGCCTTTAGCAAATTTGCGGCGTCGTACGGCAACAGAGCGGACTTATTCGTATAGTCCCCCCCACTTCGCGATCGGAAACTAGAGTCATTTCACTGTTTTGCATTTTTAATATTTTAAACTTAAATGATAGAGACAGTCAGCACACTTAAGTGCAAGCCTCCAAGTACTTGAGCTTCTGCTCTCGGACAATTCCTGCGATCAAAACTAAACAGATACGCTTCACGTTGTTACGCCACGGGACACGTCTGCTGAAACCAGAACGTACGGCTGTGGCGGGTGGTGGTTGGGAACAGCGCATGTATCAAAATGATTTCAGTGGCTGAGCTAGTCACTCCAATTTATTTTATTTTATTATTTTTATTTTATTTTCTATTTTAAAACACTTTAGTGCATGGTTCAAAATAAGTCCCGTGCAGATCTGCTCGGGCCATGAATGTGAGGGATAAATTCTTTTTTCTATGTAGATAGCGTTGTCTGATGCGGCCATGAAACATTGGATGCATATATACAATTGGTGGTGGTGGGAAAAACCAATTTGTGTCTAATAATTCGTCTAGCACGATGGGTTGTAAGTATATGGATTATACACTGGATACTTTGTATCAAACTTTTTTCAGTGGCTGAGCTAAGCCACGAAAATTTATTTTATTAATTTATTTTCTATTTTCAAGTACACTATTGCATGGTTCAAATTAGTCCTGTGCAGATCTGCTCAGGCTATGAATGTGAGATGTAAATTCTTTTTTCTATGTCGATAGCGTTTTGAAAGGCGGTCATGAAACATTGGCTGCATATATACAACGGGTGGTGGCGGGAAAAACCAAATAGAATCTAATTCGATAAACGGTTAGTTAATATAAAAAAAACAGTAATAAGCACATAAAATGGTCAGTAAAATATATAAATGGTCAGTAAATAATTCATTTTTGTCAGTATTTTGTAGGAAAATGGGCAGTATTTTTTAAAGATTTTTTTAAAAGGTTTAGACGATATATAAATATAAGCGGTCCGTCACTTTTTGTGGTAGAACGATTTGGTTAATTTATGTAAGGTAAGGTTAGGTTACGCTAGGTTATAATCAAACATTAAATGAAATTAAACAATAAATCTGCTTCCAAATTGCTTTTCAAATCATTTCATGTGTTTTCATAAATTTTCCTCATACAACCATAAAAAAAAACAACTTATATTTTGCAATATAACATGTGTAACTAAACATATAAATAAATGAGTATTGAAGCATCACTCACGCGATCGTGGCGGCCTCTCTAACAGTCATATTATAATGAAACACCCATACAAAACTGTTTTTTTTTTTTTTGTAATTCGAATTTTTCTTCTCCTAGGAAGGAATTATTTCGCTAGAAGAGCAGTTTCATCTCGACTGTGTTGGTTGGCATTGGGAATAGCATGTACTTTGAAAAACAAATGTTATCTTCTGGAATTTGTCAGTCAGAACAAGCTTCTAAGTTCGCCAAGAATTAGAGAGTTTCGTTGAATAAGAATTCGTCTTTCGGTCTCTGAAATGAACATTAACAAAGCTAATGTTTGACTTGGATTCGTCATTTTTGAAAATACGTCAATAATGGAAAGTTGAAGAATTCATTTTTGTAATTCAATTTCATTAAGCTTAGAATTTTTCTTCAAATATTTTAGCTCTTTTCTTTACATGGAACTTAACGCATATGGAAGGAACGATATTATTATTAACTAAACTTAACTCACTTGGTTGACCGCTTTGAAAATGTCTAATGTGATTTAATTAATTTTTCTTTTCTGTTCTTATGACAACAGTCTTGTTTTTAATAAATTTGTGATTTTTATTACGTATTTACAGGTATGTGTGTAAATGTATTTAAATTTGTCAAATGCATGGCCCATTGGCGTCAGCTATAATGCCATGATTTGTATTTTCTTAAATAAATTATATGACTAGTAAAAAAATCGGTGTTTAGCTTTTAAAAATAACTAACAACCAAAGACTCTATCACTTGCTCCACAAATACAAACGATTCAAATTTAATATTGAAATTGCATCAAGCACCTTCAGTCAAAATCCTCAATTTAAAAGATATGCTATATTGAAAATTCTCGCGATGAGCGAAACCGGTCCTGATCCTAATAAATTTAATGTAGAATAAGTACAAAAAATGCGTTATTATTTTTTAATATAAGGCTATGCCACCAAGTATTGACAGTGAAAGTGATATATGTATGTACATGTACATACGATATTGTTAAAAATGTATACATGCGTTATTTTGGAATGTTCTTAAATAGGACAAAAAGTGCACAAGTCACGTTTGAATTTCGCGAAATCGTGAAATTCTGCAATGAAGCTATTTCGGGGTTGCATAATGTATCTGTGTAAAAACACTTTTCGTATATCTTCTCTTTGAGAATTAAGACCATCGTAAAAACGAAATCACGAGCGAAACGTCTGTCGCTTTTATGGATACGTTCGTTTTGGTGGTACGGTCAATCTGAGATAATTGTTTTGAGAAACAAGTTTTACACAACTTTCGAACAAGAATAGGGCGACAGATTAATTCAGATAATTGTCGGTTCCTGTGGTCTAGTGTCAAGAGCTTTGCTCTAGCGATCATGTGAATTCGGGTTCAATTCCCGGTAAGGTCAGATTTTATCGATTGAAAAATAAATCTTGGTTGATGAGTCGTTCTCGACTGATTCATTATTTTTCATTGACATTCACAATTCAAAATATTTGTCGAACTGGCATGAGCTGTAATGCCAAATATTTATGATAATAAAAAAATTATATCATAAACAATACTTTGATTGATTCGATAGTAGCATTGATAACTTTGTTTTCCCTTTTAAAAGCCATTTCAGCTCCAAATGTGGAGCATATGAATTCCTCACGTCTTCCCGTAAAAGGACTCGAGTATGGGAGGTCCGTCACGGAAGCCAACGACGATGACTTCTGCACCACGGACCCGGCTTCTAAAATACTTCTTCCAGATATATTCTGCTAAAGCTCGGGACCGATTTACTACTAGTAATACTATCAAATGTGGTTTTATTTAGTTTATAAAATAGCCTTTTTACTGTAAATTACAAAATAAATTTAAACGTAACGGGAGATCAAGCTAGATAGAAATAATAAAAGTACTAATAAGACAAACATTACAAATTAGTGATTAAAGAGTTGCGCTTGGGAAGGTAAATCCAAGTAAAGAATAACAAGTTTTTTTATTAGAAAAATGAACTCACGACAAAATGTATAAAACTCCAAGTGCTATGGAAAAATTTATTTCAATGGGTCTTATAATTTTATTTCCCATTTTTTACGAAGCTTTTTCACGTGACAATACATCTAAGTGGCCAAATTATTTTTTCAAATTGTCCGGGCATGAAAAACAACACTCCGACAAGTGAGACCCAAGTCCTGTCATATTCAATATAATTGTCAGAAGCGGTTAGAAATGTTAGCGGAAAAAAAGAACTACGACCACTCGAAACATTTGTGTTTTTTCTCCAATTTCGCTGGCCTGCCGATCTTGACAATAATTTACGAGGACCGAAAGACGTTTAGGGGACCCTTTTCAATTTTCCAAGATGATATTGTACGCACAGGACACTAGCGAGAAGCGGAGCGCTTCTGTATTACATCACAATCTATCAGCTAATCTAAAAGTCGCTTCAAAAAGAAAATACAATTGCTACGTTGGACTTAACTGCTTTTCCAAGCAAGAAGGCTGGAAGTGACTCTGAAAAACTTTTGAGTAAAATGACATCATGTTTTTTTTTCAATTTTAAGTATTTCGAATTTATAAAAAGTGGTTGGTGCGAGAATTAACAATTTATTTTATAAACAAGCAGTAACTTGCATTGACTGCATTTTTTCTAAGAAAACAAAAAAAATCTTACAATTTTAGCAGATGTCCATTTTTTCACAAATGATTTTCGGAGAATATTAGTAATTATACTGCAATACAAGTGATCACCATATAAAGCTTTCAAAATTATTAATAAAATGGCATTCGTAATTTGCTAAGTTTTTCTTTGGAAGGGCCCCTTCAGGAACAATTTTTTTCTGACGATTTATCAATCCAATCGTTTTTCACCCCGATCCCAAAAGCGGAACGCAGTGAGAGAGATAAGCTCACTACTAGTTATCCTGTCCAAGTCCTCGCATCCTTTCAATGCCTATTCTCTTTGAAAAAGAGAGGTTATGCAACTAATTAACAAGCAGGTATCGTAGAAAAAACATTTGTTGAGATAAACCCCGTGAACAGTTCATATGCTCCAATTTGACAGCATACATGGTAATAAATAAAAAAAAATATAGTCAATTTTAGTTGTCATCTTTGTATTATTGGTTTTGACAAAAAAATCAGTTCCACTTTATTAAAAAAAAAAGAATATGATGCAGCCCTCACGGTGCCATAAAAATCTTTCGTCTCTAGATTTTAGGAGTTGGCCAGCCGCACTAGGCAGAAAACACTTCACAACAAAAGGTTGACGTAGAAATAAAACAACAGAGCAGAGAGCTAGGGTTGCCAGTGCCATTCAAATAATTTCCTTTCCTTAATGAGAATACAGTTTTACCCTACCTACGGCAACATCCAATTATTCTGCCCACTTGACGTAATGGGAATTATCTTATTGAGTGTGTGTTTCGCGGTAAAAAGTTAATAATAACTGGGTGAATTTATGCCGTATTGGAGAAACAAAATGTGACAAGATTTTGTCGATGGTTTATGGAACATGGTTTCCATTGTTTATTGTTGGTGAATAAAGACGATAGGTACCAGTATAGGGAAAAACCTACACCATATATAACATTTTATCGAGGAAAAGTTTTTATTTATTTTTATCACCGATTGAGTTGTTATTCTTGACAATACATTAATAAACACTTCACTGCCTAAAATTGAGGTTTCATAAAGAAAAGTTTTCTCATCAAAAACGTCTTCAAGCCATGCTAAAAAAACAAAAGAATGTTTAACACCGATTTAAAAAAAAATGTATAAATTGCAACATTTACAAGTTAATAGTGTGATACCAAAATAGCCATCAATTAATGTTATACACTCAACTATTCTGACCCACTTGCTCCATTTCACCAAATACCTTGTAAAAAGTGATTACTTCCCTAAATTTCAAAAATCGTGTAATAAATTAGCAAAGTGTTAAAAGCTTAAAAGGTACCAAATATTACAAATCAAATAAACGAACTATAAACATATAATTAATATTTAAATTTCACCAAACGCCCGTGTTCGATCCTGTGGTAGATAAGTGATCTAAAAATAGATAGTAGCAAGCTGATGCATTCGCCTTTTGGCTATCGACTGACTATTATTTACTTTTCTGACCCGATCTCAATAGCGTCGGTAGCCCCAAAACCGTATTCAATTCGATGCTGTTTAATAAACACTGGGACGCAATATTGTGCTGAACTGAAAATATGCAATGTAATAATTGCTTCTGGGGATAGTGTTGACGAATAATTCGTGCATTCAAAATACACCCACACCTCTTTTTGTGCGATTTCAAAGCTATGCGGTTTTTTATTTTTTAAATAATATTTTGGGACTATGTCAACGTCCATAATGTAATAACGTCATTAACAGCGCATTGTTCACATACTTTACGTGCAAAATCCAGTGTTTCACCTGTTTATTACACATGCGTCATTGCACATGTTATGTTCTCATATTAAGTTAAAGCTTTTTTTGTGCGATTTTCCACGGAACGCATCTACCGCAAAAAAAGGTTGAGGTGTATGTGTTCGCTACTTGTTTGTAGTACTAAGTGGTGCATGGAGTACTTTGATACGAGAACGGACGTGATATGGATTAATTAAACAAAAATACGATGCAACGTGTTGATTGAAATGTGTTGAGCGCATTGATTTGTTTGACTGTCGTTAATGCCACTATTTGAGTCTAGCAATAATATAAAATTATATTCGGTAGTCAGCCCTGAATAAAATACGTAATACATAGAAAGGATTTATCCTTATCACAATTCAGCGAGGGACGGCAGGATCTTTCCTAGTACGCTCGTGATTATCTATCTCTATGTGGATTATCTGAATTCTAAATAATTTGCGCTCTTTTGTTTTCTTGTCTCCTGATAAGAAACCAGAAGATTGTTTTCCCGTTGCCTCTGCCTCATCTTGGACGGCAATCAGAACGTTCATTAATGGCATTTATTAGGGCTCGCTGAGAAGTGTTTTACAATTATGGAGTGACATTGAACAATGACGTAGCTGAGAAGTAAAGTTTTTGACAAACTCACACGCTAATTATTTTTACTAACAATTTCATTAGAACTAAGCTTTGTGTTTACTCGCTGAAATGTAATTAATAATACATACAAATTTTGCCGTGCGGTAAATATTTTTAGGTTTTCGTTTTTCTCGTTTTCAAAGATTTTACTTGATTTATGATGTTGTGTTCAAAGATATTGAAGTTTTCATAACTTTCTACTCACGCCATTTTGGTTTTGAAAACTATTTTCTTCCTTTCTTACAATATCCAAAGATTTTCCCAATATCGATTACAGACACGCGTGATAATAAATAAGCTTATGTTGTATTGCAGTTTTCTCAACATAACTCTTTTATATTTGGTGAAAAATAAGAAAGTATTTTTTGAATAAGATTACTATTTTGACGTAGATATTCGCTTGAGCAAGATACTAAAAGATCAACGTTATATGTTTGCTGTTTTCACTTTTCGGATTTCATTACGGGCATATTTACAAATTGATTTCTGTATTAAAAGCTTAATTAAAACAACTTACTTTCTATCCATCTGTTCTTTAAAACGAGTAAAAATGATACACAAGCCATGTCCGTCTTACATGGCTCTCTCCAAAAATAGAGATTGAGTTACTGAGAAATATTCTGTTGCTGTACAACAGTTTCTGTTGAGGTAAGCTGAATAAGAAGTTCATATACTCCACATTGGTGGCAAGCATTAACACAATTCGTGTAGAATTGGGAGAAAGTACTCAGATCCTGGTTATTTGAGTAAGATATATCTTTTCAAAAACGTCTTTAATATAGACACATGAAAATAGTGTTAAAATCTTATTAACATTCAAGCTTGTGGAGTCGTGGTGTTTTGCCTTTCTTCTTAAATCTTTTGAAAAGTTGAGGCCATATAACATGAATGGTATGAAAAAATTGGCTACAGGTTGGATTGGTTGGTTGATTTTTAATTTAATACACATATTTATGTTTAGGAGAGGTATGAAAAAAACCTGACAAAATGTTTTGGTCGGAGTCGTGTTTTTGGTCATTGTCTGAATCGTATTTTTTTGAACTCCAGAGCACTGCTTACATTACAAAGCCTTTTTACTATTTTAAAAACCGGTGATATTTTGACGCTGAAAAATTGTGTCAATGTGTATCCTCCAAAACTGTCAATGTTTTGCTTTATAACCTTTCCTTTGATGTTATTCTGTGATACGATCCGATGTAAAAATATGCGCTTTAAATGGCTGAAGTAAATTCACTGCCGGACACACGAGCCATTGTATTGTCCACACGTTAACTCACGTCACGATTTTGCCGTCGATTAGAAGTCACGTCACGCTTGCGTCATATGCTTTCACGGTTTTTCTACCATCTGTCCTGATCTAGGACAAAAACTAAGGATGAGCTATTAAGAACTATTAAGTGATACTTAAAACGCATCGATACATTACAGTAGACTCAACAGTCCATTAAAATTAATCAAAATTCTTTTCATTCAAATTAATTTGTGAAAAATGTCGATTTAAAAAAAAAATCTTATTTTTGACGTTGCATGTGATTAAATATTAAAAAGAAAATAAATTTAACGCTCAATGAGCGATGAACAATCTTCCACTAAAACATTATTATCATGGATGAAAGAATACAATAACAAATTTTGTATTTTTATTATGACACTAAGAATTATAATATAAAGTTTTACTTAAATGGTGGAGCATTTTGTCCCACAATTTAATAATACAGTCAGAACTTGTTTCACTCCTTTCTCACTTTCAAAAATATTTCCATTATGAATAAGTAATAAAATTGCGATAAAGGTACATTTTACGAATTATTGCATATCCAGGTCTAAGTGAAACCGGTCCTGATCCATATAAAATTTATGTGGAATAAGTATAAGGCAAATAAAATCATATTATTTTTAATCCAATGCCACTCCATCAAGTATTGACAGTGAACACCTCAAAAGTGAATTATGACGTAATTAAGTATCGATCAAATTTTTCAATCATTAATCTAAAGACGTATATCTACAATTAAGGATGTCGAGTGAGGGTGCTTAATGGAATTTCAAAATCAAATTTGATTTTGAGTTTTTTACATTCACATTCGTGCACTTGAAATGCCTGAAGATGCTGATAGGCGAAACCCGGGTCTTTAGAAACAAAACTCATGGAAAAGTGCCAAATTCAAATTTGACATCTACATTCAACTGTTTACTAAATAAACTTTGATTCATAAAAAGCTTTCGATTACGTTGTTTAATTCTCAATTAAAAAAGGTTTTGTATTTAATCTTTATAAAAGCTACTCACTCAACCCTTGTTGATTATTATTCCTACCTTTAAACAGACGTCGACGTCGTCCAGCCGACGCGGTGGGTCCTTCGGAAAAGCGACGCGTCGCAGCACTGCCTGATTAAATAACTTAATTACTTATTCTTGTTAACGGAGTTAAATATTAGCCACCCAAATACAATATAATGAAGAAACGCTTTTAAAACAAGAATCTAGTGAGTAATCAAAAAATAAATTTACTAGTTGATTTCCTATAATCGAAACAGAATGTATTTATATGATATAATTAAGTATTTCGACTGAGGGTGCTTGATGGAATCGCTAACTCATTTTGTCGCTAACACGTTTTGTCGCTAACTAAAACTCATGGAAAAGTACACAATTCAAAAAATTCTAATTTTTATTTATATGATATTTAAAAATGATTTCCTTTTTCAATCGAAAGACTTTAATTTCAAGATTAAATAGCTAAATGTGCAGCTGTATGAAGGTAAATACATTATTTTTTTAGTTTATACAAATTTTTTTGTGGGGAATTTTAATCTTCAAGTTGTTATGCTATCAAGAAAAAAAAAGTCAACTGCAGTCATTTTGAAGCAATAAAAAGAGGTGTCCAAACGTTTTGAAAATAATTTTTAAACAACTTTTCCAGATTGAAGTTTTTGCCTACAATTGATTACTTAAGATTTCGACTTGATGTAATTTCAATATTTAAAGCGTTTGAATTGTGTACTCTGCTATGAGCTCTTTCGCTAACGACCCGGGTTTTACCTTTCGGCATCTTCAAGCATTTAAGCTGCACGAATTAACTTGAACTTACAGATTAATGGAAAAGTACAAAATTTTAGCGATTCTATGATTCAATATTAAATGAAAAGCTGGTGATTTTTGTTGTGAATATATAATGTAATTTGGTCGGCGACTTTTCATTAGAAACTAGCATTGCTTGATAGTCATTGAAAGAAGAAAAAGATTGGTCTTTGAGCACGTATTCGAGAACAAAAAATATCTGTTCTGAGAAGCATTGGTTACAATAAACAATATGTAGCTCTAACATGCCTGATTTAAATTGAGTAAAAATCTACTAATTTAGACACAGCTCGTTCAGCGTTAGAAAATAAATGTTCACATTGTAAAAATCGGATCGTGAGTCTATTTAAAAAGCGGGTTGCTAGTTAATAAAAAAAAAAATATTAAATATAAAGTATACGAAGCAATTTTATTGTTTCTTTTGTGTAAACGGTTAAACGGTCTCTAGTATATCTATCCAAAGTTTAAAACTTCTACTTTGCTTGAGATATAAATATCCATTTTTTCTTTTTAAAATGTCTTGTCAGTTTTGACAGCTTATCACTGTGTTGAGTTCTCCATAAGTTTGTGTTGCAACTCATATTTTTCCACGAGTTTTTCTTGTCGCAATTCTTTCGTTATTTTATAAACTTGGTTAATTATATACATAAAGTAATTACTTTATGCCAATCAAATGTTTCGTCGACTACTTGTTATTATAAAAAAAGTTGAATGCCTATTTGAGACAATTATAATGAAAAAAGGTTGTGTTTATCTGATAAAATTGTTGGTAACCAAAACGTTCTAGTAACTGTGAAGTCGTATGATTAGAATTGATCTTACACATATAATATAAACTTTGGATAGTTAACCTTTCAAAAGCCCAGACTGAAACAGCAGGTATACAGCCCAGAAGATTTCAATAAATTTAACAAATATAATTCATTAGTAGAAAAGTGTTAAACTAGCACAACAGATATAATAGAAATCAATTGAAGCCATTCAAAATACTTCTTCTTATCCAATTTAAAAAAATATGAGTTGTCACTGGAGACATCAATTACTCGACATCTCAACTACTCGAGTATCGAGTAGTAAAATTTTAAAATACTCGAGTGTCCTCGAGTAGTTTCAGATGTACCAAAATATACATTATTAATTCAAATTTGTGTATATTTATATGTACATAGATAAAAAAAATAAGCTTATTTTTTTATAGATACATTTGTTTCAATTTATGAAACATATGTTTAAAAAAAAAAAAAAATGAAAGGTCTCAAATTTTAATTTGGTTCAAAGTTTTGTTTTTTTTATTTCCGCCGTATCTGTCGGCTTAAAAGTTAACAATCAATTAAATTGTGCTATATAGTTTTTCTATCCGCTGCTTAAAACAAAATTAAATTTGGAATTAAATCTTCATTTATAAATTACGAGTATTACTCGAGTATTTTCCAAACTACTCGAGTATCGAGTACTTGAAAAATGGACGAGTATACTCGATCGATTGGAATCTCTAGTTGTCACAACATCATACATTGTCAAAATATATATACCCTTCACAAATTAAAATTCAATAACTATAAATGAAAAATCTTATTTATAATACAAATAAATGAACAAAATACATGTCGCGAGCTAACGAGCGTAGATCGGATATATTATAGTAAAATGCGGCAACTTTAATTTTGCCTCAGGGAAAATCTCGCTGTTGCAGCGATATTCGATACCTGATGTATTTTATTAATTAAGCTTTTTCAGAGATGACATTAAAATTGAAAGAATAAATATTGCATTCAAGAGAGACGGTTCACAATAGTAGTGCGTCTATCGTGCGTCACAGGCCCCTGAACATATTGAATTGACACATATCTATTTTTAAGTTTAAGTTGGTTTAAGAGTGGTTTAAGATTTGTTATCTTTCTATATGATAACATGCGTACATATTTATCATGTGAGGTTTTATGTGAGGCAAAATAACGTTCGCTTACAAATTCGGAAGTTCTGGTTTTCGAAACAATAACCCCTTCCGTCGTAGCAGTGGCGTGACAGGAGGCTGATAAAAGCGCAAAGCCTCCGGGGCTGTCGCGCTTTCATTTCAATCGCCGCCGACCAACAAACAAACAATGGACGTCGGGAAATGGCGTCCGAGTTAATCCAAACTTCAACACTCCACGTTGTAGTGTAGAATGAAACGAAAAGTTTATTTGAATGGGCTACTTTCAAAAAAGCTGTGGCGTTTACAGATTTTATTAGACGACGGCAATAATGAGCATATTTGATTTTATCTTTCTTCTAAATATTTGGATAATATTGTAAATGTAAGAAAACTTGAATGAATTTTTGTCTCTACTAGTTTGGTATATTCGATTTTGGTTTGAATTAGTTTTTCTCATGGTAAGACGAGCATATTTTTTGAAATAGGTATGATATGTTAAATAAAATTTAAAGAGTTTGTAAATTTCTCTGAAAAGTTTAATTGAAGAAAAATGAAACAGTCATTAAAATTGTAGTCATTTTGGTATCTTTATGAGTGTTAATCGCATCCTACTGACCGTGGTTAAGACAAACGGTAAAGATTAAAATAATCCTTTTGGTAGCTTACTGTGTAAATATGAATTTTATCAATAATTATCACAGTCTCATACAGAAAGAATCATACAGAAATAGTTAGAGCATTAGTATTGCCATTTGACGTGATTTATTATGTTAGACTAAAGTGCTGTTAAATAAAAAATAATAAAGGCTTTTTATTATTTCATCAGTAATTTAATGAACCTACTGACAAGCTTTTTATGCTCTGTACATATTTGTAAAAGCAGCCAGTAAAACTATTAAACACTCAGTACCTAATTAATATTTGTAATATATATTGTCAGTAAAATAATGCGATAAAGTCAGGCTATGACACGGGTCCGAGTCCTTGTACTAGCAGCCTATATGGCCATCCTGGTCAAAAAGATGGTTGTGTTGTTAAAAATTCCTTTCCGCCCTCCCGATCCCAGAAACCGGCGCGTATCGAGAGCTATAAGCTAATCCCTACTCCAGTACAGTCCATGTATCATTTCAATTACTACTCTCTTTGAAAAAGAGAGATTGAGCAACTGAGTAACAAGCAGTTTTCGTAGAAAGAAAACGTATACTGAGATAGACTCACTGAGGAGTTTTTTTCTCCACGCTGGGAAAGGACATGGTTAAAAAAATATTAATAATACCGTATTGAAATATCTTCGTATCCACTTCTTTTATTGGTATGACACTTTGACATATGTAGATCAAAACTGACAAAATCGAGATACGTTTCTTTAATCCAAAGGTGCCAATTTATATATAGTACAAATTTTGATATTTTAAAGAGCACATTTTTTGCTTAGCTGGTTAACAATTTAATATATTCCAAATTAAAATATCTGTCTTGAGAAGCATACAACGGATGAGGTCAATCACCAGTATACAATACTTTCCCGTGCTTATTTATTTAAATATCTATTTGCGTCCTTCTGATTTCACATCAATTCTAAAACTGTATATCCAAGAAACGATAAAAGTTAGTCACTCAAAGGCTTCTGAACCATTAAAACATGAATTAAAAATAATTGAGCGTGATTAAATGTAAATAACTAGCTTATGTGTTTTGTTTGTAGTGGTGGCCACCAGATGGTAGCATGTTTCGGTTAAGCTGTTTTTTTATTCATACAAATGATCTCATTTTGTTTTTTTGGTTCACCTATTATAAAATCGATACAATAATCATTCCCTCTCTTTAAAGGTGGTGAAAACAATTTATTTTGAATAAATCACGTTTTATAGTAGAACTTCTACATATTTGTATTACGATAAAGATCAGGGCATGGTTTCATCCGTTGCCAGCTATTTTAACTGAAATCAATCAAATGAAATGCCTGGAGGCGCCGAAACGCGAAACCCAGGTCGTTAGTGAGAAAATTATTGAAAAGGTACAATACTCAAGCGATTCAAATTAAATATTGAAATCCCATCAAGCACCTTCAGTTGAAATCCTCAATTGTGTACTATTGCTTCCGATCATGGTTAAAATAAATAAAACAAGCCAAACATCGCATTCAAGCCTTAAAAACGATTATATGATAAACTTTGCTACTTTATTGGGTGGAAAAATCAACGCGAAGTTTTTTACTGTCTACTACAAACTTGTAAGTGATACAGATTTAAATGTGTATCGAAGCGGTAAGACAAAATCATTCTTACTTTTGACCCAGTTGTTGCGTGAAAAAATCTAATGTGATTTAAGAAAATCGACCGCATGTAAAACTTTAGAACATTTAGAATATTTAAATGTCAGATTGATCTATCGAAAGACAAGTGTCGACAAATGCCAACTAGTGCCTTTGACGGCTCATTAAATGGACGCGTGGGTAACTTGGTAAGTAATTAAGAGACATCATGCAAATCTCCATTTTGCTGTCTGCCGAGCTACAAAGAAACATCAAGATAGTGCATAATGTGATGGCTTAAACATTAGAGATGGGGTAAGGAAACGGAAATAGATTCACGGTATTACTCGATGTTCGTAGCGGTATCGATATATGAAATGTTACTACCTGATAATTAATTGTTATTTTTGCTGTTTAGTTAAATAGGGAAAAACTGAGTACTGCCGACATAAGAAACATTTGGTAATTGCAGTATAAAAATCAAACTATTAAATTCTATTTTCTCTCAATATAATATTTTGATGATAAACGGATGTTTTAAGGGTTTTAATCTTCAATAGTGGATGAAAAGAATTGTAACTTATAACACGGTAAAAAAATAGCAGAATTTCCTAGTTCTCCAAAAAATGTATAGTTATTAATTAATGGAGTTCTACGAAGTTACTGCCAATTCAATAAATTAAAAGTATTATACTAAACAACAAACATATTTTTTGAAGCACGAAGAGGAATACTTCTGGACATTTATTCATTTCAGTGTATACTGAACCAAACGGGCTGTTGTTTTCAAACCAGTTTTGCAAATTAAAAATAACCGAAGTTTCAACATTTACAACAATTTACTAAGCATTAGGAATTGTTAATTTTAATATGTTCTATTTCTGATCACAAAAGCAATAAATTGCGCATTTAAATTTTAAAAATCATTTTCATAAGGTATTAGGAGATTTTATTTGACACAGTTTATTAACCCGCTACAAGCCGTACTAACAAACATCGTTTCAAACTAGGAAATAGATTTATTTGACTACTTTGATATGTCATTATTTTAACCTATTATAAAAGTGAAAACATAGCAGGCATTAGTGTTGTTATGCCTAGAAGTGTATACATGGTAACTTTTATACGTTTATTTAGCAATTTACAATGTATTAATTAATGACCGCTTCTATATTGTGTTAAAAGACTCATAAAGTAAATGATATAAACTTTTGATTTTCAAAGACTCGAGTATCGATACTCGATAATAGTTTCCACTGGTGTCATCGCGATCAACGCATATAAAAGTAAATAAACATGTCCGTATGAGCTGTCTAAAAATAAATCGGTAAAACAATTAGTAAAGATCTAAGAGCTCAACAGACAGTGCATAGTAAGAGAAAAGTTGGATACTTTGCCAACATTTAGACCCGGATGGAAAGCTGGGAAATAAAACTGTATAACACACTGATACGCTGGTTGCTGGCCGAATAAAATAGTCATAACAAATTACCGTTGAATAAAAACGTAATATTAAAATCAAGAACGTTCGTTTTTCAAATTGTTATTGTCGAAATTGACAACTGAATAGTTCTTTTTTTAACCACGTGCGCTCTCAATTTAGCGCATATGTAGCTGTCAAATGTTTTACTTTGCTTTTTAGTCAAATAATAAAAACAATTAATTCATATAATATAGCATACAACAATTCATATACAGTAAAATGTCATACAAAATTAGGATTTAAAACCCCTTCACGATTTACAAATTGTATGATGCGACCGTTCAATTTGGGGGACCGTATTTCAAGCCAGTGTAATTGTGGGTTCCAGGGGATTATTCCACGTATTGTGTAACTAATTGTGCGGAGTGAGAATGTCATACAAAATTAGGATTTAAAAAAAAGATTTCTCTTTTCAAAACGAAATTTTGTATCGAAAAATTAAAATGTTAGAATTTATCTTACAAATTGCCTAGTAGACACGTGTCACAATTAGACCGTTCAATTTGGGGATTTTAGGCGAATATTTCATCCAGTGCGTAATTCGGAGTAATGTAATTGTGGGTTCCACTGTATTAAGATTAGTAACTCTAGTTCACTCGCAATCTTTGGCATATTAATTTAAAATGGAGTTTATCCCAACAGAAGTTTTCTACGAAAACTACTTTTAATACACTCACTCGACGTCTATGCTGTGGAAGAGAGTAGATAAAGACAAAATAGGATTAGGACAAGACTATTGGTTTACTCATCGCTCTCGCTGCGTTCCGTTTTTGTTATCGGATGAATGTAGGAAAAATTTTTCGACAAAACAGAAATCAATAATTCGATTTGGAACTGCTTTTTGTGTACAACTATAATTATGTTAACAAGTCTTTCGACTCTGAGAAGAATCAGTCAATTCGGTCTGTAGAATTGGAATAATTAAACATGCTCCGCATAGGGAGTGGATGTATATTCAAAATTTAAAAGTACGATATCAGCCTAAAAATTGATTAATTTATATGAGCACAAAGAATCTTAAATTGCGACAGCCAATTGGGATCGCAATACCGGACGATTAAGCTAATACCGGTAATCTAATATTTCTTGACAAACACTGGTACAAAAAAAACGTCGATATCATACGGATAAAATGCTGATTTTATTATATGCATTGTCTCTAACGTTTTCGCTGCCCACCTCGGATATATACGTAATCAAGAATTGTCCTCCACACACCCCCTCCTAATAATATATACACCTCATCCAATGTAAAATAAATGAAATTTAAAAAGTATTGTATTCTATTAGAACATTAAAACACTAAAATGTTAATGTTATCACTTCATTATTTATGCTAGAAATTTTGGGCGTAAAAGGTTAAATCAAGTTTGGTAGTTTTGTAGGGAAAAGATTTAAATTTTGCTCAGTGGAATCTGCCAGTATAGATCTCCGGTCGGTCCCTGTGGTCTAGTGGCAAGAGCTTTGTCCCAGCAATCGGGGGGCCCGGGTTGAATCTCCGGCAAGGTCAGTTTTTTCAATTGAAAACAAAGAGATCTTGGGCTTGGTGTATGTTATTTATCGTTGATTTTGTGCACAACTGAATATTTGTCATTACAGCTTGCGCATTGGCGTAAGCTGTAATGCCAATTTTTTTTTTCTGTCTCTATATTAAAAATTAATCTCATGCAAATAAGTTCGGCTTGCAGAAAAATCTCTCATGTTCAATTTATGTAAGATTGTAAATGTTTAAATTTGTATCAGTATTTATGTATCAAAAACCACTTAATATACCAAAATTCATATTCCTATTTATCAGAGTCTTAAAAATTTAAATATTAAAATAATGTCGTAAATTTTCAAAAATAGAACAAAACTAAATTCAATAGCGAGACTAAAAATTGAATTTTGTAGGTATGCTTACAAGCCAAGACTAACGCATTTATATTATTAATATGGCAACATCAATCAGCGTAGTGGAATACCTTTTACACTTCATGCTCGGCTTATTTAGTTATTCACACCTGTCACTCACAAATTACTCGTGCTTTCAACCATCATAGTAATATTTTACACTTTCTCATTCATAGCTGAATACATATACAGTATTTATTTTATGATTTAAGATTTTGCTAAAACTGCCACGTAGCACAGTTAGAGTAAAGTAATTTATTATATACCTCGTCCAGGTCCGTGGTTGAGTGTCACCGCTGTCGCACACGTTGTTTCAATTATTGATTTCTGCCCGATGACATGGAATCTTGTGCTGTCTTTAATTCCTTCAACACCCAATCTGATTTAAAAAATTGGACTATTCGAGAGCAATACGCTAACCGCTAGTTCCGCCCTAGCCCAATTCTTTTAGCTCAACTCTCTTAAAAAAGAGAGGTTGAAAAAATGACACCCAGTTCTCGTATAAATGCGTATGTTGAGATAAGCTCCATGAGGCATCACTTGATGAGGGCATGGTTTCCAAAATACATAAATATATGTTCAAATTTAATTCACATTTTTAGAGCGTTTCCAAGTCCCGGCAAGTCCTTGAATCTTATTAACAAGCTCATCGAGATTATCTAATTTACTTGGCCAGTTCAAGTTCATCCGTGCACGTGAATTCCTTAAGATATCTAAAGACGAGACCCTGGTCGTTGATGACAAAACACCAAAAAATATGCGCAAAATTCAAAAGATTCAAATTTAATATTGAAATTACACTCAGCACCTCCAGTCGAAATCCAAAATCATTATCTTACACATTACTTAACAAAGAAACTAACTTTAACTCTTATCCGTAATCATTAGTCATACATAACTGGTCTTTTTGAAGAAAATAAAGATGTTACTATAAAATAGTTTGTAGTTATGTTATGATTCTACAGTAGAATCGGTTGAAAAGTATCACAGAAATATATAAGCTCTTGCTACTAAATCCACGGATGGAAAAATCTTCTAAAAAGTTTTCTATTCTAGAGCTCGAGCTCGCGGCCATTGTTACTGAAAAAAAACCTTAGCTACGACATTGGAACACGTATAATATTCTCATTCATATTTAGACAACCGTAATGAAAATTCACTAGTTCTTTGCAAAGCGTCATAAAAACAGAACGAGGGAGATTGTATTTTGGACACGTCTTAGTGGTAAAAACAAATTTGAGTGGAGTACGGGGTGGGGGATGGGGGTAGATTTCATTTGTGATGGCAAGGGTGGGAGCCAGACACTCTTTACTTACCTTTGAGTCGCGTCTCCTTTAAACTCAATTCAATTAAGTTTTAACTCGTCACGTTTGGCGACTGCCGGAATGTTGGAACTGAACATAGGGCCGAATTGGTTTCTTCTTTTTTACTAGAGAAGAGCTGATGATATAATATAATCCAACGGTCACCAAACTACGGCCCGCCAAAGATTCTCATCCAGCCATTCAATGTTCATGATTTGGCTGTGAATTCACAACTATTTATTTCAATTCATCAATCGGTACTTATAAGATACAACAAAGTATGAACCCATAAAATATAATAAATATTTTCTATCATAAATTCCAAAAGAAAGTACATGTGTTTACATTTTATAATTATATTAGAAGATATAAATTGATATTCTAATTTGATTCCAGCACTAATTTATTTGTCATCCGGCCCGCCAAGTTTTCAAAAATTTCAATCTAGCCCGTTTCTCAAAAAGTCTGGTGACCCCTGATATAATCAATTGAAGAATGAGAAAGCAACTCCTGCCCCGGTTAAGCCCCAGTTTCATGATACATTCATTATCACACGATAAACATCAAGAGAAAAGACAGTTAATTTTAATTTATGTATTGTGTTTCTATCCCAATGTGGAGCGGAGCACAAATACTCAAAATCTGCTGCTCGATTCTCAGTTGCTCAACTTCTAGTATTCGAAGAGTATAAGGATATAAGTATATAGCATGACTTGTGGTTATGGGCTTCTTGTGTTGAATAGTGAGAGATGGTAATTTATTTAATAGTTAAAGATTTTACAAGGCAAAAAATACAAACATTGATTTTTTGTTGCGTTGGGGATTGCAGTATTGAAATAAATGAACTGTAAACTATTTTAGGTGTACTTGACGGATACTCTTCCTTAACACTAGCTTAGCGTCCGTCCACATGCCAGGTCCAGTAGTCAAAGTCATTTGCTTCCGTGACGGACATCACGGGTTCATGTCCTAGTACGTGGAGCATTTTTGCAGTTGATTTAACGATTCTGTGCGAAGGCATGGGTGTTTTTTTGTCTAGAAAATTCCCTCTCATCTATCCGATCAGATGCGCGGAAGCGGGACGTAACAAGAGTAACTAGCTAACCACAACTCCAGTCCTTACCTTTGTCGTTTGTATCTTTTCTCTCATCAAACTTAAATGGTTAAGAGAATGAGTAACATAAATATATAATTGTTCTAGTAGAAAACTATATTGAGTAATCTCCAATAAAAATGACATAAGCTCCTCATTGAAAAAGGACAAGAATCTTTAAAAAAAGCATATTTGGTTGAGCTATTTCAATTAATTAAATATTTACAAGTGAAAATGATACCATGATTACCATATTTGTTTTCAGGAATAATTTATTTTTAGCTTTTATTTTTCGATTAAAAAATAGGCTTAAATGATTACAAATTAAAGTGGTCAATTAAGGGTCCTCAAAATCTTAACACATTATTATTTAGATAACGTTTTAAAATATAATATCACGTATTTTTCATTTAATCTATAACAACACTTCATTTTTTTAAATACATACCATATATACAAAAAGAATTATTAATGGAATAGAAAGATTTCACCGTTGGCCAATTGTAGACAAAGGAAAATAGTTGGTCCTATTATTAGATTATTAATATAACCTTTTGACTCATTTTATTTCTAGCTATCACAAGTAGAAAATAGTGTTTCTCAACATCCTATACTTTACTTTTAAATTTAACGTTCGTAAAGGAAAAAGAAGTTTACGAGTGGAGGATTAAAAAATTCAATTTAAATTAAATACATCGCTATAAACTAGACAGTTAGTCCTGCCCTGAATATGAATGTAATGAAATCTCTGAAAGTTGACGACATATAAACTGCGAAGACTTTAAGTAAATAGAATACTTATATTTTATAATCATAATTCAAGAGTTTTAGTGTTTTAATAATAATGCGGGTTTATTAGTTTTATGAATCCAGACAAAGTCAAATTATTACTATGTAACTGTAAATAAAATGGTTAATCGTTATTTTTTATTTATTTAATTATACGTATGTACTATTGAAAATATCAGATATTTTTGACTGTTATTTTATACGCATGTTGAAACAATTTTCGTTTTTTTATAAAGAGTCTTTTAATAAGCTCGTGAAGAATGTCCATCGTGACATGTAATGTGTTACACGAAGCGTCGTCCTGTTGGAACGACATGTTATCGGTATTTATATCGTCCAGTCTAGGCCACAAGACGTTGCTTTTCATAAATCTGTAGCGCTCGCCGATGGCGGTTGTGGCAATGTCTGTTTCGGTTTGGAAGAAGTACGGACCGATGATTCCGCCAGACCAAAATCCGCACCAAACAGTGTCTTTTTCGGAATGCATTTGGCGCCGGTGTATCTCGTATGGATTGAATCGCCCCAAATCTAACATTTTTGCTTGTTCACATATCCATTTATCCAAAAATGGGCCTCATCGCTAAAGATCCCTTGAGCGACGAACGCTTCTCAAATTGACCAGTGGGTTTGAAAATAAAATTGTATGATTTTAAGATGTTGCACTTAATGTTTCCATGGTGATTTGCCGTACACTACTAAACAATTAGCAACAAATTTTACATGCGTCACTTTATAACATGGCTACTATAACCTTACAAATTTCGAGTTTCACTATTGACAGACCCGACCCAATTTATAAAAATACATTGAAATTTAGAGATAAAAAATATACTTATTTATTCTTATATCATTTTAAGTTTGATTGAAATGTCCACTATAAACAATTCTAGGTTTCGATGTTCACACTGTGTCTACAAGATTCTCTATCACCCGTTAATCTAATAGCTTCCGCTCTGGTCATCACGACGTCTCATACCTCTACGCTGAGTACATTCTATGGTTGGTCATCAGCGATTCCATCCGGTTGGTATAAGAGGCAGACAGGACTAAAGCCTACCCTGAGGCATCCCCAGCATATTTATATGTCCAAGACAAGTCCATCGTCATCTTTGATGTATAGGATAAATATATTTAGAGATTAGAGACCAACGATACAATTAATAAATCTATTAAAATTCATTATTAAATAAATTATTAATATCAGTTAGGTACATTATAATTAAAAAGTCTGTAGATGTTATAGCACAATCTTAAAAAATCTACCAATTATATTTTCAAATTTAAATTACGAATCAATAGAATATTTGCGTGCCAAATATTTTATATTTTTTAACAAAAGGCGAGTTTTCCAGTTCGAACGTTTTGACAAATTCGTATTTACTTCGTTGTGACAAAGCTTTTAAAAAGTCTCTTGTGATGTTATCAAAAAAAAAGTACGAAACACTTATCTTACAAAAACAAGAAGTATTGAATATCTTTATACATATTCCATTGAAAGCTTTAGATGTTTTGAGCTTTTTTCTACGAAACACAACTATCAAGAACAATCGTTTGAAATTTAACCCATCCAGATTTGAATCACGCGCGCCTCCAGGTGTTTGTAATCATCAGGCCCGTGTCAAAACATAAGTATTTTAGTTATATGTATTAAGTCACTCCACTTATGAAGGAATTAGTCCACAAAGTTGAGTTAAAGTTTCGTTAATGCCATCGCACTCTTCGGGTGCGATATGTTTTGTTTGGCATAGAGCATTGTTGCTGATTGACACTGGACTGGAATGGAAGTTTTCTTAAGCCGTCAAAAAGTGTGTGATATTTATTTATGATTAACGACTCAACATTCCGGTAAAGCTTTGACCGATATTGCTTGGTCAAGTCTAGGGATTGCTATAGTGAAAAAATATTTCAAAACGCATTATTGCAGATTCGAAATCAGCGAATCTTTTGATAGCAATAATAGCGCGTAACTGAGCGAAGGGAAAGAAACATTGCGTGGTTGTGACAGTGATCTTTGTGCTAAAACTGAAATCAATTACATTTAAATTTATTGATTATCAAAATCGTCAAACTGTTATTTCAAAACCGGTATTTCAATTATGAAAAATATTCCAAAATACCGTTATTGAAATCTTTTTCCTACACTTTTTATTCAGTTTTCTAAGATTCATTAAAATTGTGGAATATGTACAGGGATATAATAACTATACAGATTTTAATCGACCTTTTACGATATAAGAAGCGTATCTCGATTTTTGTCAGTTTTGAGTTATGAATGCTAATGTTAATAATACACAATAATATGTTACGTTATGTGCCAAAGAGACATATCGACAGGATTAGTGGATACGGAGATATTTCAATCAGGGCTGTGGAGTCGGAGTCGTACTCGGAGTCGGAAATTTTGAAAAGTTTGAACTTTTCATTTTTGCATTTAATATGTCAAATTTGGCTATTGGCCCCATTGATAGGGTTGGTATTTAATTGAATACACATAAATAGGAAATTTAGGGAAAAAAGTGACGATATTAACCTTTTTTTAGTCGGAGTCGGAGTCGTGTTTTTGGTCAATGTCGGAGTCGGACTTTTTTTTACCGACTCCACAGCCCTGATTTCAATACGTATAAAAGTCACTTTCTTGTTGATAGCTCAACTAAACCTTAAATCAGCACATTAGAATAAATTACAATTTTATATATGTACAACAAATAATTCAAAAAAGCGAATCAAAATATTTAAAAAGTTATGCTTAAAGTAAAGTAAATTCCGAATATTTTTTTACGACACATAATGATTAAAGCTGCTTAAGCCATATGAGTTCTTTAATTAAGACAGTCAAAAAGAATTTAAAAACAGTTTAATGTTTCAATTAGCCAGTTAAAATAGTGAATATTTATCTATTAAAATTTATCGCCTATTTTAAACATAGTTTCAATGCAATTAAGTTAACCAATAATCTTAGCTATTATCAACTTTATATAAAATGATCTTCTACAAAGCTACTGCCGAATCCATTGAAAGTATTTCGGACAGACCCCCAAAAGCGTTGGTCAGTCGGCCACATGTCCGGCATATAAAAACCGTTATAAAATAGTATCAGTGATATTTATTTAGATTCCTGATATTGAAAGTTAACGCGTGGTCTGATATAAACCCTACCCTATCCAGGGCGTGAGATAGCGTGCCAACACGTGGAATATTCACAACGCCACGTTGTCAAGGAGTGAAACTTGAATTTAGGTCACGTGTCCAGCACGTATCGCTGAATACCAATGCCCAGCTTTTGTTTTGAAACAGAAGAGATAGTTGACTTTTTCGGAATCTTTCAATCTAAGACAGTAAGTTTTTCTTTACTTTGGTACACCAAAGGATGTCAGGATCTGTTTTTATACGAATGTATTTCTTAATAGTTTATAATAATAATTATTCTTGCTTAATTATTACTAGGTCCGTGGTTGAGTGTCAACGTCGCTGGCTTAGGTTGCAGATGACTCGTGTTTAGAAACTTCAATTACTCGACATCTCGACTACTCGAGTGTCGAGTAGTAAAATTTTAAAATACTCGAGTATACTCCACTAGTTTCGGATGTACCAAAATATATATTATTAATTCAAATTTGTTTATATAATAAGATGATAAAAAAATTGTCTCTTGTCATAGACTCTCATCATCATAAACATTGATGAGATAAGTCAGCGGGACCCTAAGCAAAAGTAACAAAAACAATTCTAGCATATCACAGTCAACGGCAAACCAATTAAAGAAAATTACCTGACTATAAAAACCACGCGTAAGACTCAAGTATCGAATACTCTACTCGTGTTCCAATCCCAGTCCGAGTTGCTTAATTTTTAAATCGAATAGTTAATCTCTTTTCGGTGAAAAGGATGTCTGTGTTGTCTAAAATGTCTTTTCACACTCTCTGATCCTAAAAACGGAACACAGCAAAAGAGTGTAACTATAACCACTAGCCCTGTCATGGTCCTAACTTTATTCCTACTCTCTTCCTCGTTCTGACACTTTGAACTCTTGAGTTGTACTGCCAAGTGAGGGGTTTAAATGCATAACCGCCTCTCTCCACAAAGTAAAATTTTTCAGTAATCGGAAAATCGATTTTATTCTTCAAGTATAATATTAGAATAATTTGCAATGGGAACACAAAACTTTGTATGGTGACAGGGCGGTAGGTCAGTGTTCCCTGGCTCGTGATTAATGCATTTAGATTGTGGCGGCTTTGAACTTCACATATTGTGGATAGAGGCGGTTATGCATTGGATCGTCATTTTCGATGTCGATTTTAAATGGCTTAGAGATAATTTTTGAGTTGGTTTGAAGATTTCAGGGCATAGAACGTAAGAACCGGATCATTAATCAATCATTATCTCAAAAATGATAATATGTATATGGATAGAGGCGGTTATGCTTTTACATCCCTCAAGTATTTATATTATAATCAATGTCAAACTAGAGTATGATGAATATATATGTAATTTTCTGGCTGAAATTTTATCAATGTGTTATCTATAGAAAAATCCCACATGTCAACTATTTTATGACCTCAAATCTTATATATTATGGCCATATATTTCTTTCGGTTTAACCAAGGCCAAAATGAGAACTCCACCACTCTCGATAATGTTAAATTGAATGTTAATGATATTTTTTTGAAGAATCGTGAGCATGAGTTGTTTGTCTGTCAATGGGAATGCCACTAGGAAGAGCTTCAACGTTTTTAAACGAAGTTGCTTCGGATGTCGACTTATTTCACATTGACGTGACTAAGTTCAGACGAGTACTATTTTTTTTACGTACCTATGACAGTAGATTTGGTCGGAACACTCGGAACTCACTCGGTTGACTTATTTGCCAATCTCCAATGTAATTATGTTTTCACTATCTTCTGATGACAGCAATTTTTTAATCTTGTTCACATTACAAAATTAATAAACTTTCATTTGTAATTTTTGTAATTTACACATACATATTTACAAATATATAAATAACTAAATGTTATTCCATAGAACATATATATTTTTGTAACAAATTTAAAAATATTATGTTCTATGGAAGAAGAAAAATTCTTCGTTCACTGTCTAAATTACCGACCGAAAATTGATGAACCAAAACAAATAATGCAAGATGGCAACTGAGCACAAGTGATAGTAATTTGGGTCATGGATTTACTTCTGTCAAGAAATTTTGGGCTTTACGGCAAACATTCCAGCAGTTAGGTGAAAGTAGTCAATTTAAATTGACGATTTAATGTTAATTTATCGCAATCATGTCAAGGCATCGGTGGTTCAGTGGTAGAATGCTCGCCTGCCACGCGGGCGGCCCGGGTTCGATTCCCGGCCGATGCAGTATATTTTTGCATTCAATTATATGTTTGTTCTAATGAATAAAATGTGCATATAAAAATTTACATTTTGTAGTAAAATTTAAAACTTTTTACACAAATGTCAATTATCGGAAAAACATTACTATTAAAAAAAAATTCATTGTTCAATTATGTACGTCTGATATGAGTTACTAAATGTGTATGTATTAAAAACAAGATGAAGAATCGTCCAATTCGAACAAGAAGTCGACAGAATTAAAAATGTTATCATTCTATAAAATAAATGAATAAGGTAAAAAAAACTTTACCAAGGATGGCAAACGGTCTTGAGTCCGTGTGTCAAAAATCCTCAAAAAATATTTTTCGATTGTGTTGCGTGCCCAAGCAGTAAAAAAAACTATACCATTATTTAAACGTTGCCACGATAAAATAATAAACGACTGTCGTTTATTTTGGGAAACATTTATGTATATATGAATAACTATTAAAATATATTAAATATGAATACAACGGAATAAATTATTAATTCACGGACTATTCAATCAAAATTTTATTTTTTTGAACTTGAACTCGAAATTGTTCGCATACCATCCACATTCTCAATGTGCCACCTCGGGCATGCGTGCCCTAGGTTCGCCATCCCTCCACTAGACGACTAGACAATGAGTGCGAGTAAAATAAGATTGAACACCCTTTGGAAAATAGATAAGAACTATCTAAAAATGTATGTTTTAATAAAAAAAATCTGGTAATTTTTAGTGTTATAAAGTTGATTAGGTGTTTTAGTTTGATTGAAAAAAAAGATTGTTTGATATTTAATACCTATTTGAAAAAATCTTCTGGCCAACACTAAGTTAGACTTCATGTTAAAATAAACTGAAAATATATACATACATATTTATATATAGACCATGAAGGTAAATTGGATGTAATGTTAATTTTTATAAAATTACCAGAACATTAATTCAAACTCTAAAATTGTATTATCTTATATATAAAACCGAAACGGCGTATGTATGTATGTGGGTCTGTAATTCCCTTTTGCATTGTTGTTGCAAGTTGCCATAAAAAC
The DNA here is from genome assembly GCA_028554975.1 of Himalopsyche kuldschensis. Classification (NCBI taxonomy): domain Eukaryota; kingdom Metazoa; phylum Arthropoda; class Insecta; order Trichoptera; family Rhyacophilidae; genus Himalopsyche; species Himalopsyche kuldschensis. The sequence continues at coordinate 6,169,887 of JAHFWI010000019.1, read as the reverse complement.
GAATATGAAAGAAAATATATTTGAATTTTTATCGGCGAAGACATTTAGTCAAAATGTAATAAATTAGTATTCTACTTAACTTTTCCCGGCTTTTATTATTAATAATAATGTTTATTATTTACGTGAAGGTATTATTTGACATTTCTTTGACAGCAAATTAGATTTTTTCCTTGAATTTGGACATTTTAATGGGCGAGAATGGGGCTGTCATCAAATTAAATAAAGTTTGTGATTTTATTTTAACTCTATTTTGGATGTTAGATTCGCTGGTCGCTTAGTCCGAGCGACACCGGGTAGCAATACTAGTTGTATATATCTTTCGAGTCTGGAAGTGAATTAAACAATTCCAGTGCAGTCGCAATAGTTGCTCTTGTGTTTTTATATACTCCAATGAACACATAACACAGTTACGTCTAATGAAGATTTGAATAATTTCTTGCCTAATTGAGAGCATTGATGAAGCAAGAAAGATTAGTTTATTCGACAGTGGCGGTGGTGGGAATCGTGTCCCGGAATCTTAATGCACTGGAGTCTGGAGTGTAGGGAGAAGAGAGTGTAAGCGCCAGATAACAAACCCCTGGGCACAGATCTGTGTGTCGTGATAGCGGAACCCTCGTATGCGATGCCGGAACAAGAACAAATACTCCTTCCGTATACACACTGCTTATATTATATTGTCCGCAGTGGCACGTAAGTCACTAGATTTCGGGGTCCAATACCAGGCAAAGAATTCGGATGAACAAGCTGGCTGTCCCACCAACGCTCGTTGTGTGTATGCAGCTGTTGTTAGAGTCCGCCTTCTATAACGCTATGCTATCAAGAAATTAATCGAATTTACTCACTTACTTGGTCCGATACAGAGCTGCAAGGGATTGGTCTATAGCAATGTACTGTGGTGCTTGAAGAAACGAAATAAAAATAAAATGTGACTTCCTCAGCCACTTTGTTTAAGTGATATTTAGTATCCTGTTTATTCGTATACTCAGTTTAATCAGTGTTGAGTTTCGTCTAAGTCGTGTTGAATCTGTAATTTTATTATTTTAAATAAAAAAGATCTCAATCCTACTGAGAAAACTCCAAATAATAAACGTGACTCTAACAACAATTATACTCTACAATAAAAAATACACTTACCCAATTACAATATAAATATAATAAATGATCATCACTTGTTAACCTGATAGGTGCCGGCTAGGACCAAGTCTCAAGTACTACGTGTAAACACGCGCATTTTGTATGGCCGCCCTACGAACACGGAATTGTTTGGCGTGTAAACACGGCCGCGGCATCGTAGAGATTAAAGCTCGCGATGAGTGAAACCGATCCTGATCTCAATAAATCCAATTTGGAATAAGTAATAACAATGCGTTATTATTTTTCTTATAAGCCATCCCACCTAGTAACGGTAAACACCTTAAAAGTGATCGATAACAATATAATAAACAGCACACACAACCCCCTCCTTCTCATATTTATCGAATGTTGGCTGGTGGCACTGCCACATGGTAATTTATTTTATCAAAAGTAACAAATAGCATGTTAATCATACAAATAATAAAGCTTCAAACATAAACGCCATGAAAACCTATGATTGCTTGGTGGTAAAAAAATGAACTAGTTTTTGACAAGGCTGAATAAAATCTTAGCACCAGATTTACATAAATTCTCTCCGTCATTACAAGTAAGTGCGCCACTGATAATGTGTACGTATCATGACGTTTCAGCTTAATTAGAAAGTGTTTTATTATTTTAGACCACCGAGTATTTCAAAGGATTGTATTATGCGAAAATTACTGCTTTATGGGTTAAAATTTTTATCTCACAATCAAAAGAACAAAATATTTTGCATGGTGAAGATTTAATTTGTTGTAGGTAATAAAAAAAAGAATCTTTTAGTTGCTACGTTCTCTTTGAGAACAGTTATAGTGGCATTCCTATTCTTTTGCGCATATTGGACTGTTGGTTTGTGGACTATTTGCTATGTTCACATTGCTTGCTTTGGCGTGGTTTTGTTTGATTTCTGTTTCAGTGATGCAGCTAGGTAACGGTTTATGCTTCACAGCGTTTACTTTAGAATACGTAATAAATTCATTTGATTAAATTAAACATATATTTAAGTGATTGGAAACATTTTGTCTAACGCAAAGTTGCTGCTCATTTGAAATTTTCATAAAAAAAATATTGTCTTTAAGAAATAAGTGGAATCCCGTTCGGTTCTGTATATTATTTATCAAAACATAATATTCTGGTAATGAGTAGTCCTTATATCTTATATGTATCGCTATTTCAGGATTAACGCGATAATGACTTATTCTGCTTTAAGATGAGATAATCATTCAATAATTTGTATGCAGTCATATCGACATCGTATTTGAAGAAAAAAGTTGTAAATTTTGTACAACCAGAGATATCAAATGTTATATTGATATTATTACTTGAAAGGAAAAACATTTATTTTTACCTCGAGAAAAAGGTAAAAAATTATAAATTTAGAAATCTTTTCATAGTTACCTACCACTGAAAAATATATCATAAATATTTAAAGCTTGTTTTGTACGCGATATGTACAGCCCGGCTAGCTCAGTCGGTAGAGCATGAGACTCTTAATCTCAGGGTCGTGGGTTCGAGCCCCACGTTGGGCTAAATTTTTTATTAATTCATAGCCATTTTGTTTTATCTCTTATACACTTTTAATGTAAATTATTTAAAGTTTTTGCATTTTTGTGAAATCAAATTTTTCACTCTTATTATACGAAGATTTTTTTCTGAAAGTAGTGCAATATTCGGATTAAGATCGTCTAGACAAAAATACACAATTAAGCATCGATAATTTTTCAACCTCTTTTGTAGTTTATATTTGATATGATATATTAAAGATGGTAAAACAGCGGCGTTACCTGTATACACAATTTGTTATGTTTTAACTGTTTCTTTCACAGATAACTTGTCGTATAATTATAGTTAGGTATGCAAGTAATTTTTCCACCAACTTTTTTTTGACAAATAATTTGAAGTTGTGGTCACATTTGTAAAAAATGAGAGAATGTAAGTTTATAGTCTTCATCTTCTTATGTATAAAACGAATTACAGACAACTGTGTCTCATTCGTTTTTGATTGGCTGTCACCGGCTTGGTCTCTGTTTAAAAATCTTTTTGGAACGAAAAAAAAGTTAACGGATGTAACTTACGTACATTACAAATGAAATATTTTGAATCCGTTCGTAATTATCATTGAATTTCCATTTATTACAAATACGGCGGGAAGCCGGTCGAAACGCAAAAATATAAGTAATTGAACCTTATTAAACAGTTTTATAAAATTCTTTTGTTCCTTACTTTTCAAACTCAAATTTTTGCTACTTACTATTTTTTTCTACTATCATGAGAATGGTATAGAAGAGGGAAGAGTTCATCGATGGCAAGGAAGCAAACGTTGTTCGTCACTTTTCCTGAACACGCCAGACAGTACTTGCCTCCAATAGATTTTCGTTATGTAAGCAAACAATTTATTGTAAAAAAAAAATCCGGAGGCCCTAAAATATTCTTACAAAATATTTTTTGAAAAAGAAATGCGCTTTATGGCTAAACATTTTTATTTGTTTGAATTACATGTTTTCTTAATAAATAGTATTTGTTCCAAAAATAATTTCGTACCCTTATAGCATTCTCACCCTTTAATACGGGTAAACAAAGGTGCTCATTTTAGTGTGAAGGTATTAATGTCACAATAGAGATCCTATCTCAATTGGCAAAAGCTTAAGTAGGGCAAACTGAGCACTCCAGCTTTTATGATGCATCCCATATAAACTTGAAATAGCGGCCATTTGCATTTCAGTTAAAGGCGTTGAAATGGCGGCATTAAAACCGTCGTTGGACGCGCTTAGAAGCGCCACAAGAACAAAAGATCGATTGTTAAATTATGTGCACATAGATTGATATTTAACGTTTTTTATTTCGGAACGTTCCATTTTTTAAATTTGAAATCTTTCTGTCAGTGTTGCCAAAGAATTGATTTCATGTATCCAGTATCCACACATTACTTAATTTCATTAATATTATATTGTTAATTTTAATAAAATTTATGATATACTTTTTAATTGGGACCTTTCTTTGTATATTTGGGTCAATAAAAAGAGTTACGGGTCGTCTTAGCTGGGCGAATCTCCGCGAGGCGATCCGGCGCAGCTTTGAAAGCGGCAGAGTTTTAAAATATCAAACGGTCCTGGCCCATGCAAGTGTCATATGTAGACGAAGCGATGCGGTCAGGACGGCATAGGTAATAACTTCAACAAATTGTCGTAAGTCGCATCGAAGTGCCTGACTCGTTGCGCGCGCAAATCGCTTGCAAATATCAAACGGTCCAAGTTCACCAGAGCGTCTTATGTTGACGATTTACCGCGCGTTGCCGCGCGTTACCGCATATGTTTACTTTGCGCGATCGGTTGATTTGATATTTTGAAACGATCTTGACGCGGCGGGCCTCGTCATATTATGACAGATGTAGAAATTTTACTCAGTTAACATACAAATGGACGCCAAATAATGTCGGACAATAAAAACAAAAGATATCATAATCGTTTATTTATTGAAAAATGTATATTTAATATATATGTGCATTACAAAAATAACAAATTATAAGTTAATTTTAAGCAATGGCTTCAACCTGTATTACGATACGTGAAACAGTTCCAACTCTCAAGAGCATATTAATTAAATTGGCATTGACTTGGGTAGAACTCCATTAAAATACGGTGAAAAAAATATCAATGTGTTTTAGTTCTACAAAAATATATAATAATTAGTTGATCGCTATTTCGACTCAAGCCCTTGTCAGACCGACCACTAAATTGATTAAATTTAGAACACGTTTGCAAAAGTGTTGTATACGGGGATTTTAAAATTAAACACCCCGCAAATATCAAAAACCAAAGTGGTGCTTGTTTTAGTTTGACTATGAAAAATAGTAATAACGAAAATATTCAAATTTGAATTGTTTCAATTGACCACGCAAAGAAGCACACAATTTATTGACACTGTGAGACAACTTGTCCTCGTCACATTTACATATTCCAACTTTTGTGTTTATCCACTGTGTGTTTGTGCCGTGTCAACCATATTTTTTATTTCACATCATCACAAAATCTAACATCCAAAATAGAGTTAAAATAAAATCACAAACTTTATTTAATTTGATTGAAAAAATCTAATTTGCTGTCAAAGAAATGTCAAATAATACCTTCACGTAAATAATAAACATTATCATATTAATAAAAGCCGGAAAAAGTTCAGTAGATGACTAATTTATTACATTTTGACTAAATATCTTCGCCGATAAAAATTCAAACATATTTTCTTTCATATTCGTTTTTATGGCAACTTTATAGCAATACCCAACAATGCAAAGGGGAATTCCCGACCCACAAACATACATACATACATAGCCGTTTCGGTTTTATATACATATAAGATTAGTGTGATATATTATTCTAATGAACGATAGGTAGGTAGCTTGCCGTGAAATCGCGACACCTTCTTTCACGATATCAGTTTTCAAATAAAAAGCGTTTGCGTCCGACATGATGAATGTAACCCTTTGGTTACGGACCGAATTTTCGAAAAAAAAGGGAATGGTTTATGGGTTGCCAAAAACAATTATATTTTCTACATTATTCAAATTAAGTCATTGAAATAAAATAATACACATCAAAAACAGTTTATATTTAAAGGAATCAAAGAAAACAATATAAAAAATTAAAATTGTAAAGATAAAATAAATACATATTTTTTTTTTTTGCATAAATTTTAATTTTGACAAGAAAATGCAATCTTATCCAATATAAAATAACAATATGAATATTTTTTTAAATATAAACTATTAAGGTGTTCACTGTCAATACTTGGTGGAAAGGCATTATAATAAAAATAATAACACATTTTTAGTCTTTTTCCACATCTGATTTATTTCATCTGGACCGGTTTCGCTCATGGCGAGCATTATCAACTGATGTTCAGTTGATAATTCAGTTGATGATTCAGTTGATAATGCTCGCCATGAGCGAAACCGGTCCTGATGAAATAAATCAGATGTGGAAAAAAGTACTAAAAATGTGTTATTATTTTTTTTTTTAAAATATAAACTATGCAAATATAATCTAGATATATACATACGTGTGGAAATTTAAAAAAAAATCACGTTTTTTTTATTTGCAACAAAAAAAACGTGAAAAATGCACAGCACGAAAGGCATTGGTATTAGATATGGTACTTTCAAACAAATATAACTATATAAATAAACAACTTATAAAAATATATATGTTATAATTTCATAGATAAACGTGTATTAGTGCATATTAAAACAATAGTTTGATCGATATCTCCCCGTACGTAAAGGGTACGGTACATTGAATTGGAGCTAAAACAAGCAGCGATAAATCGCTGCGCCGTAACCTGGCGCTGCGAAGTGGCTAGCCATGCTAGCCAGAAGTGGCACATAAGACCTTTAATCAACTACGTTTTAAATTGACTGGATTCGCCTAAATTCGCTTGCCGGTTCGCGTCGCTCACATAAGACACGGGGTTAAAGTTTTTAATTCAACCTAATTAAATCATTATGTGTGTGTCTCGTCTCTCAATGATAAGTTGTATTTCATAATTACAATATCATGGAAATAGCTGCTTAAATCAAAAGACTTTAAAAAAACTTCTATAACTTATAGTTATAAATATTATGAAAATGCTTTCAAACATTTGTATAATCCACATCCAAATATTTGCTCTCTGTGATTCAATAGAATATAATCCAAGACCCTGGAGTTCCAGGAAAACTATAATAGTTATTTCAGGATCCCCACTTCAAACCAAGATGGCGATTTGCATTCTTTTGCGACCCGGAACCCATTTAAATGTGAAAAGCTCATTACTCGAAAGCAACAAGGTATATTTTTTAATAAAACTTTCATATTCTAAGCGTAACTTTGTTGCTATGGTAATTCAATAAAAGCCAGCAACTAGATTTTAATAAAATCGCATAACCCAAAAATATGAGTACCATGCCATGATAATGGTTAACCCATTAATAGTTGACTGTATATCGAAAAACGAACTTACATTATATATATATATTAATGTAGATGGAATATAAAATTATCAGACAGTAGAAAAAAGTCTGTAAGTGTTTTAAAGAATTTGTGGCTGTTTCAATTGAAAACGTTAATGCTGTATACTGATCGTGACCATTTATTTTCTCCGCCTAACCGAGACACCTAAAAAAATAATAGGCTATTGTTCGTTCCATGCGCCTTACACTTTCATACAATACAACTGACAAGAAAGTAATGTTTTTTTTAAGCTACATATATTAGGTTACGTATTTTATTTATTTATTTATTTGAAAGTTACTATTTTAGTATATTGGGACATTTATCTATCCTAGGGAAGTAATTTTTCAAAGGTTTATTTAGATTAATAATTCTGTAAACTGCGGGCAACAGTGCAAGCCAGCTCGTCACCTAGATATTCTATTTCGACTTCATCACAACAATCTTATAAAGTTTCCATCTGAACACTTTAAATAAAATAAAAATATGAGTTTACTTTCACTGCAATGCATTAAAAATCCATTGCCAGACAATCTGTTTTAGTTTTAATTGCGTTTTGGACTGCTCTCCACATCCGATCCCTACTTAAGTTCTACCAACAGCTAAATTATGTTTGGTGAACAAATTATTGACACCTTACATTTGATATACAGTGGTATCTCGAGATACGAGTGCCCTAGCATGCGAGATATTTGAGATACGAGCCGTCAAGCGAGTGAAGTTTTGCTTTGAAATACGAGCATTTGAGATACGAAAAACGGCCGGGTACATGTGTGCGCTTTGTGTATGTGTGGAAAGGGTGCATATGAATGTATTGGTGGCAAATCTGTATATGAATATCTGTGTTGGTATTGGATTCTAATTCGACTGCCAAACGGTATGGACCTACTATAAAAAAAATACGCTCCATCTCTTTCGGACAACCGACAAATCCCATACTTAAGACATGTATGACGCTCTAAAACTGCGACACATTTTGGGGGCTGGAACGGATTAATGGCATTTCAATTAATTTCATTGGGGGACATTGATTTGAGATACGAGCAAGGTGACGGAACGAATTAAACTCGTATTCCGAGGTACCACTTTATTCGTGTTATCTTCAAATCAGTTGTCTCTTTTCAAAGACGGGTCATTTTCTGGGGACACCTGGACATGCCACCTGAAAACGGAAAGACTGGTCACATTATGTATACCTCGCTGCCCACTATTAAGACTAGTGTACCGAGCACTTTTCACTGTGAAAAATACGATGAAACTCTGAGATTTTTTTCCATTCTTGTGCACTTCTTTTCTTGTAGCGCATTAAGAGACAACGGTGCACTTAAAGCCATAAAACAGTGTCTAGATGAAATTAGTTTTCTAATCAATTCACCACCTAGCTGTGCTGGTTTTATGTTGTCAAGTTTATGTCTAGGCTGATATTAAATTGGTTTTCCTCGCGTTGAATGTCCACGATCTTTTCAAACCTATTTTTAAGAAGCATGTATCTATGTCAGAATACACGTTCTTTTAACACGTATAGCATATTTATTTGTCTGCAAGTGTCGCAAAATATATTATTTATCTACCCAGCCATTAAATTGTGGTTTCATTCAAGTTATATGAGATTTTCGGGTACGTAGGTGAAATTTAAGGCTTTTACGCATTCGTAATTTCCGGTTGCTGTAGTTACGAGCTTGAATCCACATATAAACTATATCATTGATGTTTTAAAAGCTTTTATAAAGTCTCACATCAAACACACTTTGTTCGATTGGTTGGACAACTTAAAAAGTAATATTAATTCATTGGAGTATAAGAACATACATACATAAGTTAATATGCTGTTGGTCTCTGTAGTATAGTGGCAAGAGCTTCGCCCTTGTGATCAGTTGGATCTGGGCTTAAGTCCCGGCAAGGTCAGATTTTTTTAATCGAAAAAGAGATCTTGAATCTTTCGTGCATATCGTGTTTATTGATTGAATTGGCATTTACTTGGTAGAAATGCATTATAATACGGTGAAAAAAATAACCATGTATTTCAATTCTACAGAAATTATTTTATATATTTGTTGATAGCTATTTCGGCTAACGTCATCGTCAGAACTACGTCAAAACAAGTGTCGTTTTTCGAGTTGTTCTCGACTGATTTAAAATCAAAATATTTTATCACTGTTCACATGTTAACTGTCAATATTTGGTGGAAGGCATTATATAAAAAAAAAAATTAAGATTAAGACCGACACGAGCATTTAAAACTGCTCGCGATGAGCGAAACCGGTACTGATTTTAATAAATTAAATGGACTATTCTAGCGGGCGTTCGTAAAAATACATCGTGTACGTGCATTATTAAACGAAAACATTATTTATGCCAAAATCTCAATCTTATTGTAAGCAGTTGGTAACCATACAATATTTTCCGTTCTTTTCGTACAATATTTCAACGTGAAGACGAAATATTGGTGTCTAGGAGCATCTTTTCTTACGGATGCCTTACTTCACTTTAGAATCATTCGTCTCGGGAATAAAGCAACCATTGCAATGCCTTTTTTATTTCTTCAAGACTACTTAGAGATTTTTTATTGTTCTGTTTCAACTTCTCTACTAGCGCCACGGCATTGTTGTGCTGTATCTCTGTAACTTGTTTATTTATCAGTCAAAAGAGATGTCTTTGACAAAAGATGCAAATAACTACAACGACAAAACGTCCCACCTAGAGTTTCCAATCCCGAGACAAAATTTCGTTCCCGGGATTTGGAATATTTTTTTAACGTTCGATAATTTGTATATATTATAGCCATGCTATAATAGTTTGGAATAATGATGTCACTGTTTTTTTTTTGTAAAGAAATATTTGGCATTTCAGCTTACGCCAATGCGCCAAATATTCTTAATTGTGAAAGTCATACGAGATTAACTCGATGATAAATAATGTATCAGTTGTGTACAAAATCAATGCTAAATAACATACACCCAGCCCAAGATCTCTTTTTTTTCAATTGAAAAATAATTGACTTTGCCGGGAATTGAACCCGGCCCCCTGATCGCAAGGACAAAGCTCTTGCCGCTAGACCACAGGGACCGACTTATGAATATTATATTTCGGTTTTTTATTCATTACTGAAGAGCGAAAATATTCGATTGAAATATTATGTACGGACTTGTTCGAATTCGATCTGATAACTAATTGAAATAAAAAATGTCTGGTTATGCAAATTTTAAAAAAAAATCACATTGTTGAAATGAGAACACATTAATGGAAATAAATAACGCTTTTATTGATGAAAAATAAATCCCGAAAATTCCGGTATTATATTTTCTAGTCCCGGGATTTATCGGGTATTGAAAATCTTCGATAATAAAATTCACCTATCCAAAAGCAGACTTATTCTTTTTTTTTGTTCGATGAACCGTTTTAATCTTAAATAGAAACAAAATTCATATGCAAAAATTCTATATTCAAAAAGAGTCTTTTGATGATATGGGAAGAATTTTTTTATGCTTAGTAAAAAAAGGAATTCTTATTGATTAAATTGGAATCTACTTGGTAGAACTCCACTATAACAAGATGACAAAATAGCAATGTATTTTAGGTCTACAAAAATTATAAGATAGGTAAATGGTTGATGCTATCAATCTCATAATTTGTCTAACAAGATGGTATCAACCTATGCTTATTATAATTTTTGTAGAACTAAAATACATTGCTATTTTTTCCATCGTGTTAGAAGGAATTATATCGGAATAATTTTCAAGCAATTGAGAAGAGAAAAATTCTTAAAGATCCTTAAATATTCGAGCTACCATAAGTGAATGTTTTTGTCAGTAATCGTAAGGTGTTTTTTGTGTCATAGGAAGCTGATTTAATATTGGGTAAAACCTACAATTGTCGGCCACTTATTTTTACAGTAATTTTTTGTGGACACTTATCATAGAAGAGGCAAAATAAAAAAAATACTGTGTGCTAGATTGATAATTTGTTTATAATAATCAATTTTTAAAATACGTAAAAAAAATCTTTTTGATAGTAAAAAAAATAGTTTAAAAAAAGTGGTAAAAAACTACAATTATTGGCCACTTACTGCAATTGTTGGACACCAAAAGATTCAATTATTAGTCACCCCAAAAGTTGTAATAAAAAATATTTTTTTTTTAAACAGACACCATTTGTATAATTACATGACCCCAAATCATTATTGAGTGTAAAATCAAGTGCTTTATAGTAATATTATTAAAACATTATTCATGTAATAAAAAAATATATTTTAGATTTTTTTTATAAGAATTTATAGCATTAGCTTGGCCGTCCAGTAATAGAAATTGTATGTGTTTTTGGAATCAGTTAATGGTGGCCATCATAATAACCTTTTACAAAAATATTTTCAATGCATAAAAATAATTATTTTATAACTTCACTAAAGACGAATAATTCTGTTCAATTTAAATTTAAATTAATGAACTTTCAAACATGTATGATGCTTTAAGACTGAAGTCCAATCCTTATGATATTTCCATAGATCTCACTTGTTTCACGGTGACACTCCGGCTATCTGATAAAAATGCGTTTTTGGAGTTGTTTGGAAATTCATAATTTGACAATTTTATGTTTAAACGATAGAGGAATATTAAGGGAACTTTATTAAAAAAACAAAAGTTGGAAATGTTGTTTTGGTTTATAAAAAAACTAGATTTTATATGTAAGTGGCCAATAATTGTAGCTGGCCCACAATAGGAGGTTTTTGCGAGAAATTGCGTTAAATGGAATGGCATTATAATAAAAATATCGCCCTGCCATGAGCGAATCCTGTTCTGATCCTAATAAATTAAATGTGGACTAAGTACCTACTAAAAGATGTGTTATTATTTTTATGAAAGAAAAACAAATGATGCGCACAGAACTATTTTAACATCGGCAGTAAAGAAGTACTTAATTATCGATCCAAATAACCATTTCAGTGCACCGATGCTTAAAACTGATCATAACAATCGAAAATGTAAAAGCTTCGGTGAAATCGTAAAACATGTCGAGGAAAGATAAACTCAGTTTCTACTGGTAGTTCGTAGTACTAACTTTCAAAGTTACCTACCGGAACAGATGTCGCTGCTGGTGGCAGACACTGCATGCACAATACGAAAGAATTTGCGTGGAAATGATTCTTGCGGCGATAATAACGCCACCGTTTCATAATAATTTATTTCGGCTTATCCGATGCCAACATGAAAATTCCATCATTCTTGAGAATTTTATATTGTACTAGTATTGCTACCCGGCTTCGCTCGGACTAAGCGACCAATAATTATTTAATGTTATATCATTCGCCATAATTATATCACAAAATCTAACATCCAAAATAGAGTTAAAATAAAAACACAAACTTTATTTAATTTGATGACAGCCCCCATTCTCGCCCATCAAAATGCCCAAATTCAAGAAAAAAATCTAATTTGCTGTCAAATAATACCTTCACGTAAATAATAAACATTATTATTAATAATAAAAGTCGGTAAAAGTTCAGTAGAAGACTAATTTATTACATTTTGACTAAATGTCTACGCCGATAAAAATTCAAACATATTTTCTTTCATATTCGTTTTTATGGCAACTTAATGACCAACAATGCAAAAGGGAATTACAGATCCACAGAAATACATACGCCGTTTCGGTTTTATATATAAGATGTTCCTGATAATTATTTGACCCGTTACTTACTACTTATTTGAAATTGGAAACTACCGTCATTTCCATATCTTTATTACCGGCAAATCTAGTTTTTTTATGCATGCAATTTGGTTGAAAATGTTATATTTCAAATTATTTAGAGGTGAGTTTTAGTTCCATAGCTATTTTATTTTGCGGGTATAGATTAAGTCTTTTCAACCCTTTTCCCGCATGTTTTCTAGCTAAGGATCTCGATTTATTCTTTTAAGATTCCGTCAAACTTTAAATGAGAAAAATAACATACTTACGTGGGCATGGATGAGTGTTAGTGTCATTAGTACCATTATTTTTTGTTTGTTTCTAGTCTCTCACCCTGCGAAAATTCCAGCTACCTTCTTATAATTTACATACTATATTATAATATAAGAAAAATTAAATCAATCTTCTCGTTATTACTAAAAAAGCCTTGCAATAGTAATTGTGAAGATGCTTCTGCAAGGGGCAAAAAAGTGTCATTATTTTTAGACTCTACGTGGAATAAAAAATATCTTTTAATTTTATTTAAAAAAAAATTATACCCAAACCTTTGAAAGTAATATCTTACATTTTATAACAAACCTCTTGTTAAAATTTTCAGATGTGATTTAATAGTGAATCCAGATAGTTGTTTGATCACTTAAGAAATGTTTTACTTTTGCTTTATTGATTCAGTTTTTAAGTGCTTTTATTGATTCCATGAATCTCAAAGTTGTCTTTTAATTGTATATTAAAATAAGCTACAACAAAGTGACTGCAAAATTTATCGATTGTAATAATTTGAAATCCTTAAATGGACTGGTCACGGGAAGTCTTCACTAAAAATGCACTAGGAATATAATGTAATTCAAAATATAATAATAAAAGTTCAGTTTTCTTTCGTATTTCGTGTATTATCATATATTATAACTCTTTATTTGAAATTTTTATTTATATAAACAGAGAACACATATTCATTTTGATATGTAAAAAAACTATCGATTTAAAAATTATTTGAATGTATCAAACCAATTTTCTATTACACTTAGGATTCTCGCTACACGCTTTTTATATTTTATATATACATACATTGCTTACAAAATGAGAATATATGCATTCTGAATAATTGCCACCTTTATGCAACATTGCCTCAAGAAAAAAATCAAAACAATTAAAATTAAAAAAAACTGTCGTAATTGTTATCTTCACAGTCTGATAACAAGTTGTTAATATTACTCACTTCATTCTATTGTAAACACATTTGTTTTGAGAATCAATAATATTTCTTGTATATTTCTGTTAACTCTTCAAGTTTGGAGATATACACTGCAAAATTAATTTGATCATTTCTTAAGCTTTCCCATGAACTATTTCTGTATTAATATGTACTATTTTCTTGGATAACATTTAATTATTGGAAAGAATAGTCGTTTAATAATTTAAAAATAATCACATTAACATTGCTGTTTACTTTATTATTATTGTATAGTAGATTCTCACAATTGGTTTTATATAAAACAGTATTGTAGACATTTTCCGTTTATTTTATGGATATTCTCTTGTATCAAATAATCAAAGGTACAATGAATTTTAATTTGTATTGTATTATTGTAAATAAAGAATGTTTGAATTAGCATGGTTCATTGGTACAGTTTTTTAATAACATTCTAGTCTTGAAAGTAAATTAAATTTTGAAACTTAAAAAGTGTTTGACGTTTACATCTTATTTAAAATTTGTGTTCGGCACAACTTTAAGTTTAACTATTTACATATTTTTTAAATTTTAACTCAAATACGTATTCTTAATACGTCGCTATAAACATGGAAAATCATTAACTTTCTACAATTTTTTTTGTTTGACTGTAAAAAATTGAGCATTTTATTTTTATCATACGAATAATCTAGTATAATATTCTGCATCTTACCAGCTCGGTATTAGTTTTTATTGTGCAAATATTGTTTATTAATTAAGTGTGCTGCTGTTAAATTTACATAATGGGTATGCATAGGAAATATTTTTCACTACTTATAAATCAATAGATTCAATTTATTTTACGCTTCAAAGTGTTCAGTTTATACAATCAAATTTGAGCTACTGATTAATCTAAAATAAATTAACAAAAAAAAAGTCACATAATAATCTCAGAAAAAAATTAAATAAGTAAAAGTTTTTGATGCAAATAAAACAATTAGACTTATTATTATAATTAAAATATATCATATATAAGTAAAAAAAAATGCAATGTTCTTTTCAACAAGACTGGCAAAACAGATTATGATCGTATTGCGTATCAAAAGTATATTTCAATAATTTATATGATTTGGTCTGCCGATGTAGTCTAGTGTTTCAATGAATATTGTCTTACGAGAACTGCATGATGCTCAACTGCTTGTATTTTCTTTTTTAACTATTTGACTGTTATATTATTTGACGGGCTGTTAATTTATTGACATTATAATTATATGTGAGATATATAGCGGTAAATGTGTATGATAAAAAAATAAATAAATACGCTATGCAATTGAGTATTCAGAAATTATATTAACCGATTGAATATTACTGTACATAAAAAAAAACATTTAAACACAGATCACCGTCAATTTCAATACACAGTGGAATGGAATTTTATAAAAAAATATTAACCATCTTTGTAATTATTCTACATTAGATTTATTAGGATCAGGACCGGTTTCACTCATTGTGAGAATAATCAACTGATGAGAGATACAAAATGCAGCGTTATTTAATCGCTTGCTCTTGTATGAATAACGTTGTAGTCCTTATCTTAATAAATCTAATGTGGAATAAGCACAAATAATATGTTACTATTTTTTCATTTTGTTCACACAGTATGGAGTTTATTGTATTTAGAACGTGTATAAAACAATTCAAGTCTCTCAAAGCCTGAAATAATCATGATTTTATTTTCATTAAGATACATATTATGTAAAAAGAAAACGTAATTATTCGACAAAACAATAAATCTTAACTATAGAGAATAAATTTCCGAAACAATTATTAACATATTAAAAACACACGTCATCGTTTAAGCACTTTTCACTTTCGTAATAATCTTTACTTGCACAACTGTCATTTCTTTTATAGTCCAAATATTATTACACGGGAGTCGTCCTCCTCAGCGTGTCACTACCACTGACATATTCCTTTCTGTTCGCCTGCAATCCGATACTGACTATATTTTGCCTAGATTCAATCGGCCTTTCAAGATCGAACGTAACAAACTCATGCTCGTGCTGAATGCCAGGAGAAAAATCTTCCACGAACACTGTACTTGCAGCGCTTTCCCCAAACCCAAACTCATCGCAAGAGTGTATGACGTCGGCAGTCGTCGATACGGTATTAGTTGTAGCGTCTCTTGGAAGATTGATACCACCAACTGCATGTAATGATCTAGTACTTCCAACGTTTGTCAAAAACGAATCATGACTAGTGTTGTATCCTTTTGTCATATCCACAAACTCTCTATTATAAGGATCTATATATGATTCACCGTTCAAATGAGGCGCTGGTGGAAATTCGTAACATGTTGATGCGGAAACGTCTCGAAGGGATGTTGAAACGTAAACGTTTTTATTTCTATGCAAACTGCACGACGGAGAAACAGGAGGGAAAGAATCCTTATCAAAGAAATACCTCCTCTGTTTCGAAGGACTAATATACGCTTTTGACGTTGAAGGTTCGCACGCTGCTCCGACCGGTTGCGTCCTTTGTATAGTGTAGGGATGCCTTTTGCAAGGGTAAACAGGTCCTTGTTCTAAGTTTGTGTAACTAATACTCGATTCGCTTCCTTGCGCGTACTTTTCTCGCGCCATTTCTGACAGTTTAACGACCCAGTCTTTTTGATACCAGTATATGAAGAGGAAGACGGCTGAGGTCCCCGCCATCTCGATTGTGATAAAGCCTGATACGTACAGCAGGAAGGAGTATCCGTAGCGATACGTGAAGATCGGTGGCTGAGTGAATGAAGGTTGGCGGAGCTTGGAGCCGATCTCGGCTTTGAATACTGAGATGTACATCACTAGACCGATCAGCATTAGCAGACCTGAAATAAAAAAGAAAAAAAAAATGATTTTTATTCCATTAAATACACAAAAAAATTGACAGTGAAAGATCCTTATCATGACATGGCACGTTGTCTTTAAATATTGAACATAGTCTATACGCCAAACAGCTTTCACATGATATATATTTTGTAAAGATCAGGACCGGTTTTGCTCATTGTGAGCATTTTAAACAAACTGATGAAACCGGCCTTTTTATTTTCCATAACATAATACATTTGCAACAAAAATGATACATAATTTTAATCATACTAATTCCACAATCTGTACTTGGTAATGGACAGAAGTGTCTTCAATTGATAATCTTATTTAGTAAATTAAATCATAGTTGTAAGCAAATTCTTAAGAAAAGAAGTGTGATCATATTTAAACATGATACAGAAAGGGTGACATATTGCACTATTCATTATTATAGTAGGATTAAAAAACAAATAAAGATTTAATTACAATATTTTTTATATTGAAATTGCATTTTATCGAATCATCATATTCTTAATAAAAAAAAATTAAGACCGTTTCATTTGTTCGTAACTTGAAACCTATATTGATCCATTCCTTTCATATAAACTAGTGTAAAAATCAATCATAAACGTCTTTCAAAATATGGATGTTCAACCCTAGAGTGGAAGATGGTAGCGGGGGTGCAACTTCAACCCATGATGGCACCCGAAGGAAATGAGCGCGAAAATAGATTTATTCCTTTTCATAAGCGCGCCACAAACGGAAATAATACAAGACCGCAGACTCCGCCCCTGTCTCAAATAAATTTCATAATTTGATAGAGCGCCTTAGAAAATCATTTTCGCAATCCGCACTACACCCCCTGTGCCGCCTTTTCCCGCGCTAAAAGCTTCTTTTCAATCAATTATAATACGGAAAAATATTTCTTACAGCTACGGAAAGTCATTTATATCGATTTTCACTTTTGTGAAAGGTTGTATAAGTAGATAAATAGCCTCCTTATAGTCTTCTGGTGCCGTCTTGAGCTTTGGCGGGTTCATCTCAAGCCTGGAGTATGAATGCTACCCTGGACTACACTGCCATTCCAAGTAAAGAGACAGTAAGTGACTGACAACCTTTTGAGAAAAATTACATAATGTGTTTTTTGAAGTTGTATTATTTATAAAAAGCGGTCGACGCGAAAATGAACTTATTTTTTTTTGTAGTATTTGAGTTATTAAATTGCTAAAAAAATGAGCATTTCATATGGCATTTTTATGGTGTTCACTGTGAATACTTATTGGAATTACATCATAGTAAAAATAATACCACATTTTTGGTAATATAAAATTTAAAATAACTTTGATTATTCCACGTATTTTGCTACTAACCGTTACATAATAATCATATGGTCACAGGTGTCACGGTTTTAGCCCATCTTGTCTACTAGGTAAATGCTTTGTGTGTATATATATCCAAGATTAGTTTGTAATATAAAATTAATTTTAATAATTGTGACACGTGTTTCACCTCTTTCAGAGGCATCTTCGGACTTACTATCGCAAAGTTTGCTTTAGTAGGTAATGAAGCAAGATTGATTTTAACATTTTAAAATGCAAACAATACGCAAACTTTGCGATAGTAAGTCCGAAGATGCCTCTGAAAAAGGCGAAACACGTGTCACAGCTAGTAGCACAATACGTGGAATAGTCTAGGTTATTTTTAATATTATATTAAAATGAACTTCCACAAAGTTACCGCCAAAACCATCGAAAGTACATTTTTAGTACTTATTCCACAAAAAAATTGATTGAACCAGGACCGGTTTTGCTCATGCCAAGAATTATCAACTGATAAAAAATACAACGAAACAGTGATATGTATATGAAAGTTATGTAAGAATTACAAGGTATTACAACTAAGCAAATAAATTGAAGCAAAATAGACTGGAATTAAAATATTGAATACCTCTTAGCAATGCGAGCTACCAAACATCAAAAATCAATTAAGCATGAATGAACATTTTTTTTTTTTTTATAATGCCTTTCCAACAAGTATTGGCATTTAGCATTGTGATTGCAATTTTTTTTCTGTATAGTTAATATTGTCAGCTGAAATTTTCACGTAAAAGAGTCTATATATTGTTGAAATATATTTGTTCTGCTGTTTGACTGTTTCTTAAAATATAAAATGCAGTCTTTGAAATATCAAACTGATTTTGCAGTTTGTTATTTATTCCATAAGCTTCATTTCAAAAATGGAAACAACATTAACAAAAGCTGTCAATTTGGCATAAATCACAATGCCCCGTCTCATGCACTAGTATTTTTATCAATTCTTTCGAGCGCCTTGACTCAATATAGCTTTTTAGAAAGTCAAACAAAAGCGAATGCAGTGGATGCTTTACCGCGAAAATTTTATCATTAAATCGAGCGTGACGTCACATTTGCATTCGACGTTAAGAAAAGCGCAATGGGAAAAATAGTCGCAAACTTCTGCACTTAGCTTTACTGAACTGTTTTCCATTAGGTGCAGTGACGTTTCCTTAAAAAAATATAGTGAGCCATTAAATTTTACAAAATTATAGATAATCTGTTTATTTTATTTTATGTCGCAAGTGGCTTAATTAGTTCTTGAATTTGCTTGCCATTTAAAAAGCGCTATACGAAAAAAAGAATTAGTGAAACTAAAGAATTCGATTGCAGGTGTAGAGGCATTATAAACTTGAGTTTAAATATGAAAATTTGAATGATTTTACTAAGCGCCATTACTGTTAACTATAAATAAGACGTCAAATATTAAATATTATTTAATAAATAAGGTGGAAAAGCACCATATTTAAATAAATATAAAAGAAATTTATTATTACTTCCATATAAATATTGTATAATGATGAGGACCTGATTGTTAGATGACAATGATGACGATTAACGATACCAAGTCCTGATAACATATGTAGAAGTAGTACATAGTTAGAGATGTTTTTTTAATTTATTTGAATATAATGAATTTCCACTGGAAAATATTGAATATATTGTTTCTACTTTTTCCACATTAAATTTATTTGGATAAGGACCCGCTTCGCTCATCGAGAGTATATTCATCAGTTGAAATTTTTCTTTAGCTATTTATTGTTTGCCTTAATTAATTTTTAATTAAAAAGCTTATTTAAATGAAAAATATCTAGATTTAGATCCTATAGCTCAGTGGTGCACAAGCTTTTTGAACGAAGGGCCAATATATCCATTTAAATTTATTCGCGAGCCGCAAAGGGTAAAAAGTGAAGAAAAATTTTGATATATTATACTAGATGAGATATAAATTTTATATTTTATTTTCAATTTAATAATTACATAATTTTATCAGCAACTTCGATCCTTCTCCGCTCCACATTACATGCAGATTTTCACGATGGGATTTCTGACACTGTATACTGGCAGCAAGCATTTTGATGTCGGGTTCAATGTTTGTGGTTGCTATCCTCAGTACAGCACTGAGAGTATCATTAATCAAGCGGTTTCTGTGTTGAGACTTATTTAGTTTTAATATGGAAAATGCTTGCTCGCAAATGTAGGTGCTTCCAAAAAGACTTGCACAAAGCGCAGCCTTTTTACGTAGGGTAAGAAAATGCTCTTCGGGGAGATATTTTTAAAAACTCTGCAGATCGCCTTCCTGATATTTCGATCTCAATTGATCGTTGTTCTGCATAATTTGTTCACATATCGAATACTATTTATTATCATATTTAATGAACTATTTTCAGACGAAGTATTTGTTATTTTGGGCCACAAAAAAATCGATTTCGGGCCGCATTTGTGCATCACTGCTATAGCTGAATGGTCCGAGCTGTAGAGCTTTTTGGTTATGGAAATACACGTGCCAGTCAAATAATGGAAAACTTTGAACGATGATTGTTCTATCTTTTAATTGAATTATATACAATAATACAAACGAGTATAGGGACAGCAAAAATTTCTTTTAATTTTATAGCTCCACCCGTATTTTATTACCCTTTCTTGTGAGAGAGATTGAGCAATTACATCATAACCAGAAGTTGGTCTGCTTATTTTATCTTTTTTTTAATTTAAATAAAAGCCAAAAAGAAAAGTGTGCACCACTGATTTAAAGCAAAGATAAGGAATCAAGTCAAATTGCATAAACATGTCAACCGGAGCTCGCTTTGTAGCCGTCAAACACCGGAAGATGTTTGCAGCACCAAAGCGAGAAAAATTCATACAATATTTTCAAAATGGATACCAAAAACTAATAGCGAGATAATACTAATAAATTTTGACACGAATGCAAATATAAATTTGTTTACCAGCTTTGTTGGGAGAAAAAAATGTGATTTTAAGGTGTTCAATGTACTTAAATACTTGTTGGGATGGCATAATATTAAAAAATAGTCGCACAATTTTACATTACTTAATCCACATTAGATTTAGTATTATCAGGACCGGCATCAATTGATAATGCTCGCGATGAACGAAACTGGTACTGATCCTAATAAATCTAATGTGGAATGAGTAAAAAGCCTTTTTTTATATTTGACTTAATTTGCGACGAGGTATTTCGTGCGTTTTGATGTCAATCAATTTTCGATTCTGGTAATAAGAATTATATGTGGTATTTTTTTAATACAAAAAATATTGCATTTCCATGTGAGAAATTGACCGGTATTTTGGTATTAAAAATAGAGTGATGTCGAAATATGTAGTTGAAGTTAAATTTAACATAAAAAGTAAATAAAGTACAGTATTTAGCATTATTTCTTGCGTTCAGTCACGCGTCGGTCCTTGCAAAACTTTCAATTTTTGTGTTCACTGTGAAATGAACCAATTCAGTTATTGTACAAGATTTTAGAATTTCATTTATAAGCGACCGATGTTCTAAAAAAAGAAACGATACTTTGATAATATTAATAATAATGAAACAATGATAATATTAGATTAAAAATAATAATGATAAAGCTGAAACGTATTTTAAATCGTTGAAAACAAGGAAATTTTAGCATAAATGTGGGTATTTCACACCAATGCTAAAGCGATCAAAGGGCTTAAAACGGAAAAACATTTTTTTACAATTACCGTTGAAATAATGAATACAAAAAAGCATCGGATTTGTAGAATTTTCCGATGACAAAAAGAGAGATTAATAATGTATTCCCTTTGTAAAAGTAGGCTCTGATTTCACAAAGGTTTTCCGGCTGTCAAGTTGAATACAATACGCTCCCTCTACATGTATTGTATGATAAACCAAACATGTAGATTGTAGAGGATGCAATTCAATGCATCTCTACGCTAAAAGCTACTGCATGAAAAGTGAGCTCTGCAAATTATTAAATAGATTAAATTTACATCAATAAATCCAAACGGTATTATTTTTTTTTCACTTGTTATTGGGTGTACAATCAATCTTAAAAACTGTCAGTGATATACCAAATAATGATATTTTACAGGACCGGTTTCGCTCAAAGCGGGGATTGTCAACTGACGAATGATAGTTTCAACTGTTGAATGGCAGAGGCAATGGGTGTTTGTGTTGTTAATTATCCCTTCCCACCTTTCCGATCCTAAAGATCGACGAACAGTGACAGCGACTAGCTAACCACTAGTCATAACCTAGTCTTTGTATCATTCTTATTCCTACTCTCTTCGAAAAAGACAAGGTAAACAACCGAGTAGCAAGCAGGTTTCGCAGAAAAAAACATGTTAATATTGACTCCGTGAGAAGTCCATATGCTCCAAGCAAAGGAATATGGTAAAAAAATGATATTATATTATAGAGGTTGAGGTACTGAGTAACAAGCAGTTTTCGTAAAAAAATATGTTGAGGTTAACTCCGTGAGGAGTCCATATGCTCAAGTTGGGAAAGGTATGGTTAAAAAAACAAAAATTCAGCGACACAAATCACTGTTTTGAAATTATACTATTCGCCTTGCGATTTCGCAATGAAATGAATGCGCAGGTAAAACTCGATTGCGCGTCTTGGCTTGGCAATATTCTAGTAATAAAGCCGGGGATGCAATTTGGTTTATGAAAAGCTTTCGATAGTACGAGGCTCCGTGCACTGGTTTAAGTTTGTGGAGACTTGAAACAAGGGAAGGTACATATTAAGTTTATTTCAGTCGTCGGGCTGGAGGTTTTAAATTGAGAAATTTTATTACGAGGCACTGCATATCAGCTGCAAGCAAGAAGCTCGTATAATTCTTTTACTATTTCGTAAGAGTGATAGGTAACGAACTGTGTCGTCATCTCGTTATTCGAATATTTAAATTTTAACATATATTTAAAATTTAGCAACATTATTTGATTCATGTGTAGTAAAAAGTCCTGACGCATTGTGCAGATGCGTGTTTTAGAATTAGTCCTTTTTGGTCCTTTGACTGTTTAAGACGCCCTCGTATTGTTTTTCATGTCGTGTGACATCTCAATTTATGTTCTGTGTAAAAAAAACGGTTCATCGAGCCCAACAAAAATTTTGCGCGATTTGCCCTTCGGAAAAACATTTACGCAACTGCATGCTATTTCAATTTATATCAATATATTATGTACTTGGCCATATATTTCTTTTGGCTTATCTGAGGCCAATATGAGAATTCCACCATAACATTGAATCTTCCTTTTTTGTTTTGAGAAATCGTGAACTTGTGAGATGTTTGTTCGAATGGGTAGAGCCAGTCTGCCGATATGGATGCCACTAGGAAGAGCTTTAATGATTTTAAGCGGAATTGCTTCGGATGTCAACATGTTTCACACTAATATTTAACTAGACCTAAAAAGGCCTAGATTTACATTTTGAAAATATATTCAGCCAAACGCTGTTCTTAATGACGCGGAAGGCTGCAGGTTCCTAATTATTTGTTAGACATGTCGACACCTTACTTTGAAATGTTTCTAACAACTCTTGACACTGTTTTGAGATATAAGCGTGTGAAGCTTCGATTGATTAAAATTCACTTGTAACGATGAGCTAGTAAAAATGTTTCAAATTACTTATTTCTAGTATATTTTTTCACAACTTTTGCTGAGCTTAAAGATCTAATGATCGAAATAATGATGAAAATCTTAGAACTTTGTCAAATAAATTTAGTAAGAAAAGTGTGCAGATGCAGTGCAACTCTGAAAACTCCGTTATTCAACCATAGATAATTCTGAAATTTATATAAATATATGATAGTATGCGCTTTCGCTTTTCCGACCACAAGGTAATGTCAATTATAACCTTTTCAAAGTAAGGTAACGATGTGTTAGTCGTATTTTTATTTTGTGGGAGAAACTTATTTAAGCTAAAAATATTTATGGAAACGTTTCGAATTCCGATGACGAGAAAATTAGAGTAAAAATATTGACATATACACCCATCCCTCGCTTGACACGGAAGATTCTGATAGTTCACCGTGTTTAACGAAACCGTGCTAAGCGAAACTAACAAATGTATGAAAACGAGAGGATAGGTTCTGTTTTAGCAATATTAAAGAAATTGGTAGATAGGACTGAAAATTTATTGTAAAATTATGTACACAGATGAAAGATATTATTCAATGTCACTCTCACTAGAAGATAGAAGATATTAGATATACAGAGTGGGTAACGAGAGACTAAATGTTTTACGTATTTCAGGTACTATTTTTTTTACTTTTAAAATAGACAGTTGTCGTCCAGATATACCCTTACCATTATTCTTAGATATTCCCACAGCTGTGCGCACGACTGCAAAGCAAATTTAATTGAAAAAAAAAAATCAACAAAACTGAAACCGTGTTAAAGCGAAACCGTGTTAAGCGGGTATCGTGTTAAGCGAGGGATGGGTGTATTTCTATTCTGGCTTTTTTATTTTAAAATAACCAGTAACTACCGCTTAAGAATCGTTCAGTTTTGATATGCATTACGTGTCCCACAAACCAAGTTAAGTTTGGGGTTGTAAAGCCATGGAACGAGTGTACGTGGCACTATGCATACATTTTGCATTCTATTCAAACAAAAAAGGTTGAAATTTACCAACGAGCCGATGAAATGAATATTTTTTAGTTTAAAACCTGCACAATTTTTCCAGGCCATTTTCAAAACTGTAATTGTTAAAATTGATACTCTTTTTGAATTTAAATATTCTTTCAAAAACGATTTGAACATTCAATGAAATGTGAATACTGAGATTACTAAAGATGCATGCGATTGCGAAATTTTTGATGGACAGTTGATTTAAAAAGTGCATGCAAGCAATTTTGAGCGTCCGCCACATATAATTTCGATCGTCATACCAAATATTATTTTAAATTCTCAATTTACAGTTGACATCATGGTGTAAGAAGTTTTTACTAAGAACGTCTTTAGTTTATTGTACGACAATTCATCTTATTTTTTTAACAGACTGTTAGTTGGGAAACATGCTGGTTTTTATTGATTAGAATTGGCATTTACTTTGTAGAACTCCAGTATATTGCAGTGAAAAAAATAAAAATGTATTTTAATTCTACAGAAATTATTTTATATATTTTTTGATAGATATTTCGGCTTACGCCATCGTCAGAACTATGTTTAAGCCTGCATTTAATTTTCTTTATATACCGTTGTAGACAGGGTACACAATACATCTTCTTCTCTGTTTCACCATCTTAATTTTATATGGTAATAATAAATTGTTATAAAATGTGACACTTTAATTTGATGTATTTCTTGAAGTGAATGCTAATCTGGGTTTTAACTAAGTGGGGATAAACGTAAAATTGGTATTGTATCAAGTTGATTTATTTAAAATTGCATTACCGATTATTGACGGCTTACGAAGTGGTGATACATTAATGTTGGTCTGTTCATTAAGCATGTCATTGAATTGATTATACCTATTAATTTCTAATTGTTGCATTTAGCTTAGGGCTCTTATAGCAAAAATATAAACCAATCGGCACTGAAAGTAAATTTATTTTATGCTGGCGGCAAAACTCGTGGAAAAGCACAAAATTTAAACCATTCAAATTCAATATATCTACGATGAATATTAACTTATGTGTTATGATGCCTGTCGCCACTGTTTCCACGCATAATAATAACAACAACATTCGATGAAAATAATATTTTCCCCTCACATCGCGCTGTTCAAAGTACCGTTTACATTTGACTTAAAGTGCAATGTATTGGAATAGTTCAAATGTCAGCGCTATCGTTCCAGGGATACTAGACAATAGCTTGTTCAAAGCTCTGAGTAGATTCATCCCCTAGGGGCAACATACATTTCCTATGTCGTTCCCTCTGTACTTAGGAGGATTTCAAATAACATCGATAATTTGCTGTAAACTCAATAGAATAGTGATTATAAACGTTTGGTTGGGGAGAGCAATTCGTCACCAAAACATTTCAATTATTAAAAATTTTGACTCCGGTCCTCTGGACTCTACTCAGAAGCAATTGGTGTTTGTGTTTTTAAATCCTTTCTCACTTTTCCGATCCTAAAGAGCGACGCATAGTGACAGCGATGTGCTAACCACTTGTCCTCTCTTATTCCTTGTATCCTTTCCATCCCTACTCTCTTCGAAAAAGAGAGGTTGGGCAACTCAGTAACAAGCAGTTCTCGTAGAAAACTCATATGATGAGATAAACTCCGTGAAGATTCCATATTCTCCATGTTGGGAGTGAAAATGGTAAAAAAAACCAATTAATTTTTATCTTGCCTCAATATTTTCCTTGTTAAACAACTACTGACCCACTTCAGTTATACCCCAGTAGTACGAAGTGTGAGGATTTTTTAGTGTTAACTCACTTACACGTTAGAAAGGAATTCAAAAAACACAACTGAATTACAATTTGCAATGGATAATTTTTTCAGCATTACACCATATAATATAGTGCTGTAGTCTTGATTATAGCATCAAATATAATATATTGCATTATTGTCGCAGAACTAAAGACAATGAAGCTATTTTTAACCTTATTAAAATGAATTCATGTTGATTAAGTGACAATTAATATCATTAATACAGGTTGGGTCGTGGTGTAGTGGTGACATACCTCACGGGCTGGAGTTTCAGTACGAGCTACTTTTTCAGTCGATTTATTGATTGTGTTCAAAGGCATGGGTATTTGCGTTGTCTAAGAAGTCTTGCCCACCGATCTAATCTCATAAGCAGGGCGTAGCGATATCGACTTGCTAACCAAGCTACTGGTATTGTTCTAGCCTTATTCTTATTTTCCATACTATCATCGAACAATAGAACGGTTGAGTTGACTGACAAGCACGCAGTTCTCCCTAAATATATGAGTAACTATTTTGTAACAGCAAATTGTTTAGATTATGTTAATCGGGCCCGTTGTTCATTTTCGATTTTCAAAGTCATTGGCTTCGGTTGCATTCGATTAATTGATTTCTGTTCAGATATATGTCTGTGTTTGCTAGCCTCCACCCCTCCAACATTACTCAACTGATCATAAAAGTGGGAGACGAGGTGAGATAAATTAGCTAACCACTAGTGCTGTCCTGATTATATGCTTTCAACTCCTACTTAATTTGAAAGAGGAGAGAGGTTTAGAAATTTCTTCTGTTTAGATACCTCCATTAGGAATCCATAAAGAATCCACATTGAGAGGGGAAATGGTTTTTAAAAATAAAAAAAAAACGAGAAATATATAAAATGATTAACACCAGCTCTGTTTGACGAATGATAATTTGCAGCTGATTGAATACTCATTCAAACGCCAGCCGTAAAAAATGTTTATGTTGTGATTGTGATCTCGAATAAAAAAAATATTGTAAAGAAAGAATTTTTCGGCAAGTAATATTGCAATTCGCCAATTTTAGACATACCAGACTACGATTGGTTTTGGGATAGTGATTTTACTCCTCTGGCACATAACCGGCTTTTATTATCTCTGAACCGGCACGTAAAGATTGGAAGGCTTGAACTCGACTCCGTTATCGATGCTACCGAGGGATTGGATTGGGTGGAACAAGTCAGTGGTATGTAAGCGGAAATAGTTTTTTTTCCAAAAAAATATTATTCATTTAAATTTTAATATTTTGAATTTTGCACTTTTTCATGAGTTTAGTCGTAAACGATCCTGGCTTCGCCTTTTGGAATCATCAGGCATTTCAAGTGCACGAATATACTTGAACTGACTTGTCAAACTCATGAAACAGTGCAAAATTCAAACGATACAAATTTTATATAGAAATTCTATCAAGCGCCTTCAGTCATAATTCTTAGTTATTATTCACTTGTTTTATGTTTTGTCTTGAAATGCATATTGGAAAGAGAATGATTTGAATAAAAGAGGGTTGAAAAATTCACCTTAAAATGTTTGATTGATTTTTTTGAGATTTGATTTTGTATCAAGAATCGATACTGTTCTATAAGCGGAAAATTTTCCTAATGCATAGTGAGAAATAAATACCTGTTACTACTATTAATTGTTATGAATCACAAATAAATATCACAGATTAATTAAAACATCTAAGAAAATTAACTGCAAATACATTTCAGTGTACGAAAAAATTATATAAAAGTACATATTAAATTTAAAGATGTATAACTTTAAAAAGTCCAAATTTGATTTAGAGTTAAACCTAAAAGTAGGAATTAGTTACATAACGAGAAAAAATTTTAATCGTTTTTATCGCCAGTGAATTGCGAAAGCATCTTGTGTGCTTGGCTTTTAAAATAGCAGATTATAGAAAAAGAAATGCGAAGTTTTAAGGTTAAGAAATGAATTTTTTTAAATGTTCTTTCTACCAAAATGGATTCCCTATAAAGTATTATTGCAATTAAAAGTGATCGGACCAGTTAATAACCAACTCATCTCAAGCATCATCAAATAAAGTATGACAATGTTGGAAGTCATTAAGTATGCTTCTGATGTGTAAAACCGGGCCTAATCATTTATGATACATCTCTTCTCCGGCAGAATGGGCATCATATTTTTTTTATATGCAAAGTACTCAAAATTTCTAATTGTATAAAGGTAATTTATCCAATTTAGTATTTGCACAATTGTAGACAATTATCTGCCACCAGAGGGACAGATTCACCATTGTTCTATTCAAGCATTTTCAACGGTGGGTATGAAAAAACAATGAATTCTTAAAGAATTGTTCAATCTTCACTTGCGTCTTTGTTCTACTTTACTTCGAAAATAGACGGTTGAAACTTTGGAATTTACAAAGATTTAGTATCTCCGTCACTGCACGTGTAAGTGCATACCGCATACGTATCCCCACCGAACTGCATCGAACGATGCGGTGTATGCATCGACCGCCAGTGGCGGAACAAATAAAACAGCAGGCATCGAAAGGTATTGACTTTGACCATATAAATTGAATGCACTTCAGCGTCAACAATATACAGCAATGTATTGCACTCAAAACAGCAAGAAAACAAGATATTGTAAGGAATTTCTTAGTACCACACTGCGGGTATTTGAGTTGTTAGCGACGGTATTTTTGACCGGCCATGATGTATAGATAAGCGATCTGATGCATGAGCGTATTGGATGTTTAAGTTGCTTCCTACTTATTCAATTCTAAAAACAGGGCGAAGCGAGAGCGATTATTACACTACCCATCGTGATCCATTAATTTATATATATTTTATATATTCTTTAAAGACAAAAATAATATTTTGCATTGCAGCTTACGCCAATGCGCCAAATATTCTAGATTGTGAAAGTCATTAATTAAGCAAGATTAACTCGATGATAAGTAATGAATCAGTTGTACACAAAATCAACGATAAATAACATACACCCAGTCCGAGATTTCTTTTTTCAATTGAAAAAATCTGACCTTGCCGGGAATTGAACCAAGGCTCCCTGATCGCTAGGACAAAGCTCTTGCCACTAGATCACAGGCACCAACGTTAATATCCTTGTATTCTTTCTCTGTCCACAAAGAATAGTTAAATTATTCTTTATTTCAGTTTATCTCAGCATATTTTTTTGTATTGAAAAATGACAATACATTTTTTGAACATATTCCGCATACAATTTTTTAGGAACAGAAGCGATTTCGGTCATCGAGAGCATTTTCAACTGATAATAAATGCAATAATAAAATGCAATTTTGTAGTATGGCTAAGGACGGGTTTATTACTATCGCACGTTTTTGAAATATGATTGAAAGATCAGTTTGAGAAATCCGTATGGAGTGTTGAAAACCGAGCTTAAACGCCAGAGAAATAATGAAAATAGAGTAGTACTGAAAGTGGTGGTCAATTTATCAATGTTAGACAGACCTTTTATAAAATGCGAAGATCGCCCTAGCGAATGCAAGAGAATAGATGACGTCTTTACTTATAGGTATAAAGTTTTATATTACTATCTCATGCTTTATTATAAACATAAACATACTTGTGCGAGAGATACAACGGGAATACAACATTTAATGTATAATTTATCTTTTATATCTTATATATAAAACCGAAACGGGGGATGTATGTCTGTAATTCCCTTTTGCATTGTTGTTGCAAGTTCAAACAAACGAATTGATTTCGCTCGCGTAAGTTTCGAAGGTAAATTTGTTTCGTTATCAATGTGTGTGTAGAGACTCCAATTACTCGAGTATCGAGTAGTACATATATAAAACCGAAACGGCGTATGTATGTCTGTGGGTCTGTAATTCCCTTTTGCATTGTTGGTCATTAAGTTGCTATAAAAACGAATATGAAAGAAAATTTGTTTGATTTTTTTATCGGCGAAGACATTTAGTCAAAATTTAATAAATTAGTCTTCTACTGAACTTTTCCCGGCTTGTATTAATATAATAATGTTTTTATTTACGTGAAGGTATTATTTGACATTTCTTAGACAGCAAATTAGATTTTTTCCTTGAATTTGGACATTTTAATGGGCGAGAATGGGGCTGTCAATATATGAAAGGGGCTGTGAAATGTCAATGCCAGTCTGAAATGTTCATTTTAATTCCATTTTAATTGACCTAGACTTTTGAATTTTGAAAAAAGTTGTTTCAACTTGGCCCGTCTGAATTTACGCGCCGAGCTGAACATAACCCCAAACTGGTCCGAGCGAAGCCGGGTTCCAATACTAGTATTATATAAAAATCAATGTTTGTTCGTCCGATTGCGTTAAGATACCGTTCATCCGATTGCGTTAAGCTTTGTCAACTTATTGCTTGCACTTGCGTGAAGGTAATAGGCATATTAAAATCAACGAACAGTAGGTTTTTTTTCATATAAAAAGCAATGTTTTTTCATAATTTATGCGCTGCCATACCGTTCATTTTGACAACTTACCGTTGCACTTGCCCAAAGGTTATAGGTATAGTAAAATTAACTTTCAGTCTGTCCAGTCCGTGGCGCAGCGGTCAACGTTGAACTGCCCGGGTTCGATTCCCGGTACGAGCGGATTTTTTCAGTCGATAAATCTGTTCAAAGGCATGGGTGTTTGTGTTGTTGAAAATCCCTTGCTACCTTTCCTATCCCAAAGAGCGACGCATAGCGAGAGCGATTAGCTAACTACTAGTCCTGTCCGAGTCCTCGTATCTTTTCCATCCCCTACACTCTTCGAAAAAGAGATGTTGAGCAACTTAGTAACAAGCAGTTCTCGTAGAAAAATAAATGTTGAGATATGCTCCAAGTTAGGGGCTGACATGGTAAAAAAAATGTGGCGCGTACCATAGACAATCGGCAAAAGACAAACAGTAAATGTCATCGATACCGATCAATGTTAGTGACATTAAATCGAAATTATATATCTAAAATATTTCGTATCCGAAAGAACTTAAATAAACACAAACACTTTCTTTCTTTGAGTGGCATTACAACGCATGCTGGGTACCGGCTAGTAAGTGAATAAAAAATACATTCATATCTTATTTAAAGATGCTAAACAAATAAACAAGAGTGAAAATGCCTCCAATTCAATTACTATCTATTTCGTTCCATGGAAAACTGTATCGATTATGTCAGAAAAAGTAGTTAAGTCGATTCACAGAGCGCCCGCTGGCGTCGGGATACCCTGTCATAGCAAACGTCACTATAGAGCATACATGGGCATCTACCGGCCCGCGGGCCGGATCCGGCCCACCGGGCTATTTTGTCCGGCCCTTATACATCTGGGCAAAATAATTGAAAAAGAAATTAATAGTTCCAGGGAGGATATTTTTTTTATTACCATTTTGCTAGTCTATCAGCTCATACAAACAACACTTATACAGTCGTGGCAATAGAAATCCGCGCATCCTTCATAATTCTATTTATTTGCGAAAATTTCCTCGAAATCTTTACCGATTTTCATTTTTTTCCTTTCCGATTGTAAAGTAAACTAATAGCCATATTTTTAAAAGCATGTGAGATTTGAAGGCTTCAACGGCTGTTTCGGATTTCTTTTGGCGCGACTGTAATTCTTATAGAGATGAACTGAAGGCACTAATAGAGCAATATGATACAAGGCTTGCTGACTTCCAAAAAAAAGACTCCACATTCCCTATATTTGCTCGTCCGATAATTCAGATGTAAATAATGTGCAAGCAAGTTTGCAGATGGAACTTATTGAGCTTTAGGGGGATTTATTGCTAAAACCACAATTTTACAACATTGCTTTGACGGATTTTTATAAATAATATTTGGTGGATGAAAAATGTACGCGCATTTGCATGAAAAATCATTTGTATTTTCGGCAGCACATATACGTGCGATCAGTTTTTTTCGAGGATGAAACACACTAAAACAAAAAATCGAACGAGGATAATAAATGAAAATCTAAAAAATTCTAAGCGATTATCCTTAAGCAATATCATCGCCAATATGGATGCAGTCTTGTAATTCAAGTACAAGGCCAATCTTACTTCCACACTCAACCACAATCAGTCACACTAAATTTTGTAATCAGTAATATTAATATTATGTCGTTCATTATATAAATAAAAAATATATAAGACGTAGCAACGTGTTTTATTGAATTAAATATAACTAATGTGTAGTAATTTGGTCCGGCCCTTGACTCGAAGACGGAATGACAATCCGGCCCCAGACCTAGAAAAGGTTGCCCATGCCTGCTATAGAGGAAACAAGCCACGACGTCACGTAAATGTCATCGATACCGATCAATTTTCGAAATTATTAATCTAAAATATTGTGCATTTAAGCACTTCAATAACCACAAACACTTTCATTCTTTGAGTGGCATTGCAACGCTGCCGGGTATCGGCTATTAGTTACTAAAAAGTATTACTCATATAAAGGAATATTTATATAATACCATTCAAAAGTGCTTATTTACTCTTGCATAATTATGACGAGAAGACATCAGATAATCCTTAAAGACCGAGAGCCATTCTTCTCGATGACCTTATAGGTATGAAAAAATAAGCTGATCTCTTGAATTGTAACCATTGCGTCCTCCTGTCAGCAGTAATGAAGCAACTTATAAATCAAAACTAAACTAAGAGACAGCTAATGTCTTTTAATTATTATCAGAAAATACTTATTTAAGTAATACAACACCGTAAAGAAATACACCGCAAAACATTATTACAGACAGAATCTGAACTTTTATAAGTGACTTAATATCACAATGGAACCAATAAATACTATTGGCGAAAAAAAATATGCTGGCGTGATGCCAGATTCCACAAGACGCCGTTACGCTTCGACTTTACTTCCTTCGGACAAATTGACGTCGGGTATTTTTTTTTCGAGCTGAAAACCAAAGGAAGTGCACTGTAGAATATTTTTATCTTGTTTCATGTTCTTTTTTTACAATTCTCAATACTTAATGCAATAATTGTGAAGGATTCTATCTCTCTGTACTGTAGCTTCGTCGCTTAAGCCGTATTTAAAGTGTGCTAGATTTAAATCAGTCGTGATAATTCTATTCTTTCTTGGATAAGGTGAAGTTTTTTTGTAAAATAAATCTCTTTCTTTGATTGATTTGGGATTGATTTGGTAGAACTCCATTAAAACACGGTATTAAAAATGACAATGTATTTAGTTCTACAAAAAATTACATTATATCGTTGATATGTTTTGTCAGAACAATTCTATTGTAAGAAGTTCCGATAAGAGTGTTAGCCGAAATAGCCAATTATGTATATTAATTTTGTAGATCTAAAATACATAATACGATATTTTTCACCGTGTTAGTGGCTTTCTCCACATAGAATTGTATGAAACTTGTAGAGTGTGCAATGAAAAGAAATTAATCTATAAAAGAAATCCAATTTTTTTAGAGACAAACCCATTAATCAATTTAGGTATGAATGTTTTCAATTGGTAATCTAAGCCTTTCACCGTGAAATGGAGTCCGTAAAAATCGGATAGTAATATTACTCAGCTATGTGGTTGAAATATAAAAAAACTGTTGTAATAATTATTGATTTCGACTGAAGGTGCTTGATGGAATTTCAATAGCTGATTTTAATCGTTCGAATTATGTACTTTTTGATGAGCTTTGTCACAAACGACCCGGGCGTCACCGTTTGGCTTCTTACGGCATTTCAAGTGCACAAATGAATTTGAACTGACTTGAAGCACTGGTCATAAGTAACAGAACTCACGGAAAGGTACACAATTCAAACGGTTCCAATTTGTTATTGAAATTACACCAAGAACATTCACTGGTGTAGTGGTTAATTATAAATGATTAAGTAAAGTTTTACTTAAGCAACTTTTGTGATATGTAAGATAGTCTGGAGATGCCCGAAAGAGACGTGATACGTGTCACGATTAGAAACACAATACGTGGGATAATCAAAGTTATTTAAAATGTTATAATAAGCGGAACAGTTTAAAAAATATTGTTTTCATCGTATCTTGTCGCTTCTGAAAAGGCATGTTCAATAATGCTAGCTATGAAAAGGCATGTTCCATAATGCTAGCTATGAAAAAACGCAATAAACGTCCAAATGCTGGCACGGTGAAAAGATTTTTAAATTAACTGTTCTGCCGGGTAAATCCGTACCGTATTACCTAATAAGATTATGTATACCGTGTCTTTACAGAGGAGCTTTATAAAAATTGTGGAAACACAAAAACCTACTCTGTGCGGGGCAATAATTTTTTATCAACCCTTCTGCGACTGGAAATAATTTATAAATATATGCATCATAATTTATATTCTGCCTTAAAAGCATTTGGACATTATTTTTTGTCTTTTATAAGAATATTAAAAATGATGAAAAATCTTTATGTTGTCGTGCTATAGAAAATATACTCATTTTTGTCGGGTACGTCGTTGGCTTCCGTGGCAGACTTCACGGGTTTGAATAGTATTTTTTCACTCGATTCTGTTCGAGGGCATGTTGTCTAAAAATTTGTATGCATAAGCGGTCAAAGTGAGATGTATGTACTACCTAACCACTTGTCTTGTCTTAGCTTTATCCTTTCTGTAAGCAACCTACTCTCATCGAACTATAGAGAGGTTAAGTGATTGAGTAACAAATAGTATAAGACAAATATGTTTAAAAACCTCAATTAGGTGGCCATGTGTGCCACATTAGGGTCAGTGGTGTATAAACAAATGTTGAGATAATGTACACTAGTGGCGCCTCCAGAAATCCCCATGATCCATTAATCGCTTTTGTATCCAATTGCATAACATGATCTTTCAATTCCGCTACCCGGAACGTTGCCCAACTTCAGAGTTGCTTACGACATCAAATCACCTCACCCCAATATACCGTGCAGCATTTATTCTTGAAGCTCAGTTTTCAATTTTTCAGTCTTCGACAGGTGCCAAGATTCGCTACCGTAAATAATGGCCTGTCCAAGCCAGTTCGTATTGAGGTAAATGTAGCTATACCTAGTCCTAGATCAGGGGTAGCCACAGCGTCGATCGCGATCATCGGTTAAATATCGTTGGATCGATTCCAAGTCACCCATCTGTCTAGTGTACTGATGTACACATCTCTAATTCCTCTTTTATTTCAATGATAGTAAAATAAATTCAAATTCATGTCACCCGTAGTGGTAAAAGATTGGCCACCCCTGTTCTAGGTGAATAGCGAACTCTTCCAGAATTATCGAACTAGCTGTGTAAAATAGAACCCTAAAGTTTTCAGTTAGCAATTTTATCAACAATGCACCGGTCTTATGTTGTAGTAAAATTAGCATTATTCTAGCGATCTGGGCTTAGGTTGATCCTGCATTTGAAATTAAATAAAAGAAATATCTCGTGCCTTGGCTTTCACAATCTGTTTTTTTTTAGCAAAGCTTAGCACTTGCATTTTCAAATATTTTATTAAGATCATACAAAATATTATTTTTTTATATTCGGTCCATGGCGCAGTGTTAACGTTGTTGGCTTGCGTGCTAGACCACCCTGGTTCGATTCCCGGTAGGAGCGGATTTTTTCAGTCAATAAATCTGTTCAGAGGCATGAGTGTTTGTGTTGTTGAAAATCCCTTCCCACCTTTCCGATCCCAAAGAGTGACGCATAGTGACAGCGATTAGCTTATCACTAGTCCTGTCCTAGTCCTCGCTTCCTTTCCATCCCTACTCTCTTCTAAAAACTGAATAACAAGCAGTTCTCGTAGAAAAACATATGTTGCGCTCCAAGTTGGGAGCGGACATGGTTAAAAAAAATTAATGCATAAAGCAATAATTCGCTTTGGTATTGCTTTCGTTGTCTCGGTCAAGGGGTTAAGACACGAGCAACGGTTAGTGAATTTGACTGACAAAAAATAAAACAAGCCTATGAATTACCCCCGCGGGACTGATATAACAAATTTAATAAAATTCGCAAATATCCCTTGGCATACAATAAAAACCGTTATTTGCCTTCTTATTGGTGGTCCTAGAAGATATTTTTTCATTGTTGACACGGTGGAAACCCCTGACTTTTGTATACCTAACTACACCCTCAATAGAAAGTACATGAAATTTACCTTTAAAATAAACCAGATTACAAATATTCTTTTCGAAGGATTCGGCGGTAGTTTTGTGGAAGTTCATTTAAATATAAAATTTAAAATAACTTTGAATATTCCATGTATTGTGACACGTGTTTCGCCTCTTTCATAGGCATCTTCGGACTAACTATCGCAAAGTTTGCTTAAGTAATGAAGCAAGATTAATTATAGTATTTTAAAATGGTGTTTGGGATTTTTTTGGGTTGTGGATAATAATGTTCGCCACTGCTTATACTTTTTCCAATTAAAAGGTTTAAAACAACCCTATCTGATTGATTGCATCTCATTAGTTAATTTTTTGTGATGCTAATGTCATTAGTAGTATAAGTATTTGTTTGATTTGTTTTGATTCTATAACACCTCCTCTTTGCTTCCCGTAAAAAAGGAAAAATACCAAACTCCATTGTGTAATTTTATCATTTTAAAATATAAGAATCAATCTCGCTTCATTACTTAAGCAAACTTTGCGATAGTAAGTACGAAGTTGCCTCTGAAAGAGGCGAAACAATTAGTAACACAATACATGGAATAATCAAAGTTATTTTTAATTCTATATTACAAATTAATCTTTCATACTATCTTGGATATACATAAATACACACAAGACATTTACCTAGTAGACAAGACAGGCTAAAGCCGGGACAGCCGTGACCGTATGATTATTATGTAAAGATGTTTCTAGATGTTTAGATCATATGCGACCAGCGCTATAAAATATTTTATATCCTATTTCCTGTGTGAGATTGCTGTTTGACGATATTTTAAGATTTGCGTGAACGTTTGAAAAACATCAAACGTTTGAATTTGCTTTGACAGAATTTATCGCTTAAAACGTTTTCTTAACAATTTTACCACTGTAAAAGTATTCAGAACCCGCGCGCTGCAAATAAAAACGATTTATTTATTAAATATGTGTCAATTAATATATTTACTTTTTTACAAAAGAACCCGGAAAAACGCAATAAATGAATGAGCTCGTTTTATTGAGGATGTCTGTTTACATCATTGTAAAATGCAATCTCTGTAAAAAAAAAAACCCCAGATTCAAGTGTTACTAAGCCATTCCCACTAAGAAAAACTCGCCTAGATAAGTCTGATAAAAATGGAGTTTAAGAGACTTTGAACATATGATTTTTCATGATCTTTCTTTGTGTGACAAGTAAATTTATAATGATGAACTTTGAAATATACTCTTTTTATTATATCTAATAATTTTAATAACACATTAATGCATGTCATTTTTTTGAAATAATATTTCTTCAACATAAATATATCTTTGCGTAACTGTTCGTTGTGTAGTAAACACCGTGTAAGTAGAATAAAAAAAGGAAGAATATTTCGCCTTTAGGCTGTTTGACTCGTGGCCTCTTCCCCCAAACATTCATTTATTTACTTTATTTTTCCTCTGTTTTTCCCGTTGAGAAAATATTAATTTTTATCTTCACCTTGTGTCGTTAATTACAACAACGTTAGCATATTTTATTTTTTATTGAATTGCCCTTTTTAACAAAGAAACTAGGCATTTATTTTTTATCTGAAGTGCTTCTTTCAGTAATTCTATACAGTTAATTAAAATCAATAAAATTGTTTGCTTGTTACTAAAACAGGCTCATTGTATCTTAGCCGATTTGCCAAATCGTTACCTTACTTTGAAAAGATTTTAATTGTCATTTTTGTTTAAAATGACTTTTTGGTCAAAAAAGTTTGTATTTACCGCATTCTATCGTATATATGTAAGTATGAATTTCCGAATTATCTATGGTTCAGTTAGCACAATCCCGAAATTGCTCTGCATCTGCACAATTTTTACTACATTAATTTGACAATATACTAAGATTGTCATCATTATTTCCATCAAAAGATCTTTAAGATCATTATTTCCTCCGCAAAACTTGTGAAAAAATATGCTTAAATTAAGTAATTTGAAACATTTTTACTTGCTCATTGTTACAAGTGAATTTTATTCAATCGAAACATTAAGCGCTCATATCTCAAAAAAATGTCAAGAGCAATTAAACCAGGGCTGTGGAGTCGGTGAAAAAAAGTCCGACTCCAACATTGATACCAAAAACACGACTCCGACTCCGACCAAAAAAAGTTCAATATCGTATTTTTCCCCCCCTAATTTACCTATTTATGTGTATTCAATTAAATATCAACCTTATCAATGCGACCAAAAGCCAAATTTGACATATAAAATGCAAAAATAAAAAGTTCAAACTTTTCAAAATTTCTGACTCCGAGTACCACTCCGGCCAAATCACCGCGACGACTCCGACTCCGACTCCACAGCCCTGGTTAAAACTTTTCAAATTAAGCTGTTGAAATGTTTATTTCTTTTTTATGATACATCTTTTCAATGGAAAGCATTTTTTATTTATACATTTTATTCATCCGTGTACCAACTTGAAATTGAATAATTCATAATCACGTTAACTGGATTCACCGCAAACTTCTCAAATAATAGCACATATTTTTGCTTAGCAATGTCTTCGTGAAAAAAATAGGAATTTCAAAAATATGGGACGAATGAGACAATTAGAGCAACTTATAAAAAAGTAAAATTCTGGTGGATTGGGTGAAAAAAAAATTCGGGAAATGTAAAAGATTTAGTTTCATATTATAATAATATGAGCAAATATATACCCCAGCATTTGTGAAGTTGACCGAAAGTCATTAAGATAATAAATTCTTGGCCAACTTATGTGGCGACTTTTCTGCCGACTTGCAAAGGTACTCATAAAATATTATTCGTCGACGGAAACTGGAGTTGAAAAATGCTCATTTCATTTATTTTCTCAGCAAATATAAATCAGCCCAGCATTTTAATATCTTTAAATCTAAGAATTTACGAATGTAATGTAAAAAAGCAAAACTACCAGTGGAATAACATGTTGAAAAAAAATGTTTTAAATCACTGAGTAATAGCGGTTCTTTTGTACGAGACTGTTCGACCGAATATGTTAGCCAAAAAGTTTATAGTTTGAAAACCTATCTATATGTTCAAAAAGTATAAAATACAAAAATTAAAGATTTCGACTGACATAATTTCAATATGAAATTTGAATCGTTTAACTTTTGCACTATTCCATGAGTTTTGTAGCAAAGAAACCAGGCTTCGCCTTTCATCATCTTCGAGCATTTCAAGTGCATGAATAAACTAAAACATATTCGTCGTTGATAAACCCGGGTTGTTAGCGACAAAGCTCATGAAATAGTACACAATTCAAACGATAAAAAAGAAGCGTGTATTGGTAAGAAGTAATAATCTGGAAATAAATCGCATATAAATTCGTGAGTACGTTTTGAAAATAAATAAGACCTAAGGAAAGTTTCAGATTTAGTTCTAGTTTGTCATATCGTCTTAAATTAGATTAATTCTTTTAAATTTTGTCTACTATTTGGGGTCATATAAATACATACACGACAAAAGAGATGTGCTAGAGTAATGCATATTAGTGAAAAATTTGTTTACGGTAGTAACATTATTAAATAATGGATATTACCAGTAGCGGCTCGTGGCTAAGACAGCTTGGGATGCTGTAGTTGATTATAAATAAAAAAAATATATCAACATTTAAATTATATAGATACTTTACAACCGATATGCATGTCATAAATCATCAAAGCTATGCACTTATTTTCTTGAGAACAACACTTTTAAATGAGAAACAAATTTGAAGAAATAATGCTCGCAGCCATATATAGCCGTTTCTACGGACGCAAGACTGCAAGAAAGACAGTACCAAAGCAAGCTTGTATTTTCGAGCTCCCTTCCCCGCCGCCCCCCCCCCTCTTCTTCACCTACTCGAATATATTCTATCGCAAACGGTACTGCATAAAATATATTTAACAGCGGTGTGTGATAATTATTAAATGCGTCGGTGTGCGGGCGAGATTAATACATATTAAGTAATATTGATATTTTCAAATAATATTATATTTTTAAAATTTTATATTTTTCTCAATTTGCTTCGGGGTACTGCAGTTCTGCAGTGCGTATGGACGAGCCACCACTACATAAATATAACATATTTTAGTATATTTTTTTTATCTAGGTTATGATTTATATTATATATGTATTAAGTTAGTAAAAAAAGAAAAATGGGTTTCTTTGTTCAAGTTCTATGAAGATTACGTGTTTTTTATCTGTGCCCAGGGAAAAAAGGATAACCTCTCAGCGTCTTAAGACGCGTCATTCTAAAATTCTAAAATTTTGAAATAAAAAAAGTAATAATATAACAAAAATACATACCAGACACTATGAAAAGAACTCCGGAAGTAAATGTGTAGATACGCCGATGACGTGCGCAGTGGCCTACTGCGCAACACACATATCCAGCAAAGAGCACAGCAGTTGCCAGCAGTAAAAAAAATGACGACTTTGTTACGGCATCTGGAAAAAAGAGACAGAAATCAACTCAAAAATTCAGTTAGGCTTATTAAAAAATCTTAACTGAAAACTATACAAAGGGAAATATTGATAATCAATCCTTTCAATGCCCGTGACGTACCGCGGAGCGATCATCTAATTTAAATATATCCAATGCCATCTCTGGATACGCTTCAATAATAAAAACATCGATTATCAAATATATCGCTGGAATAAAATCAGGGTTCCCGAATTTCCTAATAATAATTCACATCCACGTTCGATAGTTCACGACGCGTAAGTTGGCATAACGTTTATCCGTTTCTTGATCATTTAAAAGCGTTATAATTAAGATTTTTCATTAAAATGTGGATAGGGTTAAAGTTTTGATAATGTATGGTGTTGTGACCATTAAAAGTTATCATTTATTTACTGCTTTGGTTCACCAATTGCGCTCTCCTGAACACTTATGTGACAACCTATGACTAGGTTTTCCAATACCAGGAACCTGGATCGAACAAAATCATATTATTTCAAGCACCAGTCCTCTTTGTAACACCGGATGCTCGCCGAAAATGAATAATTGGCTGCGTCATGCATTGATGACAGCATCGAATATAAAAAATCATTATTTTCAAATGAATTTTGAGGACAAAAAAAATCAAGCAACAAAACGAGAAAAATTATGATTAAATGAGTGCCATCCATAAAATTGTAAATTGATTGGTAATGGGTTTTCATTTATTAAAATGTTTCCTTTAATGTGCCCTCATTATTTTTCACAATTTGTAATGATAAATTTAATAAATATGAAAAAAAAAATACCATAAAAAATCCCGGAATCAGCCCGGGATCCCGGTATAAATCCTTATCTAAGACGACTGAGGTACTTATTATTTAAACAGGTTACTTATATTAAATATATATTATAATACTTATGTCAAATGCGTAATATTATTTGCAATATTATCACATTACCGTATCATAATGACCGTGTGTTTGTCGAAGCTTTTTAAAAGCCACTTTTAGTCTATTTTACGTCGTTAAGCTTTTTCCTACAATATCCTGTTTTTTTTTTGTATTTCTCAAAGCACAAACTTGGTCACAAAAGGCATTTTCCTCAAGGAAAAAGCGCTTCTTGTAGGCTACTTACCTTGCCATGGTAAAGGAATCCTGTGAGAGGTCATTATGTATTCTCTTGGTTTTTTTATTTATGATAAAGTACTTTGGCGACATGAAAAACTATCCAATATTTTATATGAAATAAAAAATACATTATTTGTACGGTGAAAAAAACAAAGCGCCGGATAAAGGACGTGGCAATGCAAAGAACGAAAACATGCTAGTCTTTTTATTAGAGAATTATTCCGTACTGTTTTACATGTTATTGTCTTTCGGGAACATAATAAATAATGATATATATTGCCTTTAAAAATAAAAAAAGAGATTGTAAATGAATATAATTCGAATAATAATATTGCCTTTAACGATAGTCATTTCGGTGACGTAACTTCCGTTCGAATTTGGCTCCGTGCACAAGGTTCGATTCCCCAAACGGACATAATCGCGATAGTAAAAGACATGTTTATAATAAAAAGCCTATAACACACCACCTTCGAAAAGCTCTCCAGGGCTTTTTTTATATAAAAATAACAGTGTTCATAAAACCTTAATTTTAAACGAAGGTTTTTTAAGTTTTGATAAAAAGACATACTTTGAGATACATGGAAACAAAAAAAAAAAAATTTTAAAAGAAATCTCTTTAGCGACCAAATAGCTACCGGGATGCAAATTTTATTTTCTCTGCCATAAAAAAACATGATTTTTAAAAACTGAAACAGAAGTCACTGACAAAATATTTAGAAGAAGTTTGACATACGATGTCTCATATTACTTTTGATGAATTCGGTGGTAGCTTTCTGAAATTTCATTCAAATATGAATTTGAATTGATAACATTGTTATTTCGCGTACTGTGTAAAAAATAATGACACATGTTTCGATTCTATAAAAGCATCTTCATACTTATGTTTTTATTTTTGTACTTTTGAACCTAATTCATATATTATAAATTACATAGACTTGCAGTTTTTAACTACCAAACTCATTAATAAGTAATTTGTATTGCTAGTGCAATTAGTAACATAATTGTTTTTATAAGTGTGTTGTGTAAAGGAAAAATTTAAACTTAACTTAATTACAATCAATCTTATCCATTCTAAGTCTATAAATGCTACTTTGAGAGGCGAAACACGTGTAAATATGTGTAAAAGAATATGTGAAATAGCACAATTATCAATATAATTTCATGTATACCATTTTACCCATGAAAAATAATAAAGATTTCTTTTATAAGAATTGATAGCAAAATGTTATATTTTTCACCACATTGAAATACAAGGTAATTCTTTTGACTGTTTCCGTTGTAGTAACATTATGAAATAGAAAAAGTAAATTAATTCAACGGAAAGTCTAAGGGTATTGAAGCTCAAAAAAGGTGTCGTCTTCTATACCTATTTTCGTAAGAAGAATTTAGAGACTAACAATAAAAAAACACTGTCAAAGTTTTA
Source organism: Himalopsyche kuldschensis (assembly GCA_028554975.1). Lineage (NCBI taxonomy): Eukaryota > Metazoa > Arthropoda > Insecta > Trichoptera > Rhyacophilidae > Himalopsyche > Himalopsyche kuldschensis. The sequence goes on along the minus strand of JAHFWI010000019.1, from coordinate 6,126,317 downwards.
TTTTGACTGATAAATGAAGTGAAAAAAACGGTTCACTTCTCACTTCACGTCAAGTGTTTCCACTGTGATAAAATTGTATTTTATTTTCTGCGAAACACTTTTATCCGACATTACTAGCGATCGTACAAAATAAATAAAGACAGAGCGGTGTGGGCTACTTACATGGTATTGCCATCGTGGAGTCGTTGGGATCAGGTGCGTACTCTTCTTTGGGAAAGTAATCAATCTTGCTGCATTCAAAGTTCTTCTCCCCAGCTGAAAAATACAATAACACGTAACCCATTAATCGGATACAAAACACTGTACGTATTGTTTTGTGTGATACAACTTCAAACGTACATCTATATCTTATATATAAAACCGAAACGGCGTATGTATGTATGTATGTCTGTAATTCCTTTTTGCATTGTTGTTGCAAGTTGCCATAAAAACGAATATGAAAGAAAATTTGTTTGAATTTTTATCGGCGAAGACATTTAGTCAAAATGTAATAAATTAGTCTTCTACAGAACTTTTCCCGGATTTTATTATTATTAATAATGTTTATTATTTACGTGAAGGTATTATTTGACATTTCTTTGACAGCAAATTAGATTTTTTCCTTGAATTTGGACATTTTAATGGGCGAGAATGTGGCTGTCATCAAATTAAATAAAGTTTGTGATTTTATTTTAACTCTATTTTGGATGTTAGATTTTGTGATATAATTATGTCGAATGATATAACATTAAATAATTATTAGTCGCTTAGTCCGCGCGACGCCGGGTAGCAATACTAGTAATACATAAAACTTAGTCGTGTTAGTTACACCACTTATAAGTCGAGAACAGTTGGACCGATTTTGATAATCTTTGATTTTCTGGCTTTGTCACCCGAATAGCAAAATATGTATTAAAAAAATCCCAAATTATCAAGGCAAAAAAAATATTATAGTCATTCATTTAAATTTTCATTTTAATTCTTGCACATTTATTGAACTAAATTGATATTGAGTCTTCATTTAAACTTCATAAAAAACTGAATTTAATTCAACTAATAAGTTTACACAACATCTATTGATTCTGAGGCGGTACGAAGTTAGCCAGGTCAGCTAGGTTTAAATAACTATGCCAGCTTTACGATACAAGCTACTAAGGCGTACTTAGTCTTTTGTGCTATCTATTTGATAGAGATTTAAGTCCTAAGGCGCGTTAGTGTCAATGTTCTTCCCTTCTCCTTCGTCTCTCTGTTTAGTTTTTTTGCTAATTTATATTCCCTTCCCATGGTTTTCAACAGGAAGGCGTGATTGCTGTAGTGGTGAGCAATCCATAGTGAAGCCAGTTCAAGAGGTTAGCTGATGCATATATTTACATAATATATATATATTATGTTTATCACTTTCTCCTATACCATACAAATGTTTAGATATATGTGTTTATTTTATTTAGAATTCCGACTGAAGGTGCTTCATGGAATTTCAATATGAAATTTTAATCGTTTTAATATTGTACTTTTCCATTAGTTTTATCGCTAACGACCCTCAGTCAAGTACATTCTTGCACTTGAAATGCCCGATGATGCGGAAAGGCGACACTCGTGTCGTTAGCGATAAATTCATGGAAATGTACAAAATTCAAACGATTAAAATTTGATTTTTTTGTATTGATACCGCCCTAAATGGTAGGTCATCAGAACTCTCTCGAACGATCTATTTTTCACCTCAGTCTATGAGTTTTACGACTATCCGCCCTAAATGGTATATCAAATTCATATCTATGAGTTTTAGAAATCTATAGCGATTCAATATAGAGTAATTTCAAATTTGTAAAAGAGACATTTATGCACGATGTTCCGGAATTTTTAATGCGGGCGTCTCGCTCAAAAATGTCTCTGACTCTTTCACGACCTGAGTGCATGAGCTACGAGGTATTTCATGCAAAGTTCGATGGACCATAAATAATGGGTTATCTAGCGGTCTTTTAACGGTCTTTTTTTGTAACGGTTTGGCTACCTAAAGGAACCGCTTTTTTTTCATTCAATTAGTTAGAGATTGGAGAGCATTGAGTGTGCACGTGCTTGCCAGATAAGTCTTACAGTCTTGGTTGAAGGGCTTCTCCCAACTGTAAGCCCTGGAAGCGGCCTTCAAGCTCCTAATCCTCTCCCTAAGGATTAATTCTAGTAAATTCCTGATATCGCCTTCGCAATTATAATAGTCGTGTATTATGTATTGTAGAACATAACGTGTATTGTAAATCTATCTGTGTTAGATCCGTGTGTAAAGTCTGTGAAAATTCGTAACAATTAAATAATGGGTGCTTACCGCACTCACATAACGCTTTGAGATCGTGTTTTGCTTTATAAGAGCACCATGTTTCTCCTACTCCGTTCCCAAAATTCCTCTTCCTGAGTGTCGGATAGGAGGCTCCTTCTCGATTTACGAGGGAGCCGAATCAAGGTCGTCTCAATATATATGTATTATATATTTATGCAGTACACATACATACAGACACATTCATACGTCTTTATAGCACACTAAGAAGTAAACTGAAAATCATTTTCGTGACACGTGAGGTCTTTTTGTTTGTTTATTCATTTTTCAACATATGCAAGGTCATCGAGAAGAACGGTTATACAAAGGCTAACGCTAGATGTACTCCTTCCTATATATGTACTGTTTTATAAAACTTACTTAGCCTTTGCAACTGATTAAATTAAAATTAGAAAATGAGACGTTCATTTATCTTTTGGACAACACAACATTAAAGCACGATGATATACTAGCTGAATTTAATTGTATGAAATACGTATCAACATTAGATTTAATAAAAAATGACCAAGACTTAAATCCCGAAACGGAGATCTTTAATTGAAGAATGAATTTTTTGCTGTTTGCTTTGATGTTTTCATCTTTTATTACATAAGAGTGCAATATTCTACATCTGAAAATTCCATTACTAATTGGACGTATTTTTCTAAAAAAAATGATTCAACGCACATGTGTCATTTTAAGGTAATTCAATATTTGAGAAAAGTCTAACCCAAAAAAATCATTTTCTATCTCAGGGATTAGAAACTTTGCATTAAAATTTTCATATCAATAGATGATACATATTGGAAAATTTTAAAAACATAAATTTAATTGACTTGGATCCATGTTGAAAAAGAAGTGACTGAAAAAAGAGTGAGATTTATATTTAGAAAACTATATCTTTTAATAGAAATGTCGCACATCTTCAATCTTGTCTTCAGTTGTACAGTATAAGTCCGCAATCAACCCATAAACCACCCGTGGTTTTGATTCAAATTTACTTTAAACCTGAATAAAATAAAATCTTGACCGATTGCAAATTGCCAATAGATTTCTCTAAAAACTGCTTTGAAAACAATCTCTTACGCTTAAATATATAAAAGACATTTATCATTTTTAAGGTGTTCACTGACAATCCTTGGTAGAATGGCATTATAATAAAACTTTAAAGTACTTATTCCACATACAGGCGAGCATTATCAATCAATAAGAAATACAACGAAAAAGTGATATTCATACAAAAGTTATGTAAGAATTACAAGGTATGACTAACAATTGGTATTACAACTAAGCAAAATACAAGCAAAAGAGTCTCGTAGCAATGCAAGCTATTACATCAAAAATCAATTAAGCATGAATAATCAATCATTAACAAAGTAAAATGCAAAATAAGTTTTTAAAACACATTTGTTTTCTGTTACAATTGTGTAAAATGTACATAGTTAACGCGTAGAAATCAAAATATCAATTATATGAATAACTAGTATTGCTACCCGGTTTCGCTTGGACTAAGCGACCAATAATTATTTAATGTTATATCATTCCCAAAGAATTACAGACCCACAGACATACATACATACATACGCCGTTTCGGTATTTCTAGTAATGTAACCCGGCTTCGCTCGGACTAAGCGACCAATAATTATTTAATGTTATATCATTCCCAAAGAATTACAGACCCACAGACATACATACATACGCCGTTTCGGTTTTATATATAAGATTAAAGACTTTTCTAGAAAAGAGAAGATATTTTCCTCTCTTTACACATAATCAAAATTACTGATATTATTTCGCGTGGTGACAATCAAGTGAAATGATAAATATTTCACGAAGTATAATATAACGTAGAACGGAGGAGAGTAGAAGTAGCTGGTGATCGATCAAACTGTTTACTTTTTGGCCATGTGATACTCAACTATAACACTTCACAATATACTGTCATTATTTCGTATCCAGCTTGCAGAGAAGCTTCGCGTTTATTTATTTTGTACTTTAGCAATATAATCAATCAAAATGTACGTCTCGCGTTGGGAATTATTTTTCAAGCACAGATGAAGTCTGCTATTTTTATTTGCATCGATGCTCATTGAAAGACTTGTATTGAAATAAGTAAAACACATTGTATAGTTCTATTCAGACATTTATTCTGATTAAGATCAGGACCGGTTTGGATCATCACAAGCCATCATCCTTAAAATCAAAATCTACAACAAGGATGCAACAATTTTTACTACTACTTTCTTAATCTTTAATTTAAAAAATAAAAGCTTGTTTTTTTAAAAATAAATAACCAATAAACTGGTATTTCATAATGTATTAATTGAACTGGGTTGCATCGCATCATTTTAAAGATTTTAATGAACACATTATACGTGATTGGAGTCATAGAAACGGTCTGATGCTAAAACACTCGTAAGACTCTTTTGCATTCTGTTTTTTTTTTAACTTCCAACACAGATGAAGAAACTTTCTATTATAAAATTTAAGATGACTTTGACGATTCTACGTATTGTGCTACTGATTGTTGTAATAAAGCAAGATTGATTCTAATATGTTAAAATAACAAATAACAAAATGAGTTATGGATCTTTCCTTTTCATGGGAAGCAAGGAGGGGATGATAAAAACAAAAAAAATAATAATTATATTACTAATTACGTTAATATTAAAAAATATGAACTAATAAGATGTAACCAATTGGGGAGGGTTAAGCTCATTGGAAATAAATTTACCAGTGGCGAGCCACCTGTTTTATTTAGGATAGTATTTAATAATACTGCATTATTGTAAATACTTTCATTTATTTCTAAAAAAATTAAACTATTCATTTTTAAACCCTTTCTATTTACTCGATGGAGTATATTTACATTTCGGCTATTCTGATTAAAATTATGATATTTTCTATTAAATAATTGGAGGAGTCAGAAAAAATGTTTTTTAAACATCGTATGTGTTTTTTAATTCTAATATTAAAGTTTCTACATAAGAAGCTTGGCAGTCTCCACAAGATAGGCGATGCAAATTTATATTAGATACGTGTGACAGCAAATGAGTAAAAGTATTTTGTAATTTTTATGAGGTGCATTCAAAAATTTTGTATATCTTCAGTTATTATTTAAAATATTTATTATTATTTTTTTAAATTAATATTTCAAACTTCAGAGTTTTCAAATTAATTATAAAGAGAGACGTTTACCTGAGCCATTAAATTAAATACGGATTGTTTTTTATCTCTACGGATGCAAGGAATGCTTTTCCTTTGTTTTGAATAAATTTCATTAAATAAAACGATTCTAGTGGACGACTTGCATTTAATTAAAATACTAGAAAAGGCTTCTCTGTGAAATTCGGTTTTTTTCAACAATGAGAAGAGTTAATTAAAATTGCATGAATTCATAATGGCGCGTGAATGAGAAAATTCTTTGCCAAAACTTAAATATTTCTGCAAATATCACAATTAAAGTTCAGTTTTTCTTCAGCACCTATTAATTCTTTTAGTGATATTTGGTATTATGATTCAGTAAATACTTAAATTTAGAAAAAAATAGACTGCTATGATTCTATTATTAGAGTTTTGGGATGAATAAGAAATGCACATATTTTCGAATTTTCAACATTATACACAAAAATATATCTTACATATGTGTAATTGTACCATTTTTAGAAAGAGAAGAGTTTTACAGTTTTTTTCCTGTCATATTAATCTAAAATCTATCTACCAATACGTACACTTATTGATGGAAAGGCATTATCACTTTTAAAGTGTTCAATGTCAATACTTGGTGGAATGGCAGTGTATTAAAACTTAACTCCTCATTTGTTATAATTATTCCACATTAGATTTAAAGGATTATGACTGGTTTCATTAATCTCGAGCATTATCAACTGATGAAGATATGTTATATAGAAAAGAAAAAACAATAACACAGATTTTTGTAATTGTGGATTTTGACGATTGGTGACATTTCAATATCATATTTTAATCGATTGTATTTTGTCACTAACAATCTAGGTCTCTCATTTCGGTACCTTCATGAGTTTCAGGAGCATGAACGAACTTGAACTGACAACCCTATTTTTGTACTCGATATATTATATAATGATCGGGAATGGTTTTGTACAACGCGATCATTTTCAACTCATGAGACGTACATATACTGTTACTACGGTGAAAAGAATAACAATGTATTTAATTTTACAGAAATTATTTAATATATTTGTCGATAGCTATTTTGGCTTACGCCATCTGTTATTTCTGACGATCAACGTATTGAATAATTTCATTAGAATTAAAACACATTGTTATTTTTATTCGCCGTATTGTATTGGTAATCTACTATATAAACTGTTATAAAATGTGTGGAATTAGTAAATATGTATCTGTTAATAAGATATTAACTATTCGATTAAATAAGAATGCTAAATTATATTTTCATATGTGAAAACAGTTCGAAAAGAAAGGGTATTTTTTAATCATTGATATCGTGCTACATATTTTATTGCATACCGTTTATAAATTCATTTTTTGTTTACGACATAAATATTATGCAACCACAACAAAAAAAAAATAATACTTCAGGCTCAGCTCAGCTGATAGAAGTCGGATTTTTCAATGTAATAAAAATCTGCCTGTGAAAATGTAACGCAATATAAAATAGCTAGGAGAAATACATTTTTCGCTGTGCTTTGTGATACACATGAATTTTTAGATTGGTTGCAAGATAAGATTTTAGATATTGAAAATTGAGGTCTCTTTGATGGGTATATACTTTCAATACACTCCGAGCTACTGTCTCACTCACACCACATATTTTTATTTATCTCTTCCCTGTCAACATTTTGAAAAAAATAATAAATCTCGTATCCTTGCAGCAAAGATGTGAGTGAATGAGAAATATATTACGAATATAGTCTTGCACGAACGCTTCCGGTTAAAATTGCATTAAATATACTGATGTTTACATATTATATACATGCTTTATTAAAACAACAATAATAATTTTCTATAATAGGATCGATATCATTTCACTTTCTAGACCATACAGTGATGTGATTTAACTGAGCCATTGGAATGAGAGGTAGATAAGTAATCTTTTCGAAAGCTTTTTACGGACGGTAAAGATTTATTAAGACAAATGTTATCCTCTCGATCACTTATTCTCAGGTAAAATTGTACTGTGGCCGGATAGTTAGCATCAGCGGTATCACAGAAAATTCTCGTGGCCGCACAACATTTTTGTGTTTTTGACTTGTATTCAAATACACGATTTGATTTATCATTTGACAGCTGTCAGATATATAATGTTAATTTCAATACAGTTTCAAAAGAATATAATTTCACTAACAAATGCCAGTGAGAATATATTCTTGCTGTTGGTAATATATTCTCACTCGTGAAAATGTATTAAAATATAGTTTCACTGATATGGCAGTGAGAATATATTTAAGTTGTTATATACGTTCGCTGTAACATATGGATATATACAAACATTGAAAGAGCGAACGGTGGTTTATGAAATAAAGCAATCAGTTAATTTTAATAAAATTTTTATTTAAATTAAAAGATTAAATGTTTGGCTCTCTTAGTTTTAATTGAAACTTAACTCAAAATGTGATTAAAAACGGATGTATTATGTTCGTGATAGTAATGTCGTTCTTTGCTTGTTTCCTACTCATTTAATTTCGTTTGGAAATATGTTCGAAGCGGCATGTCAGAACTGGAAAATGTTTTATAGAACAAAAGCGTCCGTTATCCAAGAATCTGACGTCGTGGCTTGTTTCCTCTATTTAGTGACGTTTCCTATGACAGGGTATCCCGACGCCAGCGGGCGCTTTGTGAATCGACTTTACTACTTTTTCTGACATAATCGATAAAGTCTTCCATGGAACGAAATAGATAGTAATTGAATTGGAGGCATTTTCACTCTTGTTTATTTGTATAGCATCTTTAAATAAGATATGAATGTATTTTTTAATCACTTACTAGCCGGTACCCAGCATGCGTTGTAATGCCACTCAAAGAAAGAAAGTGTTTGTGTTTATTGACGCGCTTTCGGATACACAATATTTTAGATATATTATTTTGATTTAATTTCACTAACATTGATTGGAATCGATGACATTTACTGTTTATCTTTTGCTGATTGTATATGGTACGACACACGCGCCACCTAATGAAAGCTAATTGTAATATGTCTATAACCTTTGCGCAAGTGCAACAATAAGTTGTCACAATGAACGGTATGGCAGCGCATAAAATATGAAAAAAAATGATTTTTATTTAAAAGACCTACTGTAAATTAATTTTACTTTTATGGCAAAACCTCCGCGCAAGTGCCGGCAGAAAGTTTGTCAAATTTTCATTGTGATCGGATGAACGGTATGGCAGGGCATATATGCAAACAAACAAACAGACAAACACATATTGATTTTTATATATTAGATTTTTAATTTTTATCTAAACATTTTTTTAAATCCACGCTTTATATGCTAAAGTCAAACGTTTTTTTAAACAGCTTTATTTTGCCACTACTTGTTTTGCGAAAACTGTAATGGTAGAAAGATACGACTGGAGATTAGTGAATAGTGGTTAGTGGTTAGTGGATTATCCTCACTGCGCCCTGTTTCAGGATTGGATAGCTACCATGAAATTTTATACAAAACAGACATCCATCCTTAGATCAGTGCTTTCCAAACTGGAGGCCACACAACACTTTTTTTGTAAGTGGGGCCGCGGACTATTTTTTTCAGATTTAGGATGCTATTGCATGGAAAACGTTTGAGAAGCACTGCCTTAGATCACAAACCATATACTATACTTCAATTTAGGAAACATTCTGTTCTAGGATTTTAAAAATAATAATATCCTTTCCCATATTCACACTCTTAAAAAAACGACAGTTTCAGCGACCGATGAAAACAAAATTGTGAAAATAAATATTTACTAACATTTTTCACATATGTACATACTTATTTTTCCTTTTTTATAGCACATTATTTTTTCTAGGTGTAATGATTGTGTAAGTAGTTTGGTATCTTAAAAATAATTCATAAAAGAATACAGCCAATCCAAAAAAAAATGTCTTTTTCAAAAATTGCTTATATTGCTAATATCAGTAATTGAAAACCGTTTTACTCCGACGTGAACTTAAAATAGCATGCTTGATTTGAGAATAATATTTTAGTGGATAATGGAGCTTGGAGGTAAATGTAAAATCGAAAGATTTATTTCAAGAAAAGAAACTCAAATAATGTGTGTGTCTTAAAAAGCCTGCCATGTGTCATGAGTAAACAATGTATTATTTGATCGGTGGTAGAAAAACCAAAGGACTTAAGGGAATGGAAAAGGAAATTATCATAATTATCACGAGCTATACTAGTGTTATGTTAATATTTGTCACAATTCTGCAGTGCGTAGTTTTCTTGCTGGATTAGAACTGCTTACCCCTTTTTCAGTGTAGCGTGGTTTTATTTTATGTGGTTTGATGCAGTTTGTTTGAAATGGTATTGGAGTGGTGTGATTTTGAATATGGTTTGTGATTTTTTTCGCAAGGCACCTAAAATTTGATACAATTAAAGAAATCTAATTGCCCGAAAGACCTAGTTGCCAACCGCTGCCCTAGATTTTGGTTTTCAATAAAATATAAGTAACATTTGACAGAGTGCCACGTTTGAGAACAACTATTGACATGGCTGCCATTTTGAATAAACAATTGTGACATGTAACGAGAGTGAGTGTTGCTGTATAAAAGATAAATTCAAGGCTTTCTCGGAATATGGGAAAATTCAGTAACTTTATATGGCTATAGTAAAGTAAGTTCTTTGGATCAATTCGATTTAGATATAAATTTATAATACTTACTTATAAATCGGAAAAATATTGAAAAATTCTATCAATAAAGCGTCCATTCACAATCTCTAAGCTGCCTAAATGAAAAGTATTATGCGGATTAAGTATTATTGAGATACGAATTAAATTGGTTAAAAGTTTAAAATATTTGTAAATAACAATGTAAAAAAATAAAATTAAGATTTTTTTATCGTTTCAAGACCAAACGATGCAACAAAACTATCAAAGCAAATGAATTCATAATGGAATGTATCTTAATCTTCGTAGGACTATCCTTGAAAAATTACTCTCAGGCCGAAGGGCCAGTGTGTTGGCCTTATTGGCATAGACTGCAATAAAAAAATGATTGAATATGCTTTGACGTATGTTTATACATCTTTCTGAAAAAAAAATCATATAAAAATCCCTATTTTTCCTATAATTATTCATATTTAAGTCGCGCATGTAAACGACGACGTTTCCACTCCAACGGCTATGACAGATTAGCAATGGAGCCGGTGACTAACAAGCCAATAACCATGCTCGAAGTCACATTACCTTATCTCTTATCTTATCGCTTATCGCCTTTTATTTGTGCCAGATATCAAACACTCCGTCTATGTTATCTATGACTCGCTATAGCCACGTTCTCTTATCGCTTATGGGCGTGAAAATTTATGTTAGCGCTTCCCAGCGATTGCTAACATCGACAATAAGACTGAAAAATTCCGACTTCTTACCATATCCACTCCCAACTTGGAGCATATGGACTCCTTACGGAGATTATCTCAACATATTGTTTTCTACGAGAACTGCTTGTTACTCAGTTGCTCAACCTCTCTTTTTCGAAGAGAGTAGGGATGGAAAGGATACGAAGAATAGGACTGAACTAGTGATTAGCTAATCGCTGTCATTTTGCGTCGCTCTTTGGGATCGGAAAGGTGGGAAGGGATTTTCAACACCACGAACACCCATGCCTTTGAACAGATTTATCGACTAAAAAAAATCCGCTCGTACCAGGAAACGAGCCCGGGCGGTCCGACACGCAAGCCACAACGTTGACACTGCGCCACGGACCGGACTGAATGCGGACGGACCGGAATTCCGACTTCTTCTCTTTTTTTATCGATAAAGACGCAACTAGCTAATACATATCATATTTTTTTTCAGCAAAAGGTGTAAAAAACTATGATTTAAGAATACCAAAAGTTTAGTCATCGTGTCACTAGTATTATTATTATATTCAAGGTAAAGTAGCTAGGTTAACCAAATTTGAATGCGAAAACTGCTTGTTATTCAACCGGTTTTTAAAACAGACATCAATATTTCGATTAAAAAAATGAAGCCCGCTAAGGACTGAGAGTCTGAGACTCGAGCCCTGAGTTCGGCAATCCAAGCCAGCGTCGTTGACACACGACCATGGAGACCCAACAAAATTTGTATGACTATAATATTATTTTATGTCGGGCCCGTGTTGCAGTGGTTAGCGCCGTTGGCATCCGTGACGAGCGTGTTGGAGTCCCAGTGCGAGCAGATTTTTTTAGTCGTTCCATGGATTCTATTCGAAGGTATGAGTGAGTGTGTTTTCTAAAAATTCCTTACCAAACATGCGATTTATCATGCGGGCATAGGGAGAGCGATTGTCTATCCAGTAGTCTTGTCCTGGCCTTATTCTTTCTATCCCTACTCCCATCGAACTGAAGAGACAAGCAAGCAAGCAGTAATCGTAGAAAAAATATGTAAATCTCCAATAAAAGACCATATGCTTTACAAAATTTATATTTATTTGGCTGCAATACTACTGGTATAAAATTGATCCGGACACAACCAATTAGATATTTATTGAAATAGTTTTTACCGACTTATAATTCTCATCAGCATTTTTCACTATTACTAAAAAGTGTGCACATCTTTTCATAAACAGGCGTAATAATTAGAGTACAAAAGTGTATTGTGACATATGTACATAGAAGTCTGGCGTATCGCTTCCAATGTGAAATGTGTTCCATTCAACTATGTAACTAAAGAGTAAGTTTGCGGTTTTGAGTGTCTTGTTGATAAATGCTTATGAGATTCTGAGACAACTGCTTGAGTGAATAATAAAGACCCAGTACACGGTATAATGTTGACTTTGAAACAAATGAAAGATTTGTAAATATAAAACAGAAGATTTTGATCCTTTGTTTTCAACAGTCTTCTTTATTTGAAAATTGAATTGACTACTTTGTTATTCCATATAATATAATGTCGCTATTTAAGAGTGATATTTGGATTCAAAAAAAATGTTTTATTTATGTAATTTAATGCCTTTCTACCAAGATGTGACAGTTCAAAGATTAAAACTGCTTCTTTTACGTTATCACGTGATGAGCAAAACCGATCCCGATCTCTGTATACTATATGCGAAAGCAAACATAAAGTTGAGTTGTTTTCTTATTAATAATATAAGGCATATTTTATCTTGGGCATATTTTGCATTTCATTTATATATGTATAATTATACATTACAAAATCGCAAATTAAAAGCTAATTGCTTTTGCAGTGTGAACAAAGATTAAAACATTGCATGAAAAAAAATTCAACAAATAAGTCTCTCTACACAAATGAAAGATAATGATGAAATGATGGGTTTCTAAGCAATCAATCTCATTAATAAATATTTATATTATCCTTTATTCATAAATTATTATCTTTGAAAACTTTGCTCACATTAATTTGGTGTAAGCAGTAACAACCACGTGCAATAAATCAAAGCGATCTTCTTAGTTACGTAATTCATGGATACATAGAAAGAAACCTCAAAGCGACGCGGTGGATTATTTGAAACTTGTTTTTAATTAAACGTATCCACGTCAGATAAGGTCTCGCATTTTCCTGTGGGAAATTTTCCAGCGAATCGATTTTCCGGCGAAGACTAATGACACACGCCAGCGTAGTATCAAAGGCTGTGCCTCCATTTTTATTTAATCTCTCTTTTTCAATGGGCCAATCCGATGGTGAAAAGCTACCAATTGTAAATAACATAGACATTGCAGTTTTTTGTAGGATCTATCCAACTGCACCTTTTTGTTCAATTTAGTCCATTTTATGAAATAAGCTTTTATAAATATATTTAATGGTTTGTCGATCTGCCTAAAGAAACAGCGATAACAACAATACTATCGAATTATTATATTTGACCGTAAATTATAAAGAGGCCTAAATCTGAAAGTTAGCTTCTATCATTTTTAGTCAAGAAGAATAATCATGAAACATGCATATATAAATATGGTTTTATTAGCACGAAACACTTAAGATGTTAACTATCACTTCTTGGTGGAAAGACATTATCTATATATATAAAAATGAATGTCTGTATGTATGTCCGCTATGGACTACTAAACCGCTCGACCGATCGATGTGAAACTTTACAAATTTATTGAGTACACTCCCGCAATGGTTTCTGGCCTACCAACCCTTCCCCCCAACCACCCCTCAACCTCCACCCCCATTTTTTTTTTAAACTTAACTTCGTGAATTTTTCAATTTCAAACCATCGAAGGTTTTTGGCAAACCCGCCCCATACGACCCCCAAACCCCACCCCGCCAAACAACCCCCCTCCCCCCCAAAAATTGATATCGAATTTTTACATTTTTTTTACAGTTTATTTTTCTCATCGCGTATATTGTGTTGGTAAAAGATTTAACTATGGTATAATGCAACCCAATTGTGTTAATAACCGTTTATTAATATGTTACAACTGAAAACGAATTAGACTGGTCATAAAAAGTGTTGTTTTCATGTCGTAAATATTACTTTAAATTCGTATTTTTTTTATTGAAATGTTCTTTTACAGAAGCATTTTAAAATTTAATTCATCAATGATAGAATATTTACTCACTTTTAAGGTGTTCACTGTCAATACTTGGTGGAAAGGCATTATAATAAAAATAATAACACATTTTTAGTATTTTTTCCACATGAGATTTATTTCATCAGGACCGGTTTCGCTCATGGCGAGCATTATCAACTGATAAGGAATACAATAAAACAGTGGTATTTATGCAAAAGTTAAGTATGAAAACAAGGTATGACAAACAATTGGTAAAACAACTAAGCAAATTGTTAAAAATTAAAATAATGCTCGCCATGAGCGAAACCGGTCCTGATGAAATAAATCTTATGTGGAAAAAGTACTAAAAATGTGTTATTATTTTTTTAGAATATTTACTGTTTGCCTTTCGTAAAAATTGGCCGTCGTAAAAATACTCAATAAAGAATAAAAAATCTCAGTTGATAATGCTTGCTATAAGCGAAACCGGTCCTAATCCAATTAATTGCATTTGGAATAAGTACTTAAAATGTGTAATTATTACTCCACCAAGTATTGACAGTGAACACCTTAAAAATGATACGATAAGAAAAATAACAATGTATTTTAGTTCTACATAAATTATTTTATATATTTGTTGATAGCTTTTTCCGAAATAGCTAAAAATACATTGTTATTTTTCTTACCGTATTATAATGGAGTTCTACCAAGTAAATCCCTACTCAATCAATACCTTAAAAGTGACTCTATAAAGAATATGAACATAGTATGGTATCCGTTGTGCTGTTTTGAAGTGAAATATTATTGAAAAAAATAAATGAAACTTTAAATGTATGTTCAACTTATAGTGCAGTGCATCTACTCGACATACATATATACATATATGTTCATAATATACTCGCCACATTTTAATCAGGATTTTACAAAAAAAAACGCAGCCATTTTAAATACCGGAACGATTTCTGATGACCAATTTGCGAACATTTTGAAACCAGTTGCAGGGGTTGATACGTTCTTTTTTTGACTGATGATATATTATTTAAAAACAAACAAGGCAAACTTGGATCGTCATTATGCTTTGACATACATTCAACGGAGCTGCTTCGGATTTCGACATACTTCACATGGACGTGAGTGAGTTCAGACGAGTACTACTTTTTATGTATTATAAGTTGATTTTGTCGGAAATAACTTGGTTGACCTCTTTGCCAATTTCCAATACAATTTTTACTTCATCTTTTTTCACATTGCAAAAGCAATAAAATTATAATTTAAGATTTTTGCAATTAATTAATTAGTCATACACATCCAAGATAATTTTTCATTTATATGTCTATACCATAATATACAACAGGAGAATTGTTTGGTTGACTTATAGTTGGTAGAACTCCACTACAACAAGGCAAACAAACATATAGACGTAAGTGAGATCAGACGAGTACTATTTTTTTTTTATGTATTATAGCTGTACCCTGCGCGCGTTGCTACGCCAGCAACTAAAATAAATTTGAAGCAAAGACATTGCACAAATATTCAATTCAATTTGAGTAAATTTATTGATTTCGTTCATTTTGAAAAAAAATTGACATTGCAGCTTTTCGTTTCAATTCGATATCAATTTTTTGGAAGGGAGGGGGTTGTTTGGCGGGGTGGGGTTTGGGAGGCGTATGGGGGGGTATGCCAGAACCTTTCGAAGGAGTGAACTCAAAAAATTCGTAATGTTTAAAAAGAAAATTTGGGGGTGGAGGTTGGGGGGTGGTTGGGGGGAGGTGTTTTCAGGCCAGAAACCATTGCGGGAGTGTACTCAATAAATTTGTAAAGTTTCACATCGATCGGTCGAGCGGTTTAGTAGTCCATAGCGGACATACATACAGACATTCATTTTTATATATATAGATAGATAGATATACATGGATAGTAGATTCTGTCAAAATTTACTCGGTTGACTTCTCAGCCATTTTCCAATGTAATTATTTTATCCCTTTTCTTTCTGCATTTTATAAATCTTTTTTCCCACTGCAAAAGCAATAAGCGTATAATTTGTTTTCATTGTAATGCATATGTGTTTATCAATACAATGAAACCTCAATTCAACGTTTTTCAAGGGACTGTATAAAACAAACGATTAATGCTGGAAAGATTTATATATGAGCTAAATGCCGGGACTATAGAAAATGAACGCACCACGCCGGAAAACGTATAATGCGAGAACGTAAGATCGGGGTTCCACTGTATATAAATAAAATCATTCATTGATTGAATTGGCATTTATTTGGTAGAACTCCATTATAACACGATGAAAAATTACAAATTATTTTAATCTACAGAACTAAAATAACTAGCTATTATTTTTACCGTGAAATAAAATCACCTTCACAAGCAGTTCTCGTAGAAAAATATATGTTGAACTATAAATTATAAACTCCGTGAGGAGTCCATATGCTCCAAGTTGGGAGCGGACATGGTTTTAAAAAAAATAGCATAAAATTTCTGAGTGAATTTTTTAATAACATAAATAAGTATAAGAAAGACTCAAATCTAAAAAAATTGTCCAAATGACAGCCTATTGCGCGAAAGAACACAAAGAATATAGTCAAAAGTAATGAAAATTTTTCTTCAAGATGACGAATAACGGTTAGAAAGTTTGACAAATATATCTTTAGTTTTGGAAAGATGTACATTGTAACTATGTAGAAATGTTAGAAAATACTCGAGAAAACAAGCCAAGTTATTTGGTCCTACATACTACAAAGAACGATAAAGATTAATTAGATTAGATTATATTGTATGAAATGTAATATCGTTTTGCATGCTTTATACTTCGACCCAAATAATCGTTTTTAATGAAATTCACCGAATAAAAAAAAATGTCAGATCTAAACATAATTTGGTTACTAAAAACGCTTCTATGGAAAAGATGATGACATTTTTTGTCTGTTAGACATTATTTAAATATCATTTTATTCTTTACAACAATGTCAACGCTCAGTGTGGATTATGTGGACTCCTGATGGAGTTTATTGATACAAAAGTTTTTAAGAAGCTCAGTCGCTCAAACTTTCTTTTTTGGAAGGGGGATAGATAGGATATGATTGCGACAGAACTAATGGTTAGGTACCACACAGAAGTCCGTGTCTTGGAATAGACATTAATAATTTAATTGAAAAAGTAAGCTGTCTGTATTGGCACTCAAATCCATGAGTTGGGCATATTTTACCATGTCAAAACCAATGATAAAGATGAGTATGTTATATGGTAATTTTTGTGGTGTTCACTGTCAATACTAGGTGGAAAAGCATTATATAATATTACAAAATCAGGACCGGTTTCGCTTATTGCTAACATTCAATCAGTTGAAATTACTTGAAAACGCTTGCGATGAGTGAAACCGGTCCTTATCCAAATAAATAAATTGTGTAAAAGTACCAAAAATATCTTATTATTATATGTTATATGGTGTTTATAAAGATATCTGGTCAATTTACAGTCTTTCTTTATTAAATACATCAATTCTAAAATCCCTTTTGTCTGTATATGGTAGACGGTAAAAATAGACAAATACTGTAAATAAATTATCGATCCGTATATTTAAAATATAAAAAATTGTCAAAGAACCAGCAAAAGCACAAAAAAGCTCTTGAGTTGACCCTACCCACCCACTCTAACATCAACCCTATGTGATCAATGTCTGCCGATGACAGTTATGTCCAGAATTTTTAATTTATCACCCACTTCTGATATTAAAAATAAATCGTGCCCTAAGGAAGATATTTTATTTTTTGAAGTAGTCAATCCACGTTTTGGGCAAAACGGCAAGTGTCAAATTATTATTTTAGCTATTGTCCGCATGGCATATGATATAAGAATATAAATATCATAATAAAATGATGTATAACGTTTAGTAATGCCCGGTCCGTGGTGCGGTGGTCAACGCCGTTGGCTTCCGTGGCGGACCACCCGGGTTCGATTACCAGCACGAGCAAGTTTTTCAGCAGCAGGGCAAGATAAAAATCCTAACTACCCTTTCCGATCCCAAAAGCGACGCATAGCGAGAGAGATTAGCTAAGCACTAGTCCTGTCCTAGTCTTCATATCCTTCCAATCCCTACTCTCTTCGAAAAAGAAAAGTTGAAAAAATTAGTAGCAAGCAGTTCTCGTTGAAAAACATATTTTCAGATAAACTCTGTGAAAATTCCATATGCTTCAAGCTGGGAGCGGACATGGTTAAAAAAATAACGTTTTATCAGATATTGGAATTGATCATTTAATTTCATTATTCTTTCTCACCATCGAATCTTTTAAAAATACAGAATAGTTTTATCGCATACTTTAACTCTGTAACAACTCCCAATGCTTCCAGGAGTGTGGGAAGGCGGAATGGTAAAAAAATCAGAAAATCGTTTTATCAGATTGACCAAATACCGATACATTTAATTTCATATATTTTTTAAACCATCAATGTAGCTCATTTTTTCTACGTGTTATGAATAGTAATCTTTTTCCATACCATATTATTTAGCAGCTGTAAACAAAAATGAGCAATTTTGAGAAATATCTAATTTTTGCACTATTTTTTACAAAATTTAATTATATTTTTAGACGTGCCTCTGGTCTGCTTGCAAAGCTTCTGTCATTTAATTTTCAACTGTTTTTTAATATCAAAAATACAAAATCCTTTTATAAGCTTCAAAAAATACATACGGAAAAACCAAAACTCGCAACAAAATATACGTAATATGTTGGGAAAAAATTCACTTAATGTTAACAATGTAGCTCACGCAGTTTCATAAAAGCTTTTCAGCCGACGGATTTTTGTTCAAAGGCATGGATGTTTTTGATGTCTGATATGCCATCCCACTTATTCGATCCTTAAAACGGGGCGTCGCGAAAGTAATAAGCTCAATGATAGTGCTTGAGCAACTGATTATCAGACACTGAAGGGCACGATTGTTCCACATTGGAAACGGATAACCTAGTGAAGAAACAATATCAAGGGCAATCTTTCAGGTGTGGGGTTCAATCAAAAATTTTGCTAAATAGGAAACACTATCGGCAGCCATCTTGAATTATGTGTCAAATGCAAAAAAATTTGATTGAACACTACACCTGAAATAATACCATATCAAGCACTAACTTCACACATTTAATAAAGATAATAATTGGTCAAGGATTGAGATAAAACGGATTATTATCAGAATTACTCTACAATTCAATTCATATCATTAGGTAATGTAAAGAAGGTGGAAAATAGACCACGAAATTACGTGACCTGTATTTTTCTCCGTGCCCTTTTACGAAGGTAAAATATGTAGGCAAAAATGGTAAATAATCTATTCGGAAATTCATTTGGCTTCCAATTATGCTTCTTCTCAAACACACTAAAACAATAAGTTGTTGAGAGAGAATTTAAATATAATGCAACCAAATATTTAGTAAGAGTTTATATTATCGAGTAAAATTTTAAAATAAAAAAAACCGTTATCATTTATCAAGCATATGATACATATAAATAATCATTTTTAAGGTGTTAATTGTCACTTCTTGCTAGAAAAGCATTATATAAAAAATATAACACATTATTGTACTATTTACACATGTATTCTGACTATCAGGGTCGGATTCAGCATTGTCAACTGATGATCTTTATAAGAATACAACTGGAAATAAGACTATGTTATATTTTTTATTAAATGAATTTTAATTATAATATTTTTTATCTTTTTTACTATAACGAAGGAAAATATTTTTTTTATATTGATCCACTTTATCAAGATACTAACTAATTAGAAGAATTAAGTATTTCGACTGAGGGTGCTTGATGGAATTTCAATATCAAATTAGAATTTTTTGAATTTTGTACTTTTCCATGAGTTTTGTCGCTAACGACCCGGGTTTCGCCTTTCGGCATCTTCAGGCATTCCAAGTGCACGGATGTACTTGAACTGACGCGTAGTAAACAGTTTGTATCGTTTATATACAAAAATATAAGTAGGTCACTACGTTAAAAGGTTATTAAAATGTAAATTAGCGAAATTTGATTGAATAAAAGTTTCAATGATTTAAGTGGGTTTGTTATAATTACGGGGATTTTTGAAAATATTAATGACCAGATTATAACATAAGAATATTTAAAATAAATCTAGGGTTTTATCCGACCTCTCGTTAATGAGTTGATTGATTTCAAGCCTTTATTATTATATTACATTAATGATAGTAAGTGAATTGATATTTAATAATAGCAAGTGCTTGAATTGTAAATAAATGACAATTATTAATAAATGACAATAAATTAAAATTAACAATTATTTAAAAGGGTACAACAATGGTGAACTAGGCAAATAAAGTTGCTCGTTCAAAATTGGCAGACCGTTGAGCTGAGCTCGATTAATCTCTAAGATTTCTTGATAAAATAGTTTAAACTCACCCCTGTTAGTATGTAACAAATTAATGCCTGAGTCAAAATTAAACGTGTGGTTTTCAAGAATTAAATGGTTGGCGAAGGTGGAGGTATCTTTTTTTAAGCGAAAAGCGGCTAAATGTTCAGCCAATATATTTTTGTATATAAACGATACAAACTGTTTACTACGCGTCAGTTCAAGTACATCCGTGCACTTGGAATGCCTGAAGATGCCGAAAGGCGAAACCCGGGTCGTTAGCGACAAAACTCATGGAAAAGTACAAAATTCAAAAAATTCTAATTTAATTAGAAGAAAATATAATACTATATACCGATATAAATATTAAATGAACTTGAACAGCGAACTATTTGTTTAACAAATATGATATTGAAATTTATGTGGGATATTAACAAACGATGAAATATGTAGTAAAAAGGAAATTAGTAATTGTATTAAAGTGTAGCTTGCGCCATTTGAATTTTCGAACAACATTTGATGTAAATTTCTCGATATCGAACTGTTCTTCAATAATTTTATGTCATTCATATTCGTAGTGGAAAAGGGACGGAAATCCATTTTGACCACGTGTACCTACATCCAGGACACCTAACCCACGAGTACACGTGCCCTTTAGTTTCGCCACCAGTGGCGCATCGAAACGAGATTGTGATATTTCGGTCTCATCCCCATCTTATGTCACCTGATCACTTTCATCAAAGGGTTCGACCAAGTGGACCAGAAGGTTAAAATTCTAACACATATGTATAATATGAAATTTAAATCGTTTGAATGTTATACTTGTACATGAGTTTTGTCACTAAAAACACCGTGCTTTACCTGAATATGCCGAAAGGTGAAACCTGGATCGTTATATAAAAGTAAAAAATACAAACGATTCAAATTCCTTCAAACGTCTTCAGTCAAAATTCTAAAATATATGTTTAAAGCAGTATCATGAATATGTAGGAAAATAAACGATATCTTTACCACTCGAATCAGTTAATTGTTAATGTTTGAACAAGGATCAGCATCAAAGAAACATTCTTCTTTTACGGAATAATGGCTGTCACTGAATTGGTTTCTGTAACTCTACGCTAAGACTCCGCATTGCGATTAGAACGGTATCAAATAAAAAATTTATATCTATGTCTGCAGATAAATTTTTATTTGAAGAAATGAGATTCAGATTTTTATACTGGCTCCACATTTGTTTTATACGGATGATGAATAAGTACATCTGAGCCTGGTTATTTATATGAGAATTGTAAAAGTAATTTACGAAAGTCATCTAGAGATGAAAAAATTCTCGAGCGACTTTGTTTAAATCTCCCTGTGATTTTTAATTTAAAAAATATCTCGTGCAATAGAAAAAAACACTACATTGGATAGACTGCGGCGATACTTTCTTTCCTAGGGACTTTTCCAGACAAGATTTGAAACTAAAATAACATTGAAACGCTTCAGATATATGTAATGTAATTGAATTTTTGAGTTTCCGTGGTGTAGTGCTGAACGTCGTTATCTTCTGTTATGGACCTTCCGGGCTTGAGTCCCTGTGCGACTTTTTCCAGATTTTTCGATCGTGCTATGTTTCGAGGTATGGGTGTTTGTGTTGCTAAAAATCTCATCTCCCCCCCCTTTTCAGATCTCAAAAGCGGTGCATAGAAGAGTGATGAGGTCCTGAATTAGAACACGTAATCATTCAATCCCTACTCTCTTCGAAAAAGCGAGTTACTGAGTAACAAGCAGTTCTCATAAGAAGATCCTTTCTATTTTTCTAATCACGCTAGATGGAAAGCTGCTGTGAACCTCGGTTGCACACATATAACAGGAGGTGGTCAGAAAATCAACTTGGACTCCCAAATACATATGCTACTTGTCTTAATTTATATTCTTTATAATTAATTTGTCCGGTCCGTGGCGCTGTGTTAACGTTGTTGGCTTGCGTGCCGGACCGCCCGGGTTCGATTCCTGGTACGAGTAGATTTTTTCAGTCGATACATCTGTTCAAAGGCATGGTTGTTTGTGTTCCCACTTTTCCTATCCCAAAAAAAACGACAGCGATTTGCCAACCACTAGTCATGTCAGAGTTCTCGTATCCTTTTCATCTCCTTCTCTCTTCAAAAAGAGGGGTTGAGCAACTGAGTAACAAGCAGTTCTCGTAGAAAAATCTATGTTGAGATAAACTTCGTGAGGAGTCCATATGCTCAAAGTTGGGAGCAGACATAAAAAAAATATATCTCATAATTTTAGTAGAACTAAAATACATGTATGGTTTTTTCAGAATGTTAAGACTAAAAAGGTATAACAAAAAATTGGTAAAACATATATGAATGCAAATAGTTCAAAGATAAAACATTATAAACATAACTCATACTTATCCAACAGACTATAATTAAAATGCTTAGAGGCATGAAACATTTTAATTATAGTTTGCTTAATTAACTTTCGAATCTACTCATCAGTAAACTAATATGCATTAGATATCTTTGAAAATCATTTTTTTTTGATATTCTTTACTAAAAATGTAGCCGATCGCGACAATTTGAATGTGCTTAAATATCAGCTTAACTTGCATTTAAAATAATTTAACAAAACCCCCGAACGGCTTATTTATGTCTCCGCCACTATCGAAGAAGACCCCAAAGCATCCCAGCACAACCCCATCCATTTCCGGCAAGACACTGTGACTGTTTTAAAGTTATGAGCCACCTAGCGACCTCTGCGCCCCCTCTCTATCCTTTTCTCGGGACGCTCCGGTCTAGGATTCGGGTTGAATCCCGGATGACCGTGTTCAGAATTATTGCAATATCGTCTTGAGAGAGAATGTGGAGAAGATAATAATGGTGGTAGGCATAGCATAGCAAAGCTTAGAATAACGTTAAACGGAGAATATGAGGCAAGTCAAAATATTATATATTTGATCAGAACTGTTATATTTAAACACTTTCATGGTGTCAACTGACATTTTTTTCAATATTTTTTAAATAAATAAAAACATTTTTTGTATGGATGAAAGTAAAGATCAGGATCAGTTTCGCTCATCGCAAACAGGCGTCAGGTTCGGTCATGATCTTGAGATAGTGAGACAATATATAATATGTGGAAATACCACAAAAAACTGTGTAGGTAATTATGCCATGAAATATAACACAAAACATACTACTACATACGCACTATCGTAAATACCTACACTATAGTAATACTAGGAAAGATATATATATGTACTTTCAGTTGTATTTTTTGAATTGTCCGAAATCAGCAAATCAATTATTATTATAAATTAAATAACATCTTATTTAATAATTTTTATGGATGCGGCGATAGATATAAATGTTTCTATCCCCCTATGTGACAACACACGACCAAGGGTATTTTTTCTCAGCACGGTAGTAATTTTGCACGGTATGTGCAAAATTAATGGAAAAATAGTCAGTTTTAATCGCAATTTAATACTAATTCAACATTTATTTTATTAATAAGGTGTTGAATGTAACTCTACAATTAATAAAAATAATCAGTTTATAATGCTCGTGATGAGCGAAGCCAGTCCTGAACCAAATTAATTCAATGTGGAATAAGTACTAAAAATGTTTTCTTATTATGTCATTCCAAGTATTGACATTTAACACCTTAGAAGTGAAGCTAGTACGGCTAAAGTTGCTGTATTCTTCAAGAAATATATGTTCATTAAAACAGTGTTAAGTGTCCCAACATATTTCATAGTTGATAATGCTCATGATGAGCATTACAACCAGGGCTTTTTTTTGGAAAAAAAAAGGTGCCGGAACTCACTTTATGTCAATTTTTTACTAAATAAAATAACACATCTCATCCGGTTCATAACAATACCATATTAAATCATTTTGGCGAATTATATAAATATAGATTGTAATTACTTAAGCGCAAACATTGTTTCGTCTAATTGATTTTGAAATTTTGAAAAAAAAATGTACCGAACGCCATTCCACCGCGTTAAATGGAAAAAAAGACCTAAGAAAAACCATTCTCATTCAATGTGAAGTAAGTACTAAATATGTTTTATTATTTTTATTTTAATCAAATAAAAATTAACCTCTCGAATTTTTTAATGTGCTTTTATTCATATAGGAGATATTGTGCGGTACACGACGATATGTAAACTTTACAAACGATAGATTCAAAATAAATTTGCCACGTGATTTTACGCCACACAAAAAAGGTTCGAAGCTTTTCAATTTCACGTAGATAAACAGCCGAACAATAAATTTATTCCTTCCTTGTCCCAAAAATTGAATCGTCGACCCTAGTATGCTAACAATTACTGCAAACAGAATCCAGGTCAGAAAGACTCGTGATATTTTCAACACATGAACATGTTGTCAGAATGTTTGCTTCGGAGTCGGAATATAACAGAGTTTGCTTTACTCCCAGGGCTTTGTTTTCGCAGTATAGTCCTATTATAATAGCCAAGCGTTGGCTTTTACACAATGAAAGCACAGCGTGTGGACATGTGCAACCAGGTGACAGGTGCCCTGTATTCAGGTACGGCGAACACGACAGTACAACCGTGAATGAACACGAAATCTCTTTATCTCCAGTCTTTCAATGCCGTATTAAATTAAACTTATTGTGTTCATTGATAATAAATTAACTAGGCTATCTATGTAACTTGAAAGTCGAAATTGTTAACCAGAGATTAACTTGAAATTGAATTTCCTCGAATTTTCGACGCTATCGATTATAATAATAAATAATATAAACTTTAGTATAAAAACAAAGTCATAAATTTCAATTGCAATCACGAATTTAGAATCTACATATCTTGAGGCTTAACTCGCTATATGCCGGTAGGTGTAAGAACGGTCGGGCACCGTATGCCACGATTTTATTTGAAAAAAAGACTGATTTCTGTGATACAAAGAAGCACTCTTTGAAATCAATATTAAATTGATTATAATACAAAATATGTCGACTGTAAGTATAGGACTGTGATTCTAAGAAATGTGGCTATGTGTATAAAATGTTTGAATTATTAAATCGTCGACCTTGTCTAGTTTTAGTGGGTGTAAAGTGGACCGTTTTTCTACGCTCATTTAGTATGGTCGGCACAGCGCTCACGGATTTTTTGACCGTGCATATACGTTTCTGGCACACAACCGGTTAAAATGACATGGCGCTCAAATTTTGGGTTTGCTAATTAAAAACTTTTGACAGTACTCTGATTATATGTTTAAATAAAGTCTCCACTTGTAAATAACATTACGATCGCTGAGAAACAGAAAGCCATACTTATTTTCTCTCTACTTTTCATCAATTTAACCTAAATTATTTTTTTTCTCTATGGGCTGTATTTTTCATTTGTTAAATATAAAAATAGTAATTTATTCTAATGTGTTCTTTTAAGGCCTAGGAAAGCTTTGGACAAGAAATTCATTTTAATACGCATTGAAATATCTTCGCATCCACTACGTCTTTCGATATGACTTTTGACACATAATGGTACATATTTTTTTGTATCTAAATTCTTAAATTAAGTCCGGTGAAAATTGAGATGCGTTTTTTTTATCCCAAGCACATTCAGTTGAAAACTTCAACTATAACAGATGCTCTTTTTTTGTTTAATGTACAAAAAAAAATTGCAGCTTTAATAATGCGGTCTGCTGTCAAATGAATCTGCACATTCACGCCATGTACTTCAGGAAAAGCATTTGATCTCGTTTCGCTTTACTGTTTATGTAAACAGGAAGCATCTTACTCGTCATCTCAACTTCACGCCAGTAGTAAAATTTACTCAGTACTCGAGTATACTCGAGTAGTTTCAGATGTACCAAAATATATACTATTAATTCACATTTTTGGAAATAAATAAGGGATAAATAAATAAAAAAGCTTATTTAATTTCATTGATACATTTAATTCATTTTACTAAACACATATTTTAAAAATAACAAAGAATTAAATGTTTCAAATTTAAGATTTGTTCTAATTTTAGTTTTAATTATTCCCGCAGTTGAAAAAAACTCTCTCGGTAGCTGTGGACGTTGGTTTTATCGTTAGCAATGAATTGAATAGTGTATCTAATTTATATGTCCGCTGCTTAAAAGAATCTAACTTTTTAAATCTTCTTTTAAATTTTGACTACAAGAATGTTTAATGAATTTAGTTTTCGGTTTATGAGATATCGATGAAATGGCATTTTTCAACTCTTGTTGAATAGGATCTTTATCTTTAAAATATACATATAATAGGGCATATAGAGAACTGAAAATTTGGCTATTTGTAAAAAAAAATAGTTGAGCATGTGTAGAAAAAAATAAAAAATAAATATTTTCCATGTCTTCTTTGTGTAATCAATCATAATTCGAAAGCCACGTCGATTTTACCACAGAAAAATACAATAGGTAACTATTTACTTCGGAGATATAAGTGAATATTTACTTAAATACAATAGCTCAATAATGCACGCATGGTGGGAAGGAAGAAGGCGAAAGACAATTAAGAGATAAATTTCATTAGCAGAATAATTCAACAACTGACATATTGTATGGGATGGTAGACGTAAGAAGCCAAATAATAATTACTTACGTCTTCGTATACCAAGTGCGATATTCGCTCCTCTGAAAGCTCAATTAGCAAAACGCGCTAAGTGGGAGATACAATAAATTAAAAAACATGAGAAAGTTCTACAAACGAAACAATGTTCTCGCGATGAACTTAACCTCATTTTTACATGTAAAATGACGAGGAAAGAAAAATTATTGCTATAAAATATCGGAAACAAAAGCTTCTTTATTAGACTTTGTTTTTCTTTCTGTTTGACAACGAAGTGTAACACGTGTTTATATTTAATCTATATAGCGGAAGTATAAGTTTCAATAAAAATGACGTTTTAAATCATCTTACAAAAAGATTATTATTTATTATACTTATTATTTAGGGAGATAGAAATATACAAACAGTAATGTGTGAGTAGCAACCACTGCATTTTAGCCGAGCGAAACAGTCGTAAAAATGTTATGAGTTAGACAGAGAGTGCAATACATACAATATTCGATTGAGATCGCGGTACAACAGCGGAAGTACACGTGCACATTGTTCTTACATGCTACAAACTTTTAAAAAGCTTATTCCGTTATCTAACTTTGCCAAGTTTTTAACTGTCATAACATTGTTTATTTGTGATTCGGAAAATTTTCACAATGGCCAGACAATATCTGACACAGGAAGAAATGAATAAAATTGCTGAAGAGTTTAGTGATAGTGATACTGATTCCGATAAAGATTTTGAGAACATTGCGGGTATTTCGGATGCCAAAGATATGGAGAATGATGAATGTTGTGGTCACCATATTTTTAAGGAATACCTACTAATAATATAACAAATTTTAAAAAATATTTTCATTGAATATGATGAAACTGCGTCAGTTAAATATAATTTCTTGGAATGTTCACAAATTCACAGAATGAATATAATCTAGTTAGTATTTTAGTAAAGATCCCGATATTTTGTTATTTCTTATAATTAAAAATATGTTTCCATTAAGAGTTTGTGTTTTTATTGCAAATGTTCAAGCACATTTGAGTGACAGATTTGTAATGTGTTTTTATGGTAATAAAATTGTTCATTCAGAGAACGAATTTACGCGGCTGTGCTTTTATTTTGACACCATGTCTCCATCCATTTCCCTTCCGCCAGGCCCCCCCGCCCCTTTCGCCAGTGCCCCTTGTCGACCGACAATTACAACACGCGACGATCACGCTTTGTAAAGTTTCAAACGTCTTCGAGACATATTCAAGGTTTCTTACGCCTATGTATATATTTTTTGTAAATAAAATTTGGATAGAGATGTTTTAAAGCTAGGATCGAGTATTTACTCGAGTATTATTCAATATACCCGAGTATCGAGCACTTGAAAAATGGACGAGTATACTCGAGTATCGAGTACTCGATACTCGAATTGGAGTCTCTAATGGCCATATCCGGATCCAAGATGAACACAGGTATTTATCGTGCTTGTGCGAAAGCTCTGATACGTTTGTTCTAAGAGATATCGGTCTGAAAATCTGAGTGAAGTGTTGAGTTTCGGTGTTGCTTTAGATCGCTATGACAAGTAATAAATTTAATATGATAACTGCACACAATTCATTATGTATGTATAAAATTATGTTTTTTTCTACCGTAACCGTCGATTTTTGATTCCAATGGATTGGATTGGAAAAATTTACTTTAAATCCGTTCTTCCAAAACTGTTGCCTGCAAAGGCCCCCCTTAAATCTGAAAAAAATATCCACGCCCCAACCCCCTGAACAAAAAGCACGCTTTTTACGGACACAAGTTTGGGAAGCATTTATTTAAAAGCACCACTAATTCTCGTGTGCCAATAATGAAGAAATCGCACTTTAAAAATTGTTTTCAGAATTGCTCATATGTTTATAAAAAATGTTCTATAATCAGTCTGAAGCAGTGATGCATAACCTGCGGCCCACGAGTCACATGCGGCCCGAAATGACACTTAATGCGGCCCAATATCACCTTTTTATCTTCGGAACTTTTCGCGGACGACGGAAGAACACTATAAAATAGTAAATTTTTTAATCACTCTAAATAACGGCAATTTCTTCACTTTCACCCATGCGGCCCTCGAACATCTGAAAATTAATAATCTGTTTTTTTTGCCAAAAATTTTGTGCATCACTATTATAAATATTCGTAAAATTAACGTATATGCGCTCACAAAGGTGTGTAATAAATATTTAAAAACAAGCATTGAATTTTGATACATATAATAAATTGATAATTTTACTCAACGTTTAAGTTAAGTGTAAAAAAGTGAATAAGCTATCTCTAATACACGTTTAAAACATAGTTCTGACGAAGGCGTAAGCCGAAATAGCTATCAACAAATATATAAAAATAATTTATGTAGAACTAAAATACATTTTTATTTTTCTTATCGTATTATAATGGAGTTCTACCAAGTAAATGTCTACTCAATCAATAAAAAAGTGAAATTAGTGTTACGACTCGAAGTAGATTTCAGTCGAAATTTAATTTTCATAATACCTTTCTACCAAATACTATTTAACTAGTGAAATACAATCTTTAATTATAACCAACAAATAGGGTCGATTCAAAGTGTTGGGAAGTATAAATATCGACGTCTTCATTCAGCTGTAAATGTTTTGTGCCTAAAATACAACTTAATATTAATTTAATAACGTTATAAGTTCTGGGTCGTTGTGGTAATCTGGGAAAAGCTCATTAAACCCAACGGGGTATTGGGGCACCCCTATCAAAGAAACTGTCAATATTGATAGAGCATTCGTGATAAATTGATACACATGAAACTATGCTCTGAACTGATTCTATTTGCTGTATATAATTGTCATGTTAAACTATGTTTGTATTATTTAGTTTTTGAACATAAAATTACTCAGCCAATACGTTTTACGTTTAATATTTCTTTAAACTGTTGACTGAATCATCTTTATAAGTACAATAAATCAAACAGTTATCTATCTATCTTCTATCTATATATATAAAAATGAATGTCTGTATGTATGTCCGCTATGGACTACTAAACCGCTCGACCGATCGATGTGAAACTTTACAAATTTATTGAGTGCACCCCCGCGATGGTTTCTGGCCTACCAACCCCTCCCCCAACCTCCCCCCAACCTCCCCCCCCAATTTTTTTTTTAAACTTTAAGAATTTTTCGAGTTCACTTCTTCGAAGGTTTTTGGCATACCCCCACCCCACTCCCCCCAAAAATTGATATCGATTTTTTACAAATTTCTCAAGTACAATTCCATGAAACTTTCTGGCGTACACCCCTTCCCTACCCCACCCCCCCAATCCCCACTACAATTGCTGGCGTAGCAACGCGCGCAGGGTACAGCTAGTAAGATATAAAAATATCGTACAAATAATGATTTCCATGTTAATAATGAATTCATTTAAATTAATATTATGAAATAAACAAATTATTCTGAACAGTTGAATTGTCTATTTGACCCAGAAGTGACTAAGAAACTTTTGGGAAAAATAACATTAAGTGTTTTTTTAAGTCTTAGTATTTAGAATTCATAAAAAAATAGGTTGATAAAAAATGAATTTATTTATTAGTAAACAAGCAGTAAGAAGTTGAATTGACTGCATTTTTACTAAGAAATTCATATACTTTTAGCAAGTTTTAATTTCTTCAAAAAATATTTTTAGGGTATTTTAGTTATTTAGAAAATGGCATTCATAATTCAATTTGAGAAATTTTGCGCTTTTCCTTAAAAAGGCAATATAGAAGGGGTACACAGGTGTCAATAGTTTGGGAAACACTGGTCAAAGTCAAATAGATTATGGCCTATTAGAAAAAAGAGCTCACACTATGCTTGGCCAAACCTTACAACGCAATATCGAGCTGTACACGCCCCCTCTAAGACATCAGTTCAACGCATCCATCGTACAATGTTGTTAACTTTGAGTCCAGAATCAGACATGATATGCTTCATACAATTGGTATTAAATTATATTATACATAATATGGCCAAGGCAATCTTCGTAGCTAGTGTTGCAGCTCGCTTGACTCTCAGACGGTGCGCAATTTAATTATTATTTCGAGCTGTGCATTCCCCGACTTGCTTTGTGGAATTAATATTCGCACCAGAAATAATATGAGCGCATATTCAATGTAACAAATGCGACTGACTTCTTGTTCAAGTGTTGTTTGTTTGTTTTCTGCACAATAGGCTTGAATGCTGTTATTAATAGAACATCTTTCTCTTACAACGGAACACTAGTACGTATTTAAACTGAAACATATAACATTATATTAAGTTATTATTTTGATAGTTTTAAGCGAATAAATTTAAAATGCCTGTCCGGTCCGTGGCGCAGTGTCAGCGGTGTTGGCTTACGTGCCGAACCACCCGGGCTCAATTTCAGCGGATTTTTTCAGTCGAAAAATCTGTTCAAAGGCATGGGTGTTTGTGTTGTTGAAAATTCCTTCCCACCTCTCCGATCCCCCAAAGAGCGACGCATAGTGACAGCGATTAGCTAATCACTAGTCCTGCCCAGTCCTCGTATCCTTTCTATCCCTACTCTCTTCGAAAAAAAGACAGGTTGAGCAACTGAATAACAAGCAGTTCTCGTAGAAAATCATATTTTGAGATAAACTCCGTGAGAAGTCCATATGCTCCAAGTTGGAAACGGACATGGTTAAAAAAAATTAAATAACTGTCAATGTCAATGTTTTTTTTCCTACTGAAACTATACGTGAAGTTTGTGAAGTGTACGAAGCAGGCTCCTAATGGTCCTGGTCCTGGTCATCTTTCTTGCTAGATTAAGTACAGGCTTAGTATATATTTCCCTTTCCCGCATGTGTGCTAGCATTGGCAAAGTATTGGCGCTCTACATGATTCTGTAGACTGATTTAAGTCTCTATGTAATCTTAAATAAAAACCCCTTACGAGAATGATTATCTTAGCAAAAGATTCAATTCTCACCAATAATTTATCGTAATGTTGGCGTAAGCTAGAATATTTTACTATTCCTATAGCATACATGTCTCACACCTAACTGAATAAACGAACCTGATTCGCAATTTAAGATTTATCTTTTAATGCGTTTAAAAGGAAGCTGGAAAAGCTTATTATAATTAGTGAAAATCACATTAGGACCAAATATTATTAAAAGGAAAGGTGTGATATTTATTCACTGAGATATTCAGCAGTATACCAATATCACCTCCCTGACAATATAGGACCTGTTTACGAAGAAAACAGTTTATACCAATCTCAGACTAGGTCCTGAAACTGCTGTAAAGAACTTCTTTTATTCAAAGTTTTAATTTGTTAAATATTTCTTACTGTTGATATAATAATTGGATGCACTTTAGATAAGCAATCTAATCAACAGCAGCGCAATCAGTTGTTTGTCAATTTACGTCAAATTTTAGTGAATTTTTGTACTGTGTACTCTAGTGTAAAATATTGCAAAGGTAATTTATGATATACACATTATCATCATAAAATGACGCCGGTATTCAAATTATTCAACAAGTGTCATACAACAATAAGGGAGGTGTGTATTTTGAGTAAATTTCATCAGAACATTTGCAATAATCAAACAAAATTTACCCAGCATACACTTCATAATGTGGCCATATGCAAATTTTAATTAATGCAATCAACAAAATGGAGTTAATATGAAAACGCTATGCAAAGCCGGAAGATAATATCAATATAAGCATTGAGTTGTTTCGTTGACAAAGTTCCATTTTAATTAATAATGCAAATGTATCGTTTTACCAAAATATTGCATTTATGATTTTCATTTCCTGGCCGTAATTTATGTGGATAACGTTGACAATGTGCAAGGGATTGTTACTAAAGTAGTTGCTGGCTTTAATATACCCCTTATGTGCTCATTCGTGTATGGAAATAAGATAGTAACGTTCACTTGGGATACATTAAAATATATACATGCTAATAATGTCAAAGATACGAGGCCGTTATGAAAAAGTGCAAACACGCACATAATAAAAAGCAGGAATAATAAGTTGCTACAAGAGATACAAAATTATGCCTTTTTAATAAATACGAAATGAACAGACTAATATTTATCCATCACCGCTACTCAGGCCATTACGGAAAGTATGTAAGTGCAATTTTGAATAAATCATCTTTGTACAATACTAATTTACGTTTATTCCCATATATATCAAGTTTTGCTTCTACGAGAACTGATTGTGACTCAGTTGCTCAACCTTACTTTAATCGAAGAGAGTAGGTAGGCATTGAAAAGAAAGAAGACTAGGATATGACTATTGTTTTGCTAATCGCCTCGCTGCGCTCCACTTTTTTTGCTATTGAAATGGTGGGAAAGGTATTTAAACAAAACAAACACCCTTTGCCTTCGAGCAGAATCGATTTATAAACTGAAAAATATGCTCGTTCCGGGAATCGAACACGGGCAGTCCGTCACGGAAACCAACGACGTTGACCCTGCACCACAAACTGGGCATAATTTATTATAGCAATAAAATATTAGGAGGTTAGAACAGAAGATGTATTGTGTAACTTTTCTACAGCATTATATATACGTAGATAAGTAAATGTAAGTTTAAAAATAGTTCTGACGATGGCGGAAGCCGGAATAGCTATCAACTATATATAATATAATTTCTTTAGACCTAAAATACTTCGCTATTTTTCACCATCATATGAATATTTCACAATAATATAGAATATTCACAGTGTAGATCCAACCGGTGTATTTAAACTTGATTAATGCCAAAAATTTATCATACTGATTTAAATGAATAAACCTCTTTTTTTTTTTTTTTATTTCTACTTTCACATTAAATTTGAAAAAGGTCACAAGCGGTTTCACTCATTGCGAGCATTGTCAACTGATCCTTTAATTATATACTTATGTGGAAGATGTGCAAAAAAATGTTTTTTGCTTCTTTAGTACTATATGATCTAAATATATTGAAAGCGAACATCATTATTTTTTATTCAATAAAGAAATATCTATGTAGCCTAATATTTGTTTTCAATCAAAATTTCTTCGACGTTCTCAATTTTTATAAATAGAAAATATAAAAGGGTTGTTTTTTTAATATAAAATATAATTTTCTCCTCAGAAAAAGCTGACGATACAATAATAATGCTATTATTTTATACGAGGCGTCTTCAAGTAAAAACCGATACTACAAAAAATCTGTAGGGCTTAATTGAAATATAAAGTCTTCTCAGTTCTCACTATGAATTGACAATTTACATATTGAATTTTTTGACTATATTTACTTTAGTAAAAATTATTTATTTAAAATACACTTTATATAATAGTACCAGTTTCACATATGTGCCTGAGAAGTGAAGTGAGCCATCTGGCATTTTTGGATAAAATGAGTTAGATCAGTGTTTCTCATGTGCGGTCACCAGAGGGTTTGGGTACGGCCACCAAGAGCTTAATAGAAAAGATTGATATTTTACAAAATGCGATTTCACAGTTAATTTTGTCAAAAAAGTCTCTGAAAATGAAATATTTCATATGCAATTAATACCAAAATAAATTGACAAACACAGTTAGGTCCGTTTGACATACCTAAGAGACAACAGACTCAAAACAAAAAAAAATGCGGCCACTAGACATTTCGAAAAGACTGCTTATGTTTACGATGCGGCCACAGTGCAATTTGACGTGAGAACCACTGAGTTAGATGGAGTGTCATATTAGTTATGTCCTAAAAGGTGATTTGAAATTATTAAAAACACGCTGTTACATATTTTAATAATAGTAGAGAATTAATTATTTTAATGTGTCTCATGTCTTCATAGACTATCGTCATCATAAACTTGTCGTTTATAAGATAAGATATAAATAAAAAGTAACAAAAGAAATTCTCACATATCATAGTTAACTATGCTATGTGAGAATGGAATTGAGAAAAAAATTGAAAAAAAATATTACCTAATAGTAAAATGCACGCGTTAGACTCAGTTAAACGCAACGGTTAAACATTATACATATATTTTCTTTTATATAAGTAAATAAAATTTGTAAATAAATCTTCATTTATATATTACGAGTATTACTCGAGTATTTTCAAAATACTCGAGTATTCTCCACTATTGAGTATTCGATACTCTAATTGGATGTCTCTAGTCGCAGATCACATTGATTTCAAATATAATACTATTAAAGTATACCCAAGTACAATCTCATTCGGTTAAAAAGTTCAACCGTCAAACGGCATAAAGATTCCTCCACCGTACATTTTATGCGAAATCATAAAAAAAGAAAGGGGCGGATTAAGTGAATCCACAAGGTATACGTTCGAATACACGGCTCCTAAAAACTTTGTGTATTTTTGCTGAGCATTTAATGGTTGAAAATAAATTCGAAGAGCACTTGCTTTTGGCTTTTGAGCGTGCAGACTCAATCCCCCTCTGGAGATTTTTAATGGATTTTCTTTCATTCATGACGGTTTAATACGAGGGTAGTATAAATTCTATCTTTCGTGTCTTATAGAGAAGAAAACGGCGAATCCTTAAAAACTATTAATGTATAAAGAAAGAGATTTTACGAACGATCGTTAGATTTTTATCATGGAATAAAGTTTAAACTATCCGATTTCCGGCAAAGTTTCGTTTTTTCTTGCACGTAGTTTTCTTCATATTTGCTGAAATAAACTAGATACTTTAAGAAGAACGCTATCTTTGTAAGCCATTTTATCAAAATAGGGACAGTGCCTAACTGACGTGACCAAATGTGAGTTATGATAAGGGTCGCTATTTAAAAGATCATTTGAAGTTTGCAGAATTGGTTGGTAATAGATCGCTACTTTTAACGATTTCATTTACTAATATAACACGGAAAGAAAAATAACAATGTATTTTAGTTCTACATAAATTATTTTATATATTTGTTGATAGCTATTTTGGCTTACGCCTTCGTCAGAAATATGTTTAAAACGTGTATTAAAGATAAATTTATATTTAGTTTGCTAGACAGGGTGTTCTTATTATCTCTTTCTGTTGAAACCATATCTACGAAATAGCTATCAACAAATATATAAAATAATTTATGTAGAACTAAAATACATTGTTATTTTTCTTTCCGTATTATAATGGAGTTCTACCAACTAAATGCCTACTCAATCAATATACTAATATAACATTTATTATTCCACGTATTGTGCTACTAATTGTATTATTTGTTTCGCCTCATTTACTTATTTCGGGACTTACGATCGCAAAGCTTGCAAAAGTAATAAAGCAAGATTGATTCTAATGTTCTAAAATGGAGTTTGGGATTTTTCCTTTTTACGGGAAACAAGTAGTGGATGATAGAAACAAAACAAACACATAATTATACTAATAATGACGTTAACATTACACAATTATTAACTAATACGATGCAATCAATTTGGAAGGGTTAAACCTATTCGAAATAAACTCAACAGTGTCGAGCAACCTGTCATACTTCCTTACTGTCGATACTTTTATTTATTTCTGAAATTTCGAAACTATTTATTTTTAAACTTGTTTCATTTACTCGGAGGAGTGTTTCTACATTACTTCTCTGATTAAAATTATGAGAGTTTTTGACGTGACAACGTCTTATAAATCGATGAACGCCCGCTGCACGCACGAAAAAACATGACTCATTGTCCCGTTTGTCGCGTTACGCCGAAGGCAAGCGTGCGAGCGAGAGCGCGGATAAGCGATAGAGAGGCACGATCGGCCTACCGTTCGGATTGTGCCGCATCTATCTCTCTTCCACTCGATTGGTCGATGCGTCTGAGTAGAAAAGAGACAGCGGCAGCACACAACTTATACACCTACAGTACCTACACGTGATCTGTTTACAACTGTTTATAAAAGTATGCAATCATTTCATCAATGTTTTCTTATGACGTTGTCACGTTAAACTATCGTCCGTAAACCGACTTTACAGACAACCATTTTTTTATTAAATGATTGGCGAATTCAGAAAAATGGTTGCATCTTATATGTTTTTGAATTCTACTTTCATTTAATTTTATGATCAGTAGATGACCTTTAAAAATTACAATTTGTTACTATTAGATATATGTAAATTCATGTTCAAATTTTCGATAGGTAGACATTGGAAATATCTGATATGGTTAAAAAAAGATATCTTACTTTATTACGAAATCAGTGAAGAGAACTATGTACCCAAACAATGACAAATTATTTCGATAAGCGACAACTTTGAGACAATCTTTAATTATTTTTTAGTGGATTTTAAATATTATAAAAGTCAAAAGAAAAGTTTTGGGTAAAATTATTATTAATAATGTACAGTAAAATCCTATAACTTTATTTAATTACAGTTTTGTCATAAAGGCTTAGGTGAATTTTAACTTAGCGTTCCCGGAAAATAAAACAATTTTCGGTATATAATTGGCAACAAAAAGTTCGCAAATGAAAAGTAACTTTGTATAGTTTACAAAACATTAAGATTGCTTAATTAACTACTAAGAACTAGACGTGGGTTAATTAAAGCTTAGCCTAGCAAACTTTTTTCAGTCAAGGCTGATCTCTGTAGCTTAGTGATAAGATAATTATCCTTTCCAATCGGAGGGTTCTGGGACTCAAAACCTAAAATATTTTCACAATTCCTCACAAAATCTTCATTTCAGTGGTGTTGATCTTAAGGTGCATTTTTTTAAAAAATTTCGGCAATAGTCAAAGTCTTAGGTTCCGTGACGGACCGCACGGGTTGGAGTCCCTATATGAGCGGTTGTTTTATCGATCCTGCTCAAAGGCATGCGTGTTTGTGAAATTAAAAACTTCTTGCCACTCTCCCGATCCCAAAAAAGGCACTCGAAAAGAGCGATTAGCTAATCACTAGTTTTTTTGAAAAACAAAGGTTGAGAAATTGAGAAACACGTAGTTATAGTAGAAATAAACTACGTTAAGAGTTCATATGCTCTAAGCTGGGAGCAGACATGGCTTAAAAATGTGATAGCGAATATAAAAAAAAATTAATACTCTTTCATATGTTTTCGAATACTTTTGTTTTATTTATTAGAGTTTTGCATTAAGGGTGATTTTATTATGGTAAAAAGGTAAAATTATTACTTACGATTAGTGTAACAAAGCTTCCAAAGACCGGAGACCGTCAACTTCGACAGGTAATCCTTGTCACCCGTGCCATTATACGAAGGATTGTTCATCTTTTCCTCCGTATGCAACCACTGATTGGTCGTTATCGCGACCAGCACGATGACTGCGCTCAAGGTCGCAGTCAACGGCGTGAGGACCCAGAGGCACGTCACCGTGGCGTCCAGCTGAACTGTAGAAGGAACCCCCGGTATAGAATGCTGGACTATCGAACTCGCACTGCCACCATATAAATTAACACGACAAGAAGCGGCACTCTGATGGCCTGGCGATAGCGTATTCCTTCGGTTATTTGGGTAGGGTTCGATTGAATCTGTACACTCAAATGTTCCTCTATTGTATGATGAATTATCGCAGTGTCTTCTCTGGGTGTAAAACGATGGAGGACTCACTGTCGAGTTTCCAACTGTTCGTCTGTCTATCGTAGCGCTCACTGACAGGGGCTGTATGTGGTGTGATTTGTTGTGAATAGTCGCGGGTGATGATACCACGTGATTAAGCTGCCGGAAGTGGTTCGATTGGACCGGATGTTGCTGGTAATATCGCTCTGTTTGCCCTTGCATAGGCACCCGTTGCATAGTTCATCTAATTTGCGACGGGACAATGCGATATGTGTTTCAATAATGTTTAATCGGTTGTTAATATTCACACTCACTTATCCTTTTACTTTCAATTGAACTGATATAATTCGTGCTAAAATATTCATTCACAGCGTGCTCAGTTATTCCACAGAAACATTTACACTACAAATATAATTTCACAATTGCATAGTTTAAAAAATACAACAAAAACCCAAAAAAAAACACACTCAGTTAAAAGTCTTTTAAATAATTGTCAATATAAAGTAGCGTGCAATAGTATTACTTTTTCTGGCATCTTTTACTTTACCATTAACGTTCACTTTTTGTAGTTTCAACTTTATTTTTCTTGTTTTGTACACCACCTGAAAAAAAATAAAGAAGATTTATTATAATGACATGTTTTGTTCAGAAAATTATACTGCCTTTCCAATGAAGGCAGTAACTCGCAAAATTTTGAAATTGAGTAATAAATACCATTCGCTTAAAATTTTTGAAAGTTATAAAATGGTGGTCACTTTTAAAGCAGTATATTAACAAAATTTCTATGAAAAAAATCAACATCTACTTAAAGTATTTCTTAGCAAAAAGACATCAACTCGAGGTGTCTTGGTAAAAAGGCAGTCAATACAACTACTGGCTGCTTGTTTACTAATAAATTAATTCATTTTGCATCAACTGCTTTTTATAAATTCTCAGAACTAAAACTTCAAAAAAGACTGAAGGCAGTATTCTGGTCTAGGATTCTGAAAAAGCCGTTTTTTTTATTGCATATTTTCAATGTTCAATTCTTGGAAAATATGTTTTGTTCAAATTGTCTTGATTGCTAAAGATAAAGTTTTTAGTGGCGTAGAATCTAACCAATCTGAGCGGTTTTTAAATTTGCCCGAAACTTTAAACACGTTTTTCTCGGAACTATTTTTCGGTTTTTTTCAAAAATTGTTGCCTTGATATCTCAAGTTCTACAGAACCGATTTAGATGAAATTAAATGTGAATTTTTTATACGTTACTTTATGGTATATACTAGGATTGTAAAAAAAAAACAATTTTTACTATTTTTAAAAAATTCGGAAAATCAACGGGGGAAAAAATAGATTTTTTTTTTCAAACCTCCGCCATTTTGCGAAAAAATATTTTTTTGATTTTATTCTAGTATATACCAGAATTGCATTTTTACTGATTATGAATATATTTTTTTTTATTTCATGTGACTAGAAAACACTAGACCCCCTACTTAGTCTTTACTACTACCAGCCTGTAACTTTTTAGGTTTTTATTTTTTTGTATATTTTTGTAATATTAATAAATATCTGGTAAAAAAATGGACAGTAAAACTGTAATTACTATAGCACTTGCAAAAATACCTAAAATTTCTATACCGGAATACTGCCAATGACATTTTTCGGTTAGTGACAAAACTCATGAAAAAGTTCAAAATTCAAACAATTCAAATTTGATCAAGCATCCTCAGTCGATGTCCTTAATAAATCATATCGTACTTATTATAATTTCTTTAATGACCTATGCAATTGTTATAGTTTTGAAATTTTTGATGGATTCGTTAGTAGCTTTGTGAAAAATTATTGTGTATACTGTATAGTAAAGTTATTACGAGTAACTTAAAAAAAAGTACAATTTTCTTTTATATACTGGTGTCAATAATAAAGACCAATTTATTTTACTTAAAACAACTTGTTTGTGTAACTGTTTGTTCTTAAAATAAGACTTTCTTTTACGAATTCTTTTATAAAACAATTAACAAACTTACACGTTATTATTATATGGAACGAGCAAAGTTCTGGTGAGTTGGCCACCTGTTTCTTAAATTAATTAACACTCCAAACGTCTGTTTTTTGCAAAGAGAGAAGGCTTTTTCTTTTCCGGCGCCTGTGAGCGAGTTTTCTTTTGTGATTTCTCTTGTGAAATCGAAACAAGATTGTGGTATACTTTGCAAATTGCGAACGGAAAAAATCACAGATGTTATACATTATTGTTTTTCTTACCTTTCTGTTTTTCTTTCCAAAATACCTGCGGTCTTGTTTACTATACCTTCTGACATATTTTAAACGTTAGTCAATATTCAGAGAAAAAAGGTTAGCTCGGGGCTACTGTAAACAACATATTTTATTTTATTTCGCTTA
This sequence comes from Himalopsyche kuldschensis, assembly GCA_028554975.1. Classification (NCBI taxonomy): domain Eukaryota; kingdom Metazoa; phylum Arthropoda; class Insecta; order Trichoptera; family Rhyacophilidae; genus Himalopsyche; species Himalopsyche kuldschensis. Next base: position 6,085,633 of record JAHFWI010000019.1, on the reverse strand, counting down.
AATTGTTTTGTGTGTATTCAATACTGGCGTTAAAATACACACACCAAACAAATAAGATACAAAAATAAAAATAAATACTTGTATCCGAGTAATAAATGTAATAAGCGGCGGTTGAGGTTTTCACGGGATCAAACCCCAAAGTCAAAATTTTTAAATTAGTTTTTTTAATCGGTTTTCTAATTTGCATTCAGAGGCAAAGCTTAAGCTGAAGTCTTAAGAAGACCATATGAATAATATTGGCAGCGGAAATTATTATTTCACTTTTAAGGTTTTCACTTTCAATACTAAGTGAAGTGGCATTATAGTATAAATACTAAGACATTTTTAGTACTCAACATAGCTTATTAGATCAGGACCGGCCTCGTTCATCGCGATCATTCATCAGTTTATAATTCTCGCGAAGAACGAAACCGGTTCTCATCTAATGAATCCAATGTAGAATGAGTACTAAAACAGTTTAAATTTGAATTTTTTGAATTTTGTACTTTTCCATGAGTTTTGTCGCTAACGAACCCGGGTTTCGCCTTTCGGTATCTTCAGGCATTCCAAGTGCACGGATGTACTTGAACTGACGCGTAGTAAACAGTTTGTATCGTTTATATACATACATTTTGGCTAACAACACGAAACTTCAACACTCATTTACTGTAGAGTTCAGTCAATCTTGCCGTACTAGCAATGTTGATATAATTCAGTATTTCGACTGAGGGTGCTTGATGGAATTTCAATATCAAATTTGAATTTTTTGAATTTTGTACTTTTCCATGAGTTTTGTCGGCACTTGGAATGCCTGAAGATGCTGAAAGGTGAAACCCGGGTCGTTAGCGACAAAACTCATGGAAAAGTACAAAATTCAAAAATTCAAATTTGATATTAAAATTCCATCAAGCACCCTCAGTCGAAATACTTAATTATAAAACAGTTTTATTACATCATTTGTATTTTTCCATTACCTTTGTCTCTAACGATCCGAGGTTCACCGCACTAATAAGCTTGAACTAAATCATTGATGCACTTTTAATGCCTCAAAATGCCAAAATGTGAAACTTGGGTCGCTAGCGCCAAAACTTATAACTACGATATTCAAAAACAAATCTTTTTTTTAATTAACATTTATATTTTACCTTTTCAAAAAATAAAAATCAACATTCGTTTATGATATTAAGATTCTTCATATAAAATTTAAAATAACTATGATTATTCCACGTACTGTGCTACTAACTGTGACACGTGTTTCGCCTCTTTCTGAGGCATCTTAAGACTTACTATCGCAAAGTTTGCTTAAGAATCGAATGTTTATTTATAAGAAATATGTTTATTTGTTTGCATGTTTCGATTCGATAGCCCTCTCTTGATTCCATTATAAGGGAAAAATCCCAATCTGATTGATTGCAGCTCATTAGTATCATTATCTGATTGCATTGTTTCGATTCTATCATCCCTTCCTTGTTTCCTTTAGAAGGAAAAAAATCCAAAATCCATTTTGTAATTTCATTTTTTTTCAATTTAATTTACTATGAGTTGTTTAACTTGCTTACGCTTGCTTCATTACTTCCTAAACTCCATTTTGTAATTTCATAATTTTAAAATGTTTTAATCAATCTTGCTTCGTTACTTAAGCAAACTTTGCGATAGTAAGTCTGAAGATGCCTCTGAAAGAGGCGAAACACGTGTCACAGTTAGTAGCACAATACGTGGGATAATCAAAATTATTTTTAATTTTATATTCAAATGAACTTCCACAAAGTTACCGCCGAAACCATCGAAAGTATTAAGATTCTTCATTGGAAACTGAAAAATTAATATTTGTATTAAAGTAGGGTTTTAATATATACGACACATCCACAGATAAAAAATCATGACTTCAACCATTTTACCTCTATCTTTTCATTGGTCTGTATTTGATATATTATGTATACGTTAATATCATTATTATTACTGTGGAAGGTCCCCTAATTGTACCTCCGTACTTAAAATATCCATCCGTTTGATTCCGGCTATCAATTTATATTGAGGCAATAAAAAATTACAAGGGTCGCCTTAAATTTAAATTGAAACATTATATTATTATTTTATCTTCGAAGCCTTGAGTGGATTTTTTGACGAGCCTAACTTTTCTATTTGATGGCACTGCAAGTTTTGAGGCGCGTTGGCGTCAAAGTTCTTCCCATCTCTTTCGTTTCTATGTTTAGTTTTTATATTGAAGTTGCATTCCCTTCCCATCACTGCTGCCAAAAGGGCGCGATCACTTCAGTTCAAAGGGTCGGCACATTTTTATTTATACTTATGGAGGCTCATCGAGAAGAATGACTCTCGGTCTATAACGATTCTCTGATGTCTTCTCGTCATAATCCTGCAGTCAAAAGTAAATAAACACTTTTGTATAGAAATATATAAATATTCCTGTATATGAGTAAGACTTTTTTATTTCAAAATAGCCGGTTTGCAAGTTGGCAAGCGTCGCAATGGCACTCAAAGATAGAAAGTGTTTTTGTTTATTGAAGTGCTTTCAGATGCACAATATTTTAGATAGTAATAAATAATTTCGATTTAATTTCACGTACATTGACGGTATCAATAACATTTGCCGTTTGATGTTTGTCTTTTGCTGATTGTCTATGGTATGAAACACGCGCCACTTACTGAAAGTTAATTGTACTTTACCTATAACCTTTGCGCAAGTGCAACAATAAATTGTCAAAATTTACGGTATGTCACCGCATAAAATATGAAAAAAAAAACATTGATTTTTATATAAAAGACCTACTGTAAGTTGATTTTACTATACCTATAACCTTCATGCAAGCTATAAGTTGACAAAGTTTTATCGCAATCGAATGTACGGTATGGCAACGAAAAAACATTGATCTTTATATATTAGTTTTAGAATAGATAGTCTCTGGCATTATTTTAGATACATTCTATTGTCTCTAATTTGAGAAGCTTTCGATCAATACTGGCTTAATTTCAGTGGGTCGGCTTAAAAAAGTTTAGTAATCTAGTGATCAACACTTCTGAGCTTTCGCCCCGTTTGTGGTCCACGGGTTAAATTCATTTAAAAACAACTTCAAATACTATATTCTCACGAATAAGTTTTTGTTTAAAGACTTCCCTACAATTCCGCTTTATCGTAAACGGGACGACACGTGAGCGATTGGATAATTATTTTATTTTATGGCCCAATCTTTGCAATTCTAAGCCTTTCAAAAAAATGAGTCAAGCCGATCTTCTTTATGCACGGATGATACATTCTAAAGACTATCGTGCAAAAGAAACCGTGTAAAAAAGATAAGGCGCCCATATAAAAGTGGTACATAAGTTCCATTACAAATCAATTCAAAATCGAATTTGTTTATTAGTTATATTTCACAACCGTACAAAAAGAGGCAAACGGAACGGCTGACTTTTTTAGAATAGGAAATTTGATTTTATTTGTGTATCATTTAATAAATCACTTTATTTACATTCTTGACATATTTACAACACCAACCGATTGATATACCTTGTCATTAGTACTTCTCAGTTTGCTATTAATGGTCCTTTTTCTATTGTATGTAATCAGTTGATAATGAGCGTGATGAGATAAACCTTCCCTGATCATGATGAAACATATGTCTAAGAATAGATGTACCATTATAACTTGTCCGTTAGCGAGAGCTAACAAAAATAACTTAATAAGGTGGCCATCGCATGAGTGATGTTAAAATACTCAACCAAAATTGTTTAATTACATGCACATGCTAATATCCGAGATAATAATGAAGAAAAATCCGTATACACTTGGGCCTCGTATAACACGGTTATTTGTTTCAACAAAAACAACGTGTACTACGAATCCGTGTTATACAAGGTTTGAAATTTATACTTAATTAGGGAACTTATTCTTCTTCGTTCAATGTGCAATCCTCCATGGAATTATTTTTTTCTTTTTTCCTTAAACCGTGTTATATAAAGCGTGTTGTATAAAAATATGTGACAATTTATACATCCGTGTTGTATAAAACCGTGCTTTACGAGGCTCAAGTGTTTACGTGTATTTTTGTTAAAACAATACAACTTAAACAGCTAGTGAAGATATCTATTCTATGGGGACAATTTTAGTTCCAAATTCGGCGGCGGCCAAGTTATGATAGTACACCTAAAGTAAGATTTTTTAAAATATAATGCCTTTCCACTAAGAATCTTCAGTTGAGATTCGGTAGTATTTTATCTTTATTTTAGCTAAAACTATTTACAGTCTATTCCTTCGTATAAATGTATGGTCTTTTTTGAATGGAGCCCCTACTTATTTGCAATTGTAATAAATGTAATTGAACTTATCTATATATTTTCTATAAATCCACTGTAATATGAAAATTAATATAGTTTCACAATATCTATACAATGCTGACAGCTTTTCTATATCATTCTCTCATCAGAACGAGGCCTAAGCGGTTGCTATACCAACTCAAGAGAGATATACAATAAATTATCAGATGGTGGTTTTTTATCATCCGACTTTCCCTAACCCCGGCCTTGAAACTTAAGATGATTACAACCAATCAAAACGCTTCATACATATATCAAAGAGTATACAAATAAATTTCATACAAATTTATGAGTATGACCGAAATGAAATGAATTTTATAGATGTGTATCGTCGGTATAAAAGGATCACGGACGTTAACAGTAGAGACTCCAATTCGAGTATCGAGTACTCGATACTCGAGTATACTCGTCCATTTATCAAGTACTTGATACTCGAGTAATTTGAAAAATACTCGAGTAATACTCGTAATTTATAAATGGGAATTTTTTCTACTGCGGGAATAAAAACAACAAAACTTTCAAACAAATTAAAATTTGAGACGTTTATCCTCTATTATTTTGGAAACACATATTTTATAAATTGCCCTAGTGATCAGATGAACCCGGGTTCAAGTTCCAGCAAGGTCAGATTTTTTCAATTGAAAAAGAGATATTGGACATGGGTGTATGTTAGTTTTCGTCGAGTTGTTCTTAACTGATTCATTATTTATCATCAGTATGAATTTCGCAATTAAAAATATTTGGCTCATTGGCATTAGCTGTAATGCGAAATATTTCATTACATTTAAAAAAAAAAATAAGCCTATTTATATATTTATAATCTATTTATATGTACATACATATATACACAAATTAATAATAAATATTTTCGTACATCTGATACTACTCGAGTATACTCGAGTACTCGAGTATTTTTAAATTGTACTACTCGATACTCGAGTAGTTGAAATGTCGAGTAATTGGAGTCCCTAGTTAACAGCAATCCACTTAGGATACCAAATTACTAAAGAAAATTTCTATATTTAAGACGACATGAATAAACTTCTCGATTCGAAAATCTCTGTCTTTAATTTTCATATTAAGGGAATTATTGATTTTCCGGAGAAAATCACCGTTTTATCAAATGATGAGTTAACTTAGTAATTTTACTTCAATAAATCGGCCAAATATTCCTAGTTTTAGTATCATCAAAGTTTTCCCATAAGCTATTTTTATTTAATATAAAAATGGTAGATTGATTGACATGGTCAAATCTAATATATAAAAATCAGCATTTGATTGTTGGTTTGCACCCTATGCTCTGCCATACCATTCATCCGATCGCAATGAAACTTTGACAAACTTTTTGCTTGCACTTGCGCAAAGGTTATAGGCATAGTAAAATCAACTTATAAATAGTAGGTCTTTTATATCAACATCGATGATTTTTAATATTTTATGCACTGTCATACCGTTTATTTTGACAACTTATTGTTGAAATTACACAACAATGTCATCGATACCGATCAATGTTATGTGACGACACGTGTAAATTACAGTTCATATTGTCAATAATTCAACATAATCAAATTATATTGTAGTGGAAATTGATTATTTCAAATGGAATGACACCATTTTACCGAAGATTTTTAGTAAACAATATAAAATATATTTATTTGTATTATTATAAAACACTCGGAGCAAAAATAAAACGGCATTTAAAGTGTAGCAAAAGCTTTTCTCTGCTTATGCAACAGGCTAGCGAATACTTGAAATATGATATATTTAATGCGGCGCAGCCTTAAAAAGCTCGTATCGCTTCCACTGCCTCGTTTCTTGTTTACTGAGCGATTGCTTTAATTGCGAAGATAGCAAATCAGCTCGCGAGCGGAAAATAAATAAACGAAAGCCCGAACGATAAATGTCATGGGAAGTGAAAATGCATAGATGCGCAATTTTTCTTTGTTACATATTAACTGTGTAAACACAATTTTTAATTTCAGTTTTGCTTTATTGTTTGCGTGTTTTTGATGAATATTCAAATTGAAATTAATTTAGACTCTCAAACAATTTCATGGCAATACTAAAAATATTCATGTTCAACACTATTTTAACTTACAAATAATAAAACATTTTTAGTACTTATTCCACATACAATTAATTGGATCGGGATCGGATTCGCTCATGGCGAGCATTATCATTCAATCGATATGACAACATTATCGTCAGTTGATTTTTCTCACCATGAGCGAAACCGGTCCTGATCCAATAAATTTTATGTGGGACAAGCACTAAAAATGTTTTATTATAATGCCATTCCACCAAGTATTGACAGTGATCACCTTAAAAACTATTTTAACCCTTTACACTCCTCAATATATTATTTTTTTCTTCCATCAACTCCTCAATAGATTTGAGGAATTGATTAATATCACAATATTTGCCTATTTATTAGCATGGTTAAAAGAAATACCGAAAAATAAACCACATTGTGACACTCTTATTAGGATGTGAGCACAAAATAGAGAAGTATTGTGTACCTTTTTTATAACTGTATATACATACATATATTTATTTATTTACTGGCAAAAAACTATAAAAAATACATGGCATTACAGCAAGCGCCAATGCGCCATGCAATTGATAAATTAATAAAAATTACATAAAATATTACACAAAAATAAGAAACAGAACAGAAACATATTATTTACATAAGAAGACAAAATTTTTAACAAAGCATCAAGTTCACTGCCGAAGATGTCCACATCAACAGGTAGCGCATTTATCAGCCGAATAGCCCTTGCAACTGGAGATTCAAAATACCTACGTGACAAACAAGTTTTGACAAAGAAAATTGATTTGTCTTTGTTACGACCACGTAGGTAAATGCTGGGAGTATACAAATTTAAATTTTCAAGGATGTCAGGGTTATCAACTTGGCCCAGAAGAAGAAGAGAAAAATGTTTTAATATTGAAATTAATCTTCGAGCTTCAAGCGAGTGAAATGACAGCATTCCTAAAAGAAACTTGGTTCGATATATATATAGATAAGAAAATGTATACTTTCGATGGATACGTCGGTAACTTTGTGGAAGTTAATTTTAAAATAAAATTTAAAATGACTTTGATTACTCAAAGTATTGTGTTACTTATTGTGACACATGTTTTGTCTCTTTCAGAGGCATCTTCGGACTTTCTGTCGCTTAATCCATTACTTAAGCAAACTTTGCGATAGTCCGAAGTCCGAAGATGCCTCTGAAAGAGGCGAAACAAAATTTTATCGCAATCAGATGAACGGTATGGCAATGCATAAAATACTAACAAAAATAAATACATACATACATTAATTTGTTTATATAAAATTATTTCATCATATCTCGTTGCAATGACTGAAACCAGTCATGAGGTCAGAGGCATCTTAAGACTTACTTTCGCTTTATCTATGACTGAAGCAAACTTTGCGATATTATTTCGGAAGATGCCTCTGAAGGTGAAAAAGGCGAAACACGTGTCGCAATTAGTAACACAATACGTGAAATAATCAAAGTTATTTTAATTATATACTAAGAAAATGTAAGTTTAAACATAGTTCTGACGAGCTATCAACTATAAATATTATAATTTTTGTAGAACTAAAATACATTGTTATTTTTCCACCGTGCTAACAGCAATCAATATGAAAATATTCTTTCATGTAATATTCATTCAGAATGAATACATTTTTACTGCGCGGTCTTTTTCTTGACTGCTGGCAGCAAATTTAAGCACTCTGTTAAATGTGCATAATACTGGAACTCATAATCATCATCATCAAGGAAATCTCTCCGGAGTGGAAGATCATAGACACGCGTAATCACCGCCAAAAGCGAGAACCGAAATGCATCAAGCTTAAAAAAGCTACGCTTCTACGTCATGAATAAACACCCCGTTTTACCCCTATTTGCGGGAGGAGAGACTCTCCCTTAAAATATTCTCTCTTCGCCGATGTCACTTTTTGGTAAAAGTCTTTAGTTTTATTCATCGAAAAATGTTAAGCTAGTATCATCATCTATTTATTTTTGTAATACGACTGGCTGCGATTTAAGGGAGAAACGAGTAATTCAATTGAGTCTTAAAGCCCACTCTATTATAATGTTTCAATGAAATGCCCACAAAAAAGCTTGTATTTATACTGTCGTTCTATTGATTGAGTTGACATTTACTTGGTAGAACTCCAGTATTATGAGGTGAAAAAAATAGCAATGTATTTAAATTCTACAGAAATTATTTTATAATTTGCATTTACTCATCCTTATATATATATATACCGTTGAAGACAGGAACAGAGAAGAATATGTATTGTGTATCCTGTCTACAACGGTATATAAGAATGAGTAAATTGAAGCTTAAAATATAGTTCTGACGATGGCGTAAGCCGAAATGACTATCAACAAATATATAAAAAAGGTTTTTTTAGAATTTAAATGCATTGTTATTTTTTCACTGTATTACATTTATAATGACGGCCAAACTAGAAACTGGTAGAAGTACCTAGCATTGAATAGTGAAACTAGTTAACCACAATTACAAATTCAGAGTAATTTTAAGAACTATTTGTTTGATGATCAATTGTTGCTGATGTAATAGAAACAAAAATTATGTTGAAGTTAGGGCAGCCCTAAATGAAAGTTTTATAAAAAATCGAATACGTTTTCAAAATTGTCATTATTTTTTATATTCGTTGATGGCTATTTCGGCTTATGCCATCGTCAGAACTATACTTTAAGCCTACATTTACTCATCCTTATATACAATTGTAGACGTGAATATATATTCTATCTAAATAGCTATCAACAAATACATAAAATGATTTCTGTAGAATCAAAATCCATTTTTTTTTCACCGTATTATACTGTCGTTCCAAGCAAGAAGTCAAAAAGTGACTATGACTAAGTTTTGTGAAAAATTACATACCGTGTTTTTGAAGTTTTAGTAATTTGAACAAAAAAAAGCATTTGATGCGAAAAATAACTAAATTATAGTGCAAAGAAGCAGTAAAAATTGCATTGACTGACTCTTTGCTAAGGAAACTAGAGTCACTGCGTTTTTGCTAAGAAATTCTTATACTTTTAGCAGAAGTTCATTATTTCACAGAGGATTTTTAACAGAATTTTAGTAAATACTGCTTTAAAAGTGAGCACCATATAAAGCTTTGAAAAATATTTAGCAAACAGCATTCATAACTAAATTTAATAAATTTTACGAGCTACTAATATTTTAATTAAAAATAATTAATGCTCATGGAAAAGTAAAAAATTCAAACGATTCAAATTCTATCTTGAAATCTCATCAAGCACCTTCATTCAAAATCCTTAGTTATAAAAAAATATATCAGGACTGGTTTCGCTCATAGCAAACATTATGAATTGATTTATTATTATAATTTTAATTATTGTAGCTGGCGTAATGATGAGACATGAGAAACGATTAAAATGACAAACTACCGAATTCATTTTTAATATTGTCAATAAACAAGCAAATGATGATACTTAATCTCGCGTCAAAGCGCTGTTTTCATTTTTCTCGCTTTGTAAAATTATTTTATTATGAACTTTCATCGAGAACTTTTATAGATTTATGGCTCACTGTTAGATAAAGTTCCTTTTATCTGCAGTAAACTTCTTTTTTTCTTTTGTATTCGAAAAGTTTCCATTGGGATTGGGTTTTAGTATCTACACGATAAGCTTGGATAAAGCTGGAATTGTTTTATTCAATTTTCATCGAATCTGTTGATTTTGAAAAGGAAAATGCTGATGAACGACATTCAGATATTTTATTAAAGAAAAGTGTACCTACTGAATACATTATATTTACATATAACATACCCAAACCACTCGTGATTTTTTTTGAATTCAAATTTTATGGATTAACAATAAAAAAGTTTTTATATATTTTTACTAGAATAAATTCTATGATTTTTTTATTTTATATATATCTCATCTGAACCTAGTAACGCCTATTTTTTTACTGCTATCATCCTTTTACTTTCCCATTTCCGGAATAGAGAAGCTGAAAAAATAAACTAATTATCGCAAAAATATTTTAGTAAATTCATTTGAATATACAATTTAAAATAGATTTGATTATTCCACGTATTGTAATACTATTTGTGACAAATCTTTCAGAGGCATCTTTGGACTTACTATCACAAAGGTCGCCTAAGTTATAAAGGGAGATTATTTCTAATATTGTAAAATCATAAATTACGAAAATGGATGTTGGTATTTTTTCTTAATATGGGACGCAATGAGGAGAGGCGAACCACGCGTCAAATAGAAGCGCAATACGTGGAGTAAACAAAGTTATTTCAAATTTTATATTAACTTCTGTTAACATGATGTTTTACGATTCCATGTGTTGCACATCGGGAGAAGACATGTTTTTTTATGATTCACTTAAAAATGTCTTCTTACGCAATCTACCCAATAATCAGAGCGTAGCGAAGGCGACTAGCTACTAACCACTAGTACTGTCCTAGCCTTATGCCTACTCTTATTAAGCTAAAAATATTTTAAGCGACTGAGTAGTTGTTCTCGTTAAAAAAAAAATGTTAGATGCCTCCATAAGAAAGCCATATGCCCCACATTGGGAATAGATCTAGATTATAGATAAAGAAAATGAAATTTATAAAAAAACGAACGTATTGACATTGTCTAAAATTAGGTATTTTTATTTTTTACTTGAAAACTTTATATGTTTGTACATATAGATAAATAATTAGTAAGTGTTTGCGTAGACTTGCAACTGGTGTTCATGGAAACGATTCATACAAAAAGTTTTAGAAATTAATGTATTCACCAATCATTCATCTCTTGAAACTGTTGTCTCATTATGTATTCTAAGAACAAAGACAATGGCACGAACACTCAAAGGGAAATGTTCAACGTATTGGCAGAAAACGTCACAAATAGTGAATTTAATCTTCGCATAGAAAATTCTTGTCTTCAGTCAATATTCATTAGCAATATAGTGTTCAAATATTTTTGAATGTATTCATGTGTCTCGTTTGAAATGTTTCTATTTATAATTTTACATATCAAAGGGGTATGTTTAAGCATGATATTGGCAGAAAACGTCACAAATAGTAATTTAATCTTCGCATAGAAAATTCTTGTTTCAGTCAATATTCATTACAATAAATTTAGAATTAAAATACATCGTTTGAAATGTTTCTATTTATAATTTTACATATCAAAGTGGTATGTTTAAGCATGATAGCTGATAACCATCTGAAGATTGATCACATAATTACAGCAGGTATACTAGGACCCTAACATAAGCGCGCCGACGGTATAACACTGGACACTAGCGCGCAAAATAAAATTGATTTGTATTGTTGACTTCTTATTGAAAGAAATTTATTTCCAGAATATATTTTTTTTTTAAAAAATTACATCCCAAATTGAAACTTTTACAAACATATACAAAAAAAAATGTTGATCGGAAAAAAAATAATAAGATAAAGACATTCCACTTTATGAAATTTGATTGAAAATACATGGTATATATGAGATTTTATTCACTTAATATTATTAAAAATAATAACCCTGAAAAAGAATCTCTTATAAGATTGGAATTGACTTGGCCTAAAGTTTGTATTGTTTTAAATTTCTGTTTTATTTGTTCGGTGTAATTTTCAATCTGTTATTTTTTTTTTACATTTGCTTAAATTTTTGAAAATAAATGTTTTTTTATATTATTTTATCTTTTTATTGAAATTTTAAATTTATTAGAATTGTTCGGTAGCGTTGCTGCACTGGTATAATATATAGAAAAAGTTTAGTGTTATTCTTTCTATTAAATAAAAGATTTCATCATCTGGTGATACATAATTATAATTATGAAAAGTGTTTCTTACCGTCAAGTCACTCATACCTTTTTATTTATTATTTTGAGATGAAAAACGCTCTGGTATACCGAAGGCATGACAGAAATACGTTTTTCTGTAATCTTCATTTTATTTACGAATTATTTACGTCTCGTTAATTTTGACCCATGGAATACAAATATTTTTTACGTTGTCTGTGTTTATTATTTTCCCCGCTGCCGCATGCGCCACTGAAAGGTTGCACCCTGGAATGATTTAATGGCGGGGGGGGCTCTGTGGGGCGAGGGCCCGTTTCGCGTGGCTGGGGCGGAAAGCTGCGCGAGGGTGGAACGAGGAGACTGAATACGGGTTCAACTGTGAAGATGGAAGAGCCGTTAGTAAGGAGGTTGCAAAGTGAATGAGCCATGAAATTTCGTTGAAGAAAATTCCGAAATAAACTGGGGATATTTTTGAAAAAAATAGCATTCACATTGTTGATTATGTCATATTTTAAAAAATAAAAGTGTTTTTAGCGTATTTTGTAAAACTGGAGAAAAATATTTATTCCAACAGTGGCTACAGAATAACGAGTTAGTGTAATTCAGTCGTGTAAAATCTCTTCACTGGAAAGAAAAATGATAACAATGCGAAGTTCGAAGAGTTTGTTAGCCGTTCTTTCCTAAGCACGGTTTTAATAAGACTACTAATTATTTGGTCAGTTTCTAATTCAATAAATGGTCAGTAATAAATAATAAACGGTCAGTCAAAAATAATAAATGGTCAGTTAAAATAATAAATGGTTAGTTAAAATAAAAAGAACATGACATAAATTTGCCTATCACGACCATATTTGATAAAATTCACAAGCTGTCAAACTATAAGCTGACTATTTAAATTAACAACCAACCATTTTTAATAAATAACTAACCATTAAAATATGTTACTGACCGTTTTATTTGATAACTGACCACATTCACACTGATACAATGACAACTGACCGTTTATAATATTAACTGATCATTTTGATTTTTAACTGACCAAAACTTGAATTAGTCACTGACCCATTAAATACATGCCTTTTAATAATTCGATATATTTCGCAGCTATGAAAGAAAACATGATTAACATACGTAGATTTGAATAAAAATTAATAATTTATCACCTAAAACGGATTCAAAAATCACTTTCCAATAGGCCAGGAAAAGAAGTTTTTTTTATATTACAGCAGAATAAGTTTGTCCAAAAAATATATCGATCGATTTTTTTCTATATTTAATGTTATTTTAAAGTGTTCACTGTCAATGTTTGGTGGAATGGAATAACATGACGTTTTTTGTAATTATTTCAAAATTAGATTTATTAGGATCAGGACAGGTTTTGCTCGTCGCAAGCACTGTCAACTGGTATGAAATATAGTATAACCAATTGTTTGTCATACTTTTCTTAGTCTTGCTTTTGTATAAATACCGCTATACTTTTTTTTAAATATTTATGATGTGTCTGATCTGAAATTACCGAACAGAAATATTTATTCATTGATTTTATAATCGAATGATCGATGTGGATAGCAAAAGTTCTTATGTAACGTTTTCTTTCCTCTTTGCCTACCTGATTTGATATCATGAACGAAAATGCTTATTTTCGTAAAAAAATAAGCTATTTACAACAACACACCGCTATAAAAATAGTGTACAAGTGTACACATATTCAATAAGCAAATTTAATATTTACGGCACGACTATATAAATAGTGGACATGTACGCACATATTCAATAGGCAAATTTAACATTCCAACAAAATATATCACATGTGGACAAAGTTACCTACAGTAGACAATACTTTTTGTATGAATGGAAGATAGAATAAGATTGATTGCATAACGTTCCTGTTCTCTTTTATTCGCATAGATTTATATCGTATGATACAACATGAAACGGGAATATAAAAACGTTACACTTACAGATAAAGATTTTCAATAAAGATGTCATACTTTCGATGGTTTCGGCGGTAACTTTGTGGAAATTCATTTTAGTATAAAATTTAAAATAACTTTGAGTATTCCACGTATTGTGCTACTAACTGTGGCACGTGTTTCGCCTCTTTCTTTAGTTTATTAGTTTAATAGTTTGTAATGTTGAACGTCATTAGAAATATGTTTATTTGTTTGATTTGTTTCGATTGTATAACCCCCTTTGTTGCTTTCCTTATAAGGGAAAAATCCCGATCTGATTAATTGCAGCTCATTAGTATCATTATCTGATTGCATTGTTTCGATTCTATCACCCATTCCTTGTTACCTTTAGAAGGAAAAAAACCCGTAATCCATTTTGTAATTTCATAATTTAAAATGTTAGAATCAATCTTGCTTCATTACTTAAGCAAACTTTACGATAGTAAGTCTGAAGATGCCTCTGTAAGAGGCGAAACACGTGTCACAGTTAGTAGCACAATATGTGGAATAATAAAAGTTATTTTAATTTTTATATTAAAGATGTCATATTTGAAAATGAGTTGTCGCAATCATTCCGAAAAATGCCATTTTTGTTCACAAATTGTAATCAATAAAGAATAACAAATATTTTTTTTGTACTTATTCCAAAGTGAATTTATTAAGTTCACGACCGCTTTCGGTCATTCCGATTATTTTTAGATCAATTTTAAATGAGCAGGATACAAGCATCTGAATGATTTTATACTATTTTAGTTGGCTTTTCTTAACACTAGTTAAACTAATTAGTTATATTTAGCCATATAGTGGTAATGACGTGTCCGTCGTGCCGTGGTCAACGTCGTTGGCTTCCGTGATTAACTTCACGGGCTCAACTCCCAGTACGAGAATTTTTTTTCAAAGTGCTATCTAAAAAATGTCCTTTCGCCCACCTGATCTATAAGCGAGGGGCGTAATGAGATCGACTAGCAAACCACTAGTCATGGCCTAGCCTTTATCCATTGAATCCTTACTCTCATCAAAGAGGTTGAGTGACTAACAAGCAGTTCTCGTGAAAAAAAAAGATGAGATACCTCCACAATTTTTCCCGGATGTGTCCTGGAGGCTTGCAATTAAATCACTAACACCGTCCCATTGAACTAGCCAGTTTCTTACCGGCCATGGCAAGTTCAATGCAAAACTTTTCGCGCTGGGCAAGTTGGTTTTAAGGCCGGACTGTACTTGTGGGCACGCCCACCAGGACGCTAATCACATCCTATGGGACTGCTCCCAAATGAATTCCAAACGAGCAGAACTGTTTACTGTGGCCCGTCCTCACACGGGCCCAATAGGCCACGCTGACTTGATTGCAACTAAGGCTTACTTCATTGCATTTGAAAAATTTGCAAATTTATTCGGGGATCGACATAATCTCGATTCTTCACTAGAATCAATATACTCGTCTAACACGACGGGCTCTCAGTATAAGGATTATACACAGGATAATCTGTATCAAAATGATTTCAGTGGCTGAGCTAGTCACTCCAATTTATTTTAGTATTATTTTCTATTTTAAAGCACTTTAGTGCATGGTTCAAAATCAGTCCCGTGCAGATCTGCTCGGGCCATGAATGTGAGGGGTAAATTCCTTTTTCTAAGTCGATAGCGTTGTGAAAGGTGGCCATGAAACATTGGTTGCATATACACAACGGGTGGTGGTGGGAAAAATCAACTTGTACCTCCATTTATGTTTCCAATATGACACAAAAATATATAATATTTTTGTAATATGATGCCTTTGCACCAAGTATTGACAGTGAATAATAAAAAGACTGAATTTTTATACGGTGAAAAAATAGCAATGCAAGATAAATGTAGTTGATAGCAATTTCGGCTAACGCCATCGTCATAATCATACATCTTACAATTTTTTAGAAATACATTGCTATTTTTTCACGGTGTTGTAGTGGATAACAGAGTTCTACCAAGTAAATGCCAATTCAATCATTCAACTGAATTTTAATTACTACTAAGCAGTACCCGGCATGCGTTGTGATTTCACTCAAAGAAAGAAAGTGTTTGTGTTTATTGATGTGCTTTCAGATGCACAATATTTTAGATACATCATTTCACTAACGTTGATCGGTATCGATGACATTTGTCGTTTTTCGTTTGTTGAATATCTTTTTTCGATTGTCTATGGTATGATATACGCGCGACCTACTGAAAGTTAATTGTACTATGCCTAAAACTTTTAAGCAAGTGCAACAATAAGTTGTCAAAATGAACGGTATGGCAGCGCATAAAAAATGAAAAAACATTGATTTTTACATAAAAGACCAACTGAAAGTTTATCTTTACTATGCCTTTAACCTTTGCGCAAGTGCAAACAGTAAGTTGACAAAGTTTTATCGCAATCGGATGAACGGTATGGCAACACATTAATTACGAACAAACAAGCATTGATTTTTATATATTAGATTATTTCATCATATCTCGTTGCCGTGTGAATTTTATCCCTGATTTTTTCTACCATCGTATTTCTTTCATTTATTTTTATTCCAGTCTCTCCATTGAATCATTTATGTTTCAAAAGGCCGTGCGAAAGCTTCTAATAAAAAGCTTATAAAGTACAAAGCATAAATCTGCAGCCAAAAACACCTAAGTTCTTCAAACATGATTAAATGCAGTCCTTGAAGTCACCGTTCCCAGCAAAAAAATAGCTCTCCAGAAATTCCGAGTAAGCGTCCTCTATCCTAGAACGAGTAACGTTTATATTATGTAAGCCAGGTGTGGTCAATCGTTTTGATCATAATAAATGGCTAAATAGCATTTTGTCCTGTCGTGAAAATTTCTAATGTGATTTTATTAATTTTTTGTCTCTGTTCTTATGTAAATGTTACAGTGAAACTGTATTATCAGTGAAAATGTATCAAGTAATATATTTGTATGACATCATGTTTTCACTGGTCACGATCATTGAAATTATTGGCCCAAGTCGATGATTTGCCGGCCAAAAATGTTGGTTTGTTTCAATGAAACAAAATCAGCTTTCATAAAATGAAAACCAAAGAAAAACACATACAAACATAGGGCTGCAGATTCGGTCAAATTTAATTTTAATGACAGTTTGGAGAAGAATATATATTTTCACTGAGAATAGAGTTTCACTGTAAAATATATACAGGTATAATGTATGTATAAATTTGTCAAGTGCATTGCGCATTGGCATCAGCTGTAATGCCATGATTTGTATTTGTTTTTGAATAAATAAATAAATTATGTACTCAACAAAAAATACATAGACTGTTATAAAGTTCTTAGTTTAGAATCACAGTTACAAAGAAAATATCGTTATAATATTTATATTTATGACACATAAGTTAAGACGTATTTTTAGGCCTTGCCCGCTTTCAAAGTGTAGTACATTAAGATCACTCACTCTGCCAAGAACTTTGTGAATTCTTTCGTCAAAAAAATATGCAGACTATTTATTATTTTTAGTGTCGTGTGCTGATGGTTTGGCGGTAAACGGAAATTATTCAGCATAAAATCAATATTAATAACTTTGATATTAGATGCAACAAGTTGGAGAGCTTGACACGTGTTTCACCTCTCTAATTAACACAAATTCATTTATATTTCAAAATATCACCGTTCAACCAACCTTTATCACCATATCTGTCCTAAACAAAGAATGATTTGGAAACACGAATCTATTATAAGGTGCTGATATCCGCATTTATCTTTAGAATAGAGTACTATTGTTAATTGAATGAATATGAATTTACCATTATAACACGGTACTGAAATACATATCTTTTATTTCTGAATTGACTTTGAAGGTGTTAAAACTGTCAATACTTGGTGGAATGGCTTTATTATAAAATTATTAAAACATTTTTAGTACTTATTTCACATAACATTTATTAGATCAGAGCCGGTTTCTGATGTTACTATTGTTTTGCTCATTTTGTTTAGTTAATGATTTTCATTTATGAGACGTCACTCAAAACATGAAAAGTTTTTCCCTCATCAATGAGAGGGATAATATCATTAGTCAAAAATGCTTGCGGCGCGCGGGACCAGTCATAATCTAAACACAATATACACGGAAATACTTCGAGAAAATTGTGATATATTCATTTAAATTTTCCGCCTTTCCGCCAAGCATTGACAGCTTAATACATTGAAATTGGACAATGTGACGATATTAAGGCTTCAGCGAAAAATATTCAGGCATAAGGCAGTTTCATAGTTTGATAACAGCTGATTTACACGCCGAATATCCTGACCGGTCTTGTGTCCACTGCCATAATTCATAAAGTTAAACCTATATATCACGTACTAAACAGAAAGGATGGTGTTTTTGGGGACTTAGGAACGTATTTGTAAGAGAGCCGTTGGCCGGAGCTACATTTCATGGATTTTTTCGACTGCCAGAAAAGTCGTGTTTCACAGAATGTTTTTTCAAGTAACGTGTATCGTGCATTCAAGGATAGAGTTAAAAAACAAAATCTTTAACTAAAGCATCTTTACAAAAAAAAACAAATTCTTTACAGTATAATTAAATAATGAATTTGAATCATTTGAATTCTGTAATTTTCCATGAGGCTTGTCGCTAGCGACCCGGGCTTAAATTATCAGCATCTTCAGGCATTTAAAGTTCATTTGTGCACTTCAAATGCGTGAAGATGCAAAAAGGTGAAACTCGAGTCATTGGCGAAAATACTTATACAAAATTAAAAAGTCCAAACAATTCAAATTGAACAACAGTTGAAGTCTTCAATTAATATATAATGATTTTTTCTGGAACAACATCCGTTCTTTATGTTTAAACATAAATATGGACTACTATTGGAGCTTTTTTCATCTAAAGATGTACATATCGAAATTTGGAACTGATGAAAACCTGTAGATAAATAATTGACTTCCCTTTTTCTAAAAAATCAATGTTTGATAGTATGGCATGTGATTTCTAAAATATTTTTGCGTTCCTGCCATACATATTTTCTAAAGATCAGGACCAGTCTCACTTATCGCAAGAACTTTTGACTGATCACATTATCTCTCTCATCCACGAAGCCAAAACTTTTTTGACTGACGTCTTCCAATGAAAACCGTTATAGTACAAAATGCAAACAATTATCTCATTTTAAGTAAATCCATTTTCATTACATTACAATAATATTTGACTTTATTCCATACAATGCAATCCCAGATTATATAATTTACAGTTTCTCTCTCCTCTTTACACAAAAGCCTAGATGATTTTAAATTGAATTCTATTTATCTAACTTACTTCTTTAACTTCAGATTTTTTTGTACCGCATTATTTTTCTAAAAAATGCCGAACTTTTAATACGCCACATGAAAAGGTAATTTAAATATAGATCAGCTGGAATCAGATAATAAAAATAGTATCAATTTTTCGTTTCTATTTTAAAAAAACCTGTTTCAACCACAAGCTTCAGTATCGCTTTTTGCCTTAAACGAGGGCTCGACTTAGACATTTTAATAATCAAGTGCGTTAAATTGTTTTCTTTTGTGAACAATATCGCTCAAAAAGCGATCAGTAACTTCATAAAACATCGAAAAGTGATCGATCATAGAATGTATTGCTTCATTGACCATACAAAAAAAGTAGACAGAGAAAATATATCCAATACAATACAGATACCTAGAAAACATGTAATAATTCTTGTAAAAGGCGAAAAGGCAAAAGAATTACATCCCCTTTGCATCAACATAAATAAACTTAACGACTGCAAAAGAAAACTTTCTTCCCTGTTTCGTAATCTGAGATGGGCTGCCTTCAGAAATAAGAATTTTTATTCACATTATTACGGATTCACTGTTCAACTTTGATCTAAAGCTACTCGAGTTTATGAAATATTTCCAATCGGTAAACGTTCAGGAAAGGTATTTTATATTATAACTTTAGGATGTATTTACTTTTCGCTGATATTTTACTTAATAGTAAAAATCTTTGCAATGTTTTGTGACCAGATCTAGAATTTTTAGCTTAAAGCTTTCATTGTTCTTCTTACGATTAGTATAACGAAAATTCAAAAGAAAATAAATTTAAATCGTTTAAATTTAATACTTTTCCAAAAGTTTTGTCGCAACCCGGGTTTTGCCTTTCAGCGTATACAAGCATTTAAAGTGCACGAGAAAAATTGAACTGACGCGTAATAGATATTTGGTATCGCTTATGTTACAATAAATCAAAGAAGTTAACTATGTTTAATTGTTATTAGAGTAAATTGGGCGAATAAGTGAAAGTTTTCAAATTAATGAGTTCCATGAAATGTGTAAGTAATTTTTGGGTAACCACCAAATTATCAGGTATCAGTCATCGAGAATCTAGATAACGACACTAAAAATTAAACTTAGTGTCCTAATTTTATTATAATATAAACTATATATACAAACTATTTTCTACGCGTTAGTTCAAGTAAGCTCGTGCACTCTAAATGTATGAAGATGCCGAAGCCGAAACTTAAGTCGTTAGCGGCATAATTTATGGAAAGGAAAAAATTCAAGCAATTCAAATTTAATAATGAAATTCCATGAAGCACCTCCATTCAAAATCCTAAATTATTTAAGACAATATGTATGTCTATGATTTATTTAACTCTTCTTAGCCAATATAGAATATTTTAATCAAGCTTTGAATTTTTTGTCGAAAACAAAAGAAATAATTTATCAAAGTAGTATTTTTTATGCGCTCTTCTGTTATTTTCTTACACAGGTAAATGCTTTGCAATCTCGGATGACTATATACTTGTACGCAATAATAATCTTGGAAAAATACGTAAAAATATAAGACTCATGTGCGTCTAACAAAAATAGCCTACTACCCATAGAATATTAAGATGTTTATTATGTTAAGTATCATTTGGTGACGACATCAATCATAAATCAATATTCTCTCAAGATAACAACCCAAAAACAGCTGTTTAAGGGATATAATCGGCCATTTTGTTGACATTACACTAATTTATGGCTGTAATACTGCTTCGGAGCCATTTTTATAAAAGGCTAAGTTCAAAAAATCATATTTTAGTAACGGATATTATAGCACTTGGAAACCATGGATAATCTTTATTGATTTTTTTTTTAATGAAACTTAATTTTTACAAGCTGCACGTCAATTAAATATATAAAACGTCAATAAGTTAAATATTTGGATTACCTTTTTGGCTGAAATGTTTTAACCGGATTTTAGATTATCAGCATTACAGCGAACAAAAATAATAAAAAAAACTAAGAGTATTCATACTAAAATGGTCTCGTCATATTTGATTAATAAGGTTTTTTTTAAATATTTTTTTGAATTAAAAATCATGAGTTTTATGTTATGAGAACGTATACTCTGTTCGTGAAAAGCACCCCTCTTTGTCAAAGGTTTCTTACTTCGTTGATTTTAGATGTAGTAGCTTTTAATGCAAAGAAGTCTTTAATATTTTAACTATAGTCCATTTGATATTGATAATGCTTATTTTGTTTTGTTTTACTTTGAATTATTTGCATATTTTTAAAACCAATTGCTTGTCACGTCTTTATTAGTTTTGCTTAGCTTTTGCATAGATAACGCTGTATTCGTGTATTTTTTATCAGTTAATGATGCTCGTGATGAGTGAAATCGGTTATAATCTCAGTAAACCCAATGTGGAAAAAGTACTAAATATGAGTTAATATTTTTATTTTAAAACCATTCCACTAAGTAAGTATTGACAGTGAACACCTTAAAAGTAACGTACGAACCCTTTAAATATTTGTAAATATACAGTATATATTTTAAAATATACCCTCTATAACTGAGTAATTTTTAAATATCTTCAAATCTCAAATATTTCTTGATTTTTCAAAGGAAGGATTCTGTTGTACTACCTGAATTTAAATTTGAGCTGTGATCCGCAGCTCAAACTCTATGGCAATTCATAAATAACATTTATTTTTGACAAGCCGCTTCGTGAGGGTTATTCGATAATCTTGTTTCAAAGGAAATCGTTTCGCTTCAGTACAGGATGAGAATAATTAATTAAAGGTTTTTCTCCAAAATTTCCGTTTATAAATATTTTTAAATCTGCTGGCTTTCGGCAGGTTTTAAAAGGTTCAAATTTTACTGCAAATGGATTTAAATGAAATTTCTCAGCCGCTTTAAAATTCTAATTATTATTTTAATTATTTAGCTAATTTCAGTTTCTTTGCAAAAGAATTTGTAAGTTTGGATTAATAATTCTCATTTAGTGCTCTCTTTTATAATAACTAAAAGGTTAAGAATAAAAAATATAATAAGCTTTAATCTTTTGATTGAACAATAAAGAAAACAAATGTTGTTTGCGGTCAGTAATTTCTTGCATCAACAGCAGTAAGTCATTAAGAAGATGAGACTGATTTACTAAAATATAGTCAACTACAAAATATAAAAACCCATCTTACTACGTTTCTTCTAACCAAACTGACCAGCTTAAATCATGCATTAAAATAATTATATGTTGGTCACTTAGTATCCATAGATTTTTTATTGGGTTGATTGTTTATTGCAATTATATAAAAAGCTTTGTTGTTAATATTGACTAGTTAATGTGCTTGTAGTTAGATACTTAATATAACAAATATGTATAAAGACAAACTCAACTCTAACAAAAATAATAAGTCATTTTTTGTGCTTAAAATTGAAAAGATACAACCGCATTGAATTTATTTGTATCAGGACCGGTTTCGTTCATCAGCTCAAATTTATCGGTATGAGTGAAACCGGTCCTAATCCAAATAAATTTTATGTGAAATAAGTACAAAAGCCATGTCCTAGTCCTCGTATCCTTTCCATCCCTATTCTCTAAAAAGAGAGGTTGAGCAACTGAATAACGAGCAGTTCTCGCAGAAAAAAATATATGTTGAGGTGAACTCCGTGACGAGTTCATGGTTTAAAAAAGTACAAAAAATGTCTTATTATTTTTTAATATAATGCCACTCCACCAAGTAATGACAGTTGACACGATCAAAGTGAATCTCAACTCCACCTAGATACTGATAAAAATACTGACCTTCTTGGTAAATAAAATGTTGCCAGACATAAAAACTATTCACGCTGGCAAAAACTTTACGGGATCCGTTTAATGTTTCCTTAATTTATCATCATAAATGAGTTTACATTTCATTTTAAGCACTTCTGGTTTACCCCTGCGCGGCACCATAAAAGATGATATGGTTAAATATGACTATATAATATGTACGTCGGCGTTGTAAGTACAAAGTAAACACCGTCGGATTCCGTGCACTTAACCTCGGGAGCTATGCGCGGTCGCGAAGTTTCTTTGCCTGGTGTGTATTTGGCGCCCCATAAAGCGGCCTGTAAACGTTGACTGGTTTCAAAAAACGCGCTCACATAACGGTTGTGAATTTCAATTCATGTGATTAAACATTTTCAGAATAGCTTGAGTTTTTTTAACTGAAACTAAATTTTATACTTTCGATGGTTTCGGCGTTTACTTTGTGGAAGTTAATTTTAATATAAAATTTAAAATTGGTACTAACTGTGACACGTGTTTCGTCTCTTTCAGAGGCATCCTCCGACTTACTATCGCAAAGTTTGCTTAAGTAATGAAGCAAGATTGATTACAACATTTTAAAATTATGAAATTACAAAATGGAGTTTAGGAAGTAATGAAGCAAGCGTAAGCAAGTTAAACAACTCATAGTAAATAACATTTTTTCAGGAGAGAAGAAAGCAAACGACAATATTAAAAACTGCCATAGAATTAATTATTTAGGAGAGTTATTTAATATCATTAATACATTTATTTTCATTTCAACAACATTTATATAAAAAATAATAGAGAATTAAACGTCTCAAATTTAAAATTGGTTCAAAGTTTTGTTTTTATAATTCCCGCAGTAATAGAAACTTTCGACGTTTAACTAATTTTTAAGAATACTCGAGTATCGAGTACTTGAAGAATGGACGAGTATTCGATAATTGCATTGGAGTCTACACCGGACAAAGTCAATCGTTTGATTGGAAAATGACACTAACCGGACTGGGATTCGAGCACAAGCGTTCAGACTTGACCATGGATCCAACGTTACTTATTTGTTTTTATAATATTACTAGATCACTCCAACTTAGGAAAATTCATGGTTAAACATGTATGTTGCAAAATTACTATACACATCGTCGGAAAAGTGTGCACAGCTTACGAGCCCGCAGGCTTCAAGCTAACGGAAGGTCGCAAAACATTATTTTGTCGGTAAAAGATATCAAAGAACTTATTCCTTCAAGGATAATGTTTTAAAATACTAAAAATCTTGGTTTTAAATTGCTACAATGTTTTATGTCTGACACAGTTCTGATTAGATCGTATATATCGAAATTCAACCAACCACATCAAGGTAGACTATTCTCACAATAATATATTTTTTTATATATATATTTTACTTGATTATTTGTCAGGTGGTCTTGTAGCGGAGTGGCCAAATTCACTTGGGCTATTGTCTTAACCGGTCGGAAGACTCATGAACTCAATTTTTTATACTTACTCGGTCATTTATTAATTTTGAAATCGAGTTTGAATTTGTGGTCAAAAGCATAGATGTTTTTTGAATATACCCGTGTTTCGCCTTTTGGTATTTTTATGCATTTTAAGTTCACGAATGAACTTGAACCGACTTATATCCCAGGTCGTTAGTAATATGGAAAAGTAAAAAATGCAACAAACTGACCAATAGTATTTTTTCAGAATTATTATTCTTGTAAAATTGACTATTTTACTACTTGTGAAGAAAAAAGGTCTCTACAACTGTTAAGATGCTGCATTAAATGTTGATTTTATGCTCCTTATTTGAAGCGGGAGAAAAGATTTTTTTATCATTATTTAAGCAAAAATTTGAAGGAAATTTTGTCGTGTTTGAATATAACTTTGAATATTTGCACTCTACACTTTAAATATTGATATCACAGTTCCTTAATTTTGCTAGAACTAACTCGGGCGATGAAGTTTTGCGTGCAACCTATTTGAATCTAGAGCCTGCTTAAGGGATGTAAGCTTAAAACAGTAAGCTTTGGCATGACGGTAAAAGGTTGTATCTTGCGATCCGCTGGAAAATTCGTGTAAACAAAGGGACTAAGGCTTCTCGTGGAAAATAAATATGTATAGGTGTGGGAGAGATTTATTCAACACTGTTGCGTGCTTAGCTTGAATAGAATGTAGAGGAATCGCGTAATCAGTCTTAAAACTCCCCATTTTCATTATTTACGATTTTAAGAATAATTTACGCAGATATAATTCTCTCCCTGAATTACATACTGCTAGTAATTATTTAAATTGTTCGCTAAATTCAAACGGGAATAAGATACTGTTTCAAGAAGTAATATAAGTTGTTTGACTGGGCCTATTTATGGACTCAATTCACCATGCTAAAATATTTTCAGACGAGAATGAGAATTTGGCGAATTTAAATGAATTTAACACTTGCTTAGCCATGCAGTAACGATATTCTGTTGAGCCATTGAGATGACTTAAATAAGGGTGAATGAAACAGGGCCATGGATATTTTTCCAAGCATAGCAAAATTATGCTGTCATTCCTTAGCTTCTAAAATAGGATATAATAAAACTGTCAGAATAATGTCGGTATCAAAATAATTGTTCGTTTATTTAAGTTCGGTTAGCCAATTTTGATGTATTATTTCAGATTTTTTGTAATACTTTCACATATACTGATCAGTACCGCTTGCGTTCATCGCGAGCATTTTCATCTGAAAAAAACTATGTAAAAATTTGAATATACGTAATTAAATATAATGATTAGTATTAACCAAGAATTAACAGTCAAGTTAAAAATTGACAGTGATTTCCATATTTAACCAGTTAAAGTGACTTTAATATTATTTAAGTACAAATGTTTGGTGGAAAGGTATTATATTTAAACAAAAAAAACGAAATGTTTTAAACATATTCCTCTTATTTCACTTTTTTAAATGATAATAATTTCAGTAATCTTTTGAATTATCAACTGATAAGCAGCAGGTAGCTGGATAAGCAAAACTATTTAATAATTATTAAACATTGCACATTTAATCATTGTATCATTACTAGAGATAAACAAAAAGGAATAATAGTTTATTGATTGAGTTGGCATTTTCTTGAGAACTCTATTATATTTACAACTAGGATGTTGGAACAGAGAAGAAGATGTTTTGTGTACCCTTTCTACAACAGTATATAAAGGATACGTAAATACAGATTAAAACATAGTTCTGACGATGGCGTAAGCCGAAATAGCTATCAACAAATATATAAAATAATTTCTGTAGAATTTTTTTCTGTACGTTATTTTTTTCAATCGTATTAGGATTAATTGTCAGTGTCTTTTGATCACCAACAAAAGCTCATATTTTTACTTAATCGCTTTAATAATTCAGACAAAAGTAATGAGAAAATTTACGAAGAAAATCTATCAAAATTTCACTTATTTTATTCATTCATAGAACTTCATATTCGCCAATGTTTTTCCGCTTTCCCGTCAATATCAACATTGGACGCGATTGTAATAAGAAACTGGACAAACGCCCCTATTCCTTTTCGTATTCGGTCTTTCATCTCGTATCATATTTTTTCTGCACATACATATCCCCAAAGGCAAGCGGAAGGAAGGGTATATGATCTTTTATTTACACTCCTTTCTTCTGTCACCCGACATTGCGGAATAACCTCTGAGGGAAACGAGGACCTTCTTATGGCCTTTATTGGGTTTTGCGTTTGTTTTGGATAACTCGATTTTAATAAAAACGGAATCACGTACTGCGGCATAATTTTACTACATAACGAAATTGTTGAAATAATTTCTTAATAACATGTTTATTTGTATGTTTTAAAGTACACTAGGACCTCGTATTACACGTTTATATTGTTCCACAAAAACTTCGTGTAATATAAGGATTGAAGTTCATACAATATTAAAGTTTGCATAAGAAAATATCGAAGAAATTTATTTTACTTTATTTTCTAAAATAAACAAATATACTTTTATATATTTCTATAAGAAACTTTAATAACTTAAAATACCATTCATTCATTATTGCTATCACATAAAATTCTAATTTTTTATTCTTTTTCGAGACCGGTTGTGAGTTTTCACCATCGGATGACACAGATTTTTTGTGGTTTTACCGTTAAAAAATTCGGTAACAAGGGATTGCCTGCTTTTAGAGTATTTCCGGGTTCTAAAATATTTTGTAATTCCCTCTTGAATTTCGAGCTTCTTTCCATTATAAGATAATTTTCATTTCATTTAATTTCCATTATAAGATAATTCCAAGCCGTCATTTATTGTTTTTAATGAGAAACATGTAGCTACTTCGCTGCAACTGCTTTCTGAGTCATAAATTGTGGTATGTAGTTTTATCCAACATTTCGACTAATTCTTCTTCGATCAACGTTAATAATATTTCAACATTAGGATGTTTTCAATCGAGAATTTTTCGTTAAGCCGTGTTATATAAAGCGGGTTGTAAAAAAACAAGTGCAAATTTATACATTCGTGTTGTATAAAACCGTGTTATACGAAGCCCAAGTGTACTTAAAACACGCATTTGATATATCAAAAACGTAAAGATATCGAAAATACATAAGTTCATTGATGAGTAGTTTCAAAAGCTAACTAAGCAAGAAATAATTAAAATGTTGAATGTCCCTTAGCATTTTAACTATGGTATGTTTGATAATTATGATTGAGCTTATTTTGTTTTATCTTATTTGAATTATTTGCATATTTGTTATTATTACCAATTGTTACCAATTGTTGTTAATTTATTAGTCTTACCACGGTGAAAAAAACAGAAATGTATTTTGGTTCTACAAAAATTATAAGATATATGTTTGAAAGCTATTTCGGCTTAATATTTATATTTAATAATTTTTGTAGAACTAAAATAAATTGCTATTTTTTTCACCGTGTTGTGTTTGGAGTTCTACTAATTTTAATTACAAATCAATAAATTTATTAGTCTTGCTTAGCTTTTGTATAACTATCGGTGTATTTTTGAATAAATGATAATGCTCGCGATGAGCGTAACCGGTCCTGATTTTAATACATCGAATATAAAATAAGAACTTTCAATGTCAGTTCAAGTATATCTATGCAATTAAAATTCACCGAAAGGCGAAACCGGGGTCGTTAGAGACAAAACTCATAGAAAAGAACAAAGTTCAAACGAATAAAATTTGATATTGAAATTCCGCCAAGCACCTTCTATCAATGTGTTTTACTTTTATTATAATGCTATTCCACCAAATATTGACAGTGAGCACCTTAAAAGTGAAAATATATTATTATAAAAATCGACACTAAATCAAATATTCTTTATCGATTTTCTGAAAGGAATCTCTTTAACAAGATTGACGACAATTTATTCGCTAGGCAAAAAAATAAACACAAACTAACCATAAACTTTATATTTCCTTTTCTGGTATGTGGCGTGAAGAACTGTAGGATGTTTGATCTAACTTCAATTATTTTTATGAAATATTCGCCACCCCAACGAACCCTTCCGCGTGCGAAATCATAAACAACCTTTGATGCTAAAGATGTCGGAATAAAATACGCCATGCATACACTTACGAAACCTCCTCCCAGCCGGATATTGAATATTAAAGCGGTTTCGGATTTTCCCAGAATTTTCCTGCCAGCTAACACGAATCCATAAAACGATAGCAATTCAATCTGTTAAAGTATTTGTACTGACTCGAGCCAGTCGCAACTGAAAATCATGATTACTAGTCGGTTACATAGCTGGATTAGTAAATTAATGTTTATTTACTTTCGATGGTTTCGGCGGAAACATTGTGGAAGTTTATTTTAATATAACTTTGATTATTCCACATATTGTGCGTTTAACTGTGACACGTGTTTCGCCTCTTTCAGAGGCATCTTCGAACTTACTATCACAAAGTTTTATTAAGTAATGAGAAGCAAGATTGATTCTAACATTTTAAAATGATGAAATTACAAAAATGGAATAATATAAAATTTTAAAAATAAGAAACAGAACATTAACTTTGATTATTCCTCGTATTGTGCTAAAAATTCTAAACTCTGTACACGTGTTTCGCCTCTTTCAGAAACCATCATCGCGTTGAAATTGCTAACTTGATCGGCTTAAGCATAAATTACTTGTGTCGAGAAACTATAATGAGTGCGCAAAATGACACTTCGAGGCTTAGCTCGAGGAGAAAAAGCATTCAAAAAAACTTTTTTAAAAAAACTGGATGGCTGGACCACAAGTGACAATT
The DNA here is from genome assembly GCA_028554975.1 of Himalopsyche kuldschensis. Classification (NCBI taxonomy): domain Eukaryota; kingdom Metazoa; phylum Arthropoda; class Insecta; order Trichoptera; family Rhyacophilidae; genus Himalopsyche; species Himalopsyche kuldschensis. The sequence continues at coordinate 6,056,272 of JAHFWI010000019.1, read as the reverse complement.
ATTTATTAATTTTAAATTAAATTAAATTGAATTTGATTAAGCAATATGCAAAAATTGATTTGTAATGCGGATTAGTTGATTTCATCGATTTGGCCAAAGAAACTGAAAGATCGATTGCAAAGCCAAGGAAATGAACAATTAGTTAGTTGGGTAATTTAGATTCTAGCCACCGGCCGCATAATTGATCGAATCGGAAACCTAATCAGCAAGCATTCTCAGATACACACGCCCCGGATTAAGCCTAGTTAGACACGGGAACTGTATCGGTCAGAGTGGTCACCTCTCGAATTCTGACCCTTTTGTCTGTTTGGACACTTTAAAGCTGACCTCGCACGTTGCCATGTTGTATGAAACAAGACAGACGTTTTACATTTGTGTGTCAATTCATAGTAATTTTTTTTTTTTAAATAAATACAGCACATTTTAGCAATACTTACACATTTACATAATAGTTCGGGACCTGTTTTGCTCATCATAGAGTATTTTAACTGAATAAAAATAAAAGCATCAGTATATATCGAGCTGAGAGAGACTAGACTAGGTGAATAAATAAAAATTGTAAGAAAACTGATTTAAGTTGTTCTAAATTTTTAAAAAAGAGTGGAAACTTTTCAGGAATCATAAAAAATCTCACATGTCTTAAATAAATGAAATTTATTGTTTTTTGTACTCATTTCACATATTTTTTTAAAAATCATGACCGATTTAGCTTGTCGCGAGCATTTTCAATTTTACAATTTATTTCTGATCTTAACAAAATGAATGCGCCAGTAGCACAAAAGTTTTATTCATTAAATTATAATGCATTTTCATTGGAACTTACAGTGTAAACACCTAATAATTGAAATAATCACATACACAATTAAAAATAACTTTAATTATTTCACGCATTCGTGATTAATTAACTGTGACATGAATTTCACCTCTTTCAGAGGCGTCTTTGGACTTACTATCGCAAATGTTGCTCAAGTAATTAAGCAAGATTGATTATAATGTTCTAAAATAGTAAATTACAAAAATAGAGTTTGGGATTTTTTTCTGAAGCAACGAGGAGAGGATAGATACAAAACAAACTAAAATTATATTATGACATACAAAATTATTAACTACTTCTCAGTAATCAATTGAAAAGGGTTAAACTCATTAGTAATAAATTTAGCAGTGGAGAGAAACCTGACCTTTTTAAGATGTTATTTAATAATACTTCCTTACTGTTCAGATTTATATTTATTTCTATTCAACTTTATAATAAACTACCACAAAGTCACCGTTGAATACGTCGACAGTATTAAATTAATCATAATCAATTATAATTTTATGATTACGATGTTGCTAAGCAAATTTCAAAAAAATCTGCTTGATTTATTTTAGCATCATGTTTTACATTTAAAATAACCCAGTAGTTTTTCGTCACAAAAAAATAGAGGATTGCGCCTTATAATTTTGAATGAATAAGACTATTGCCAATTAAGGCTTCAAAAATTCTGAGCACGATTTATTTCATGAGCATATGGAAACCATGTAGCTCACACAAGATTCTTTGTAACCCTCATATTGTTTTGTTTCCTCCCATTAACATGCCAGCGTCCTGACATGCTACTCTATCGATTGAATAGTCTCTGTGTCATTCTTTTCAGAAAGGTTTTGGTGAACCGGTTTCTATAATTATATTTTACTGTACTATGGAATTTTGTAATAGGCATCGTGCGAGCTTTATCTATAACAAGAAAATAATGGAGTGTAGTAGAACCTAATTATAACAGATTTATGTGTACAAGAAGGTGGCTATTACAGCCGAAAGCTCGTAAAGTATACATATACATGTCGAGCTTTTACATCTATAAGACACTCCCACCTCCAACCTTTGCATGAATGAAATGTTAATAATGAACTTCAAATAAATAATTTTTTTGACTCAAATATTTGAAAAAAAGATTAATAATATAATATGGAAATACAAGTAAACAAATTAATACACAAGACTGGGCGTGGCTTGACGTTCGTGAAAACATCCTTCGGCGATAGAGACTCCAATTCAAGTATCGAGTACTCGATACTCGAGTAATACTCGATACACGAGTAATACTCGTAGTAGGAGTAGTTTTTTTCTACTGCGGGAATAAAAACAACAAAACTTTGAACTAAATTAAAATTTGAGACGTTTTATCCTCAATTATTTTGGAAAAACATATTTTATAAATTGCCCTAGCGATCATATGAACCCGGGTTCTAGTCCCAGCAAGGTCAGATGTTTTCAATTGAAAAAGAGATATTGGACATGGGTGTATGTAAGTTTTCGTCGAGTTGTTCTTGACTGATTCATTATTTATCATCGAGTTCATCTAGTATGAATTTCGCAATTAAAAATATTTGGCTCATTGGCATTAGCTGTAATGCCAAATATTACATTACATTTAAAAAAAAATAACCATATTTATTTATTTATAATCTATTTATATGTATAAACACAAATTAATAATAAATATTTTAGTACATCTGATACTACTCGAGTATACTCTAGTACTCGAGTATTTTCAAATTGTACTACTCGATACTCGAGTAGTTGAGATGTCGAGTAATTGGAGTCTCTAGTCGGCGATCATCAAAACGTCTGCAGCTGTGTAATCACATGCTAGCAATGTGCAGAAATCGAAACCAATTTAGCTTAATTGTCATGTTCTTATCTTATATATCTACTCTCTTAGAAAAAGACAGGCATAGCGGCTGAGTAACAAACATCTGTTTAGATAAGCTCCATAAGAATTTTTAAAAAAAAACAAGATTGTGTTTGTGATAATAATGCATATTATAAGGTCTGGTGCGAGGCAAAATGGTCATCATCGTTGGCTTCCGTGACAGACGACCCAGGCTCCAAGTCCCAGTGTCAGTACGAAAAGCATTTTTTTTTTCAATCGATTTATCGATTTTGTTTGAAGACACGGGTGTCTGAAAATTCCTTACCACCCATTAGATTCTATAAGCTGGGCGTGGCGATACCGACTAGCTAACCACTAGTCTTGCCATAATCCTTTTTATCTCTACTCGTACTAATTATAGGTCGAGTAAGTATAAAACCATGATGACATATTTACTTTGAATCGTATAAATTGTGTACGTTTAACGACCCGGGTTACGCCATTAGCCGGGTGAGGATTTCGACTGAGCGTGCTTGATGGAATTTCAATATCAAATTTGAATTTTGTACTTTTCCATGAGTTTTGTCGCTTACGACCCGGGTTTCGCCATTCAGCATCTTCAGGCAGTTCAAGTGCACGGATGTACTTGAACTGACTTTTCAAGTGTACTTGAAATGCCGGAAGATGCAGAAAGGCGAAACCCAGGTCCTTGATTAGTTGAAATGCTAAATTATATTTCCATGCTTCAATAAGAATTTCACACCACATTGGAAGTGGACATGGATTTAAAAAATGTTATTAAAGTAAAGTTTGAAAATTAAATAAAAAAGATTAAAATTCTAAAAATAAAAAAAATGTTTCAATTTAATGCTGTGCATTTGTTTAATACAAACAACAGAATGAAATTTATTTTTAAGCGTAGAAAATTTGATACAAAGCTTTTTGGGTGCGGAGCGGACCTTTTAATTTAAAATGAGACATTAATGGGTGAAAATAAATGCCCGGTTTTTGTTGACGTTGAGCTCTTACATAAATGTAGCATTAAGCTGTTAATAGAATTACATGAGTCAACAGTGTTCCTAATAGCATGTACATCCACCGAACATGAACACTGAGCGAGTATTTTAATCATGGAGGCTCCTTTTAACTTTGTAGAAAGGAAACAGTAAGTCAAAATTCAGCTCTTTTGTTAATCAAGTCACCGAAGTGAATATGATCATTAATAAATTTAAAGATTACTTGATTTTTGATATATTTTTATAATTTTCACAGCAAAGACAAGTCTTGACTGCGATTAGAATGGCGGAGGACTACAAGAAAAATTTACTGCATTTTAGTGTTCCAATAAAGTGGGTTTTACTGGTGTTCTTCAACCTTTTAGGGATGCCATTAAATTGTTTTCTAAGGAACAAATTATTCCTTATAAATCTAACTTTGTCTCCTATTATTTTAGAACTGTTCTAGGTCTTTTTCTTTCTCTATTAATTTGGATAGTAATTCCCTATCTTATGGGCTTTATTTCTTTTTCTTTAGGGTTGCTTATATTTTTGAGAATTACAAGAATTTCTGTTTATTCAGTTATAATTGCGGGATGATCCTCTAATTCGAAGTATGCTATATTGGGAGAATTCGTTCTATAGCTCAAATGATTTCTTACGAGGTAAGATTAGCTTTGATTCTATTATCATTAATTTTTATAGTACTCAGGTTTAACTTAGAGGTAATATTGAGGTCATTTTTCAATAATTGGTGAAAAGCAGAGGAAAAATTAAGGATTTCGACTGAAGGTGCTTGATGGAATTTGAATATCCAATTTGAATTGTTTGATTTTTGTACTTTTCCATGAGTTTTGTCACTAACGACCCGGGTTTCGCTTTTCGGCATCTTCAGGCATTTAGAGTGCACGAGCTTACTGGAACTGACGCGTTTGAATCTTTTATATACAAAAACAGAAGTAGATCACTACATAAGTTAAATTGATATTAAAATGTAAACTAGAGAAAAAATTATGTAAACAAGTTTCAATGAATTAAGTTGGTTTGTTTTAATTATAGTGATTTTTGAAAATACTAATGACCAGATAATAACAGAGGAATATATAAAATAGATATAGGGTTTTATCCGACCTATTATTAATGAGTTGATTGATTTCAAGTCTTTGAATTAATACTTAGTGATAGTAAGTGCTGGAATTATTAATAAATGACAATTATTAAAGGGGTACAACAATTGTGAAATGTTTACTACGCGTCAGTTCAAGTACATCTGTGTATTTTAAAATGCTGAAAATCGAATCGCGGGGTCGTTAGCGGAAAAACTCATGGAAAAGTACAAAATTCAAACAATTCAAATTAGAAGAAAAATTGATTCCTTGTCAGCCCCTTTCTATCTCAGTTGCTCTCGTGTGCGGCCACTATAGTTGTTCATAGTTTATTTTTCTAGATACCCTATATTATGAAGCTTTCGATATTTTCTTACTTTAAGCTAAATATATTGGAACAGCTAGAAATTAATAGGTATAATCAATCCAATGACATTCTTTATGAACAGAACACAATTAACACAACACCACTTTTTAAGCCATTAATAAACACTAATGCAATTTTTAAATAAATTCTCTTGATGCATTACTAATTTTACGTTTATTCCCACATAGTAAAAAAACCCAGATTAGCTTTCACTTCATGAATACACCAAATCAATAACTTATTTTTTCCATATAAAATCAAGATGGTGGAACAGAGAAGAAGATTTATAGTGTACCCTGTCTAGCCGAGGTATATAAGCTTGTTCTAATGCACGTTTCAAACATAGTTCTGACGAGGACGTAAGCCGAAATAGCTATCAACAAATATATAAAATAATTTATGTAGAATTAAAATACATTGTTATTTTTCTTACCGTATTATAATGGAGTTCTACCAAGTATATGCCTACTCAATCAATGAAACAATGTTTCAAATAAATAGAGTGACTATGTGGTTTAGTTTATGACCAGTTCAAAATAAATTAAGTAACTATGAGGTTAAGTTTATGACCATTTCAAAATAAAATTATGGTCACAAATATAAACTTTCAAATCATTAATATGGTTGAACGCTATTTTAGCATACGAATATGAACTATGTATTGGATAAGTTTTGAGGAATTATTCACTTTGTTATGTTTAACTTTAATAATATCGAGTTTCACCTAGTCAATGCAAATTCAATCAAAACAAACCTTCGTCAAATGACTTTGGATATCGAGCTTAAATTTCCGTCAACAATTTGAAGCATGTATTTCGAGCGAGAGTTTCTGAGACTGACTTGCAAAAGTCACCATTTTCAACTAGTTCAATAATCAAATTTCGTATTTTAGATAATCGTTAGCACACTTTCTTTTGATTGCCAATATACTTTCGAAGGATTTGGCGGTAGCTTTGTGGAAGTTCATTTTTCAATTTTAAGGTGTTCACTTGGTGTAATAGCAATATAATAAAAATATTCCACATTAAATTTACAAGGATCAGGATCGGTTTCGCTCATAGCGAGCATTATCAACTGATAAAATATAATATCGAATAAGTACTAAAAAATGTTTTATTAATTTTGTAAACAGTCAAATAAGATATATTTTGTGAAAATATGTTCAAAAAACTTCATTGTTAAGACTCTCAAAAAACAGGAATCATACAGTATATAAATAAACTTAAATATACAGTATATTTCATTTTAATAACTTAACTTAAGTGATTCAAAATACCAGTTTACCGGCACTTAACTATGTTTAATTTTTACTTAAAATCGCTCGAAAAGCAACCGGCAAGTGCGGAAAATATAAGAACAATAAATAACGTGGTTTCACAGTACATAAACATCGAAAATTGCTTCTATGGGCGACTGGGAGATGAAATATTGCTCGATTTAAATTAAAAATGACCTTCATGCCGGGAGCTTTTTGTTTCTAATACAATGAGGAAGCTTTCTTAGGGTCATATTGGAATAAATTTTCTAAAATTATTCATAATAATACTTAACGAAGCTTATTGTTCAAAGGATGGCAGTAAATTGCTTTGCTCACTTGTGGAAAACACTGTGGAAATATTATGCGTAATTGTGAATTTTCACCCGGCAATATTTTCTCATACATTTACGAACGTACAATGTTATTGTATAATAATTAAATTTACACACTGGCTTCGCAAAATTTATTAGGTCGTGTGTATGAAAGTACATTAGACATGCCGTCGTTTGGGAACGAAGAAATCCAAACGAACTAATCTTTGTAGTGAACAGGAGTTACTTGTTCACTTCTATGTAAATTATATTAAATTAGAGTTGTCAAAAATTACTTGCTTTTACACTTCAACAGCCAGCAATCATACAGAGTGAGGAAACAAATTTTCCGTAGATAATGTAATTACAGTTGATTTATTGTCTCACTCTACCACTACTTTTTCAGTGTAATAGTTCGTAGTGGCGAAAAATGACTCGTAAATAATCAAATTTAGACTCATAATACAAGTATCTATTTTTGTTTTTAACTGTCAATTCAATTGAAAATGATCGTGATGAGAGACAACGGTTCTGATCTTCACAAAGTATTTATGGAAATAGTACAAAAAATGTGTTTAATTTATTTGAATACAAGTATTTTGTTCTCACTGTTACTACAGTGTTTTGAAACCAGTGAGAAGAATCGATTTAAGTGACTCACTCTTCAATATTATTCTAAATAACGTGTAATTATTCGTGACACATTATTTATACTAAAAACTTTAAAATATATATGAAGACACGGTAGCTTGATTCCTTAAAAACACCGCGTTGGCAAGAAATGTTTTGATACAAATAATTATTTGTATGGAAAGTACAAGATTAATCTAAACAATTACACATAACGCTTTAAAAGGTTGTCAATGTGTTGTAGAATAAAGTAATGATCTTCATTAAAATTACGATGAATACAATGTATTCTTACATCTATGCAATCGTTTATTGAACGATATAATTTCTCATGGCAAATTTATTATTGCTCTAATATATCACTTTTAAGGTGTTCACTGTCAATACTTGGTGGAAAGGAATTATAATAAAACATTTTTAGTACTTTTTCCACATGACATTCATTTCATCAGGACCGCTTTCGGCCATGGCGAGCATTATCAACTGATAAGGAATACAATAAAACAGTGGTATTTATGCAAAAGTTAAGTATGAAAACAAGGTATGACAAACAATTGGTAAATCAACTAAGCAAATAAATTAAAGCAAATTAAAAGAAAAATAGACTAAAAATAAAATGTTCGAGACCTCTTAGCAATGCAAAACTAACACATCAAAAATCAATTAAGTATGAATTCACATTAACAAAGTAAAAGCCCAAAATTAAGTGCATTTAATAAAAATAAATAAATCTACATGTCTGTCAACCATAATTAGATGGAAATCCCGGTAATGAGTTCAAATTCTCTAATATATCAAAAACATTTTTCAATCTAAATCACGCCAATCTCCTATAGAGTGTTTTTTTATTAAATTTTCTTTTTAAAAAAATTTAAAATAAATGGTCAAGGCTGAGATGTGAAATATAATATTAATTTCGCTATGACCTTTTTTAATGTTCAGAAACATAAATGTAAATAATAATTCATAATTTCTGATAAAGATTCATAAATTTATTGAATATGATATTCAAAGACAACCGACGGCATACATTCAGAAGACTTTAAATTTTTATCAAAAAAAAAATATTGTGAATAAAATTTTAATATTACAGTATGTACGTAAAATCAAGACGTATCATGCCTATAGAATTGATAAATAGGCTCATTTTACTAAGGCGTTTTCACGTACCATCTTCTAATAAATTTGAATAACGACGCATATTTTATAAATCTTGACTGTGCTTTAAAGGTAAATTAAATAACATACGTTGAGAATATGGTTTATAAAAAGGGCTTTTAGGAAGATGCCACGCGCTTCCGGTAAAAGCTTTCAACTTTCAAAAAGCTCGACTTTGGCGAATTTCAAATTATCGACAAGTGAGTCTCTTGATTATGTAATTTTCAAACTCCAATTAAATCAAAAAGCCACTCTCTTTCTGCATCCCTCACCCACTCCCATTTTACTTCTTTGAAGAATTATAATGGGTGGTGCTTGTTGTATGTCGTCGGCAAAATATGGAAATAATACCTCATGTTCATTAGGGTTTGTAGTCTTCAATGATAAATAACAATGCGTTATGGCATGTTTCTATATATAACATTAGACTGATCGTTCGCTTAATGGAGATTGAATGAAGATATATCTCAATCGGAAAAGCAACAACCGTTTCAAATTATTGATAGAAAACTACACGTTAGCTTTTCAGGACTTTGTACAGTGCCGTGCATGATCAACATAATATAATCTACAACATGAAAGTAATTTCTTTTCCATCATCTTCAATGAAAAAAGTCAGATTATTTATAGCCCAAAAGTCGTGACATTTACAAATTGCTAATTTTAATTTTTTTTATTCTTTATCATTTGTGTTTCCGAAAAGCAATTATTCCTGTAATCATCAAACGCTTCCTTTTGGCTTAAGGAAGAATAATAATTAGAAATTATTTTAACGTTATTTTACGCCATCTGTCATTTCCTGTAAACGTTCTCAGGGGAAAATGTGTAAATTGAAATTTTGATTGAATAGGAAACGATTATAATAATATTAAAATAATTAAGTTTATCACGCAAAACTTATTTTTAGAAAAATAAAAAATAAACATTTTTACTCAATTTTAGCAAAATTTTATATATCAGAAAAGATAAAGTGGCTATTTATAATAGTTAGATCCAAACATTCGTAAAAAAATACTAAATAAGGTATTAGTATCATTTTTCCATTTAATTGTATAGAAAGGCGTATTAACTGTCATTTACCACTAAAAACAAAATTTTTTTACTATTGAAAATAGCCAATAAGTGTGACTTTGTTCAGCTCACAACTTCGTTCTCTTTGTTTTAAATGTTATTCAATATTTGATTCCTTTTACAGTGTATACCGCTGTCCACAAGAATATACAGTACCTACTACACACATATTCAATGCAATGATATTTAAATATAAATCAAACCATGGTATTATTATTTGGGAAATTTCAATCAATCGGTGGAAGTCCGATCCCAAAAATGGGGCATATCGATAAGCTTTCCACTAGTATGTCCTAGCTTATCTTTTTACTTTTACTCAAGTAAAGCAAATAAAAATCAAGCATTTATTGTTGTGAACACTTCTTTTGAGATACACTCCTTAAATATTCAATAGGCTTCACATTAAGAATGTACATGGTTTTGAATAAAACAATGAGTTGATGATTCCCAGTTGCTATGTATGTTGAGTATGTGAAGACCTTGCGATCCAATTAGGGATAGCTGCAGCAACCTCTGATTGAATGCGGAAAGTCTGGGACTCACAGTTGTACTCTGTCAGCCCAAGGTGCCACTTGTTCAACGCCAGGATACTGACTGTGCTGATTTACGGTAGCGAATCATAGCACATTACAAAAGCACTGAGGAGCCCGTATACTGTGCTTCGAAACCAGATGCTTGCGGTGAATATAAGGAGTTTGTTTGTTAGAAACACAAAAGTAAGAGATCGGACAAACTAACTCCTTATTACATCCAAAAAAAAAAGACAGCGATGGATCTGGCTTGGACATGTGCTGCAGATGCCCCAGAGGAGCCTAAATCCTGCATGTCTCATCTATCAACCTGATGGATTCCGTCATCCCGGAAGGCTGCTGATGACCATCCATAGGATGTACTCAGCGGAGCTACGGGACGCCAGGATGACCTAAGAGGAAGCGAGGAGGTTGGCGGGTGACAGATAATCTTGAATGCGCCGTGTACCGGCCATATGCTCCTAATAGGAGGATATGGATAAAAGTTTATTCCTTTCAAAATTAATTAAGTGCACAGTAAACAGGTTTAAAAAAACAAAGCAGTTTTAGCTTGTTATATGAGTAGGTTCAACCGGTCCGAGGCGCAGTGTCAACGATGTTGACTTGCGTGCCGGACCGGCCGGGTTCGATTCCCGGTACGAGCGGATTTTTTCAGTCGATAAATCTTTTCAAAAGCATGGGTGTTTGTGTTCCCGATACCAAAGAGCGACGCATAGTGACAGCGATTAGCTAATTACTAGTCCTGTCCTAGTCCTCGTACTCTTTCCACCTCTACTCTCTTCGTTAACAAGAGAAGTTGAGCAACTGAGTATAAAGCAGTTCTCGTAGAAAAATATATGTTGAGATAAACTCCGTGATGAGTCCATATGCCTCAAGCTGGTAACGGACATGGTTAAAAAAAAGTAGTTTTACTTAATTTTTGCTCGTGCAAATGATAGCTTACTAAATATTTTTGATTTCAAAATTGTTCCTATGATGATATGGGAAAAAATATATGATTGAATTATCGTTTCATCATAATTCAGACAAAATGAAATAAATAAATACATTATTTATTACTCTTTGCATAACTAAGTTTGTAGTGATTATTTCAAACTTACTGTCTATGACGTAAGATTAAATATCTATAGCACACATTTATAAAGAACAAAAGTGTCCCATCATAATAGTCCATTAAAGAGGCGTATGTCATAATAACGTATCTTACATTCTCCAGGACTCATAAAGACGAGGGTTAAGGAGAGAATATAAATAGAGTTGGGAATAACTTTGAGCCGTTTGTATTTAACCCAGTTATACAATATCAGGAATAACTTTGGGCCTGTCCCCTCGATAACATATATCTTTATACACTCGAACGTCTGCCTATATTACTAATGTCGTAACTTTAAGGTTTAAAGTATACTTATTTCACTTTGTATGTAAATATATATGAGTATTATATCGAATTTGTTGAATAGCACTGCTATAGAATAGAAGAGCAACGCATCTTTTTATTTGATTTTTAAGATTTTGACTATTACTTGCTGGTGGAAATACTTTACATTTAAATTTAAAAAAAACCATTTTTGCTGCACAACTACCACATATATTCTGTACCAGATCGGTACTAGTTTCGCTCATTGCAAGAATTTTCAAAACGATTTAGATTATTCTTGTCTTTTTTTGCTATGAATATGCCTGTACCCAACTTGCAAGGCAGAATCTTTTTTACAAAAAAAAAAAAAATGTTACTCAGTTTTTCGACCACTCTTTTTTTCGAAGAATGTGAGAAATTAATTTTATTATTTTTCCTCTTGTACTATTCATCATTTCTAACAAGCTTCTGTTTGAAAAGAACATTGCAAGATACGCATTTTGTTATTCCTCAAAAACATCAAAAAAAAAAAAAAATAATTGTGAAAGTCATACGAAATAAACTCGATGAAAAATAATGAATCAGTTTTGCACAGAATCAACGATAAATAACATACACCCAGCCCAAGATCTCTTTTTTCAATTGAAAAAATCTGACCTCGCCAGGAATTGAACCCGGGCCCCCTGATTGCTAAGACAAAGCTCTTGCCAGAAGACCACAGGGACCAACATGTAAATATGGTGTAGTGCTTCCCAAACTTGTTCATGCAACGGCCCTATAAATCTGGAAAAATAGTCCGCGGCCCTGAACAGTGACGGTCCACAGTATGGGAGGCACTGACGTAGTTTAAAGAAATTTGTTAAATTTGGTCAAAGTAATTTTAAGCTTTTAATAATAAAGCTTACTAATAAGTTGTTATCAGCAGAGGTTTTCTACGAGAACTTCTTATTACTCAGTGACTAGGCCTCTTTTTTTAATGAGAGTGGGGATAGACATCAAACGTATTTTGATTAGTTTATTGCAGGGCTGTGGAGTCGATAAAAAAAGTCCGACTCCGACTCCAGCATTTACCAAAACCACGACTCCGACTCCGACATTGACCAAAAACACGACTCCAACTCCGACTAAAAAAAGGTCAATATAAACTTTTTTTCCCTTAATTTCCTATTTATGTGTTTTCAATTAAATATCAACCCTATCAATGCAGCCAAACGCCAAATTTGACATATTAAATGCAAAAATAAAAAGTTCAAACATTTCAAAATTTCCGACTCCGAGTACTGAGTACTGAGACTCCGACTCCACAGCCCTGGTTTATTGCTCTCACTCTTTAGCGTTTATGGGATTTTTCGGGAGTGGGAAGAAATTGAAGACAACACAGACATCTTTATCTTCTAATACAAATCAATAATTCCATTTAAAAACTGCCTGGACTGAGATTTGAATCGGTGAGCTCTGTCCCGAAGTAAACGACGATATTTGTGCCATTTATTATAGTCTTGGAATATATATTCTATTTTAATTCTATTCTTATCAAAAGCGTTGGGAAATAATGAATTTTTGCAAAGGAAGTGATCTCTCAAAAAAAACTTTAGTTTGTGTGACCACATTCTCATCAGTAACAGTATCTTACGACATTTTCCAACAACGTTTTCCCCGCCTTACGCTGGCGACAGTTTTTCTTAAATAACTACCAAAAGACTACTTTATCATATAATACCATTTTGAAAGCCATTATTAATATGTAAGACAATAATTCCCGTATTCTATGGATATTAAGATTTATTTTGAAACACCAATAAAAATACAGTAAAAAAATAGCATTTTTTTAAATTCTACAAAAATTATATAATATATCGTTTGAATTTGTACTTTTTCACGAGCGAACCAAGATTGTTAGCGACAAAACTAATGGAGTACAAAAGTACAAAATTCAAATGAAAATTTGAAATTCCATCAAGCACCTCTAGACAAAATCCTTAATTATATTATACGAGCGCCTGGGAAGTGAAGTGAGTCAAGTAGCATTTTAGTACAAAATGAGTTATATATTTTGTAATTCACAAAATAAAAGTATGTTCTGAGCCAAAACAAAAGTTTCATAATTTTTCTACTTGGATAACTACACTTTTTAAGGCCTTAAATGATATGTTAGCGGCGAATTATTCTAACCCCGTTCATAGCACTATTTCAATCTTTATTTTCCTGAATTTATCTTTTTCTATTCATTAAGGTAGTAGGTATGCTTCCACGTAAATATTAAGATAGTTTCACAAAAAAACGTGATTGAGCTTAAAAGTCCAACAGAAGAGTTTCTCCATTTTTAGACTTAGCTCACTAGCTATTATATAATATTTGTATAACTTGTGTGAGAAACCGTGATATGGTGGAGTTCTACCAAGTATACGCCCATTCAATCAACCAAAAATAATATTACGAAAAATATCATGCAATTTATTTTATCTTAGCCATGCGGTAACCATAAATATTTTAACATTGCAAATACTTAAATAAAAGGAGAAAGATACCGTAACGACAATGTAAATGTTTACAAGCCTAATTCAAGCTTTGACTTTCCTGCTTCAAAAATAAGCTTTTTTGTGAAAATTTTAAATGTTCTACTAAGGTAACTCCACGGTTAGACAATTTTTTTTTATGTCGTGTTTTAAAGAATGCAAAATTTCACAAAACGAAACGTATGCGTATTTTTTGTAAAAGGTTTTGTGACTAAATTCGTTAATGGTTAATGGTCGACCCCTATACAAATTGAAACCCCAAAATTTTATCACTGAATGGAAGCACAGCTGCGATGCTACGGTATACACAGTCTTTAAATTTAAATTTTATTAATAACAAACCAGCCTATGTCCAGAATTAGCTTCAATTATTTAAATTACTTTAATCATAGCTCGAGATGGAAATATCATGCTGAAGCGAAAAAGACAACGGATTGGTAAAGATCTATTTTTTTTTCATGTCTGCTCCGAACTTGGAGCATATGGACTCCTCTTGGAGCTTATATCATCACAGTTTTTTTTCTACGAAAACTGTTCTTGTTACTCAACTCATTTTTCGAAGAGAGTATGGATTGAAAGAATACGATGACGAAAACTAGTGGTTAGCTAATCACTCGCGCTATGTGCCCCGTTTTTTTGGGATCGGAAAGTTTGGTAGGAATTTTTAACAACATAAACACCCATTGCCTTCGAACAGATTCGATTTATCGACTGAATCATAAATTTATCTGAGCCTGGTTGGTCCGTCACGGAAGCCAACAACGTTGACCACTAAAGATCTATTATAGGTGTAAATTGAATACACATTTCTTTTTAAATTTTATACGATACAACCTAAAAAAATATTTTAATTGTTCTCGGTAGGTTGATAAAATTCAAGCTACAATTGTTATACATGTGGCTGATGAATTTCATTCAAATAATTTACGATAAGCTCTTTACATCGACAGTTGCAACAAACCACATTTTACATTGAATGGCAATAAACTGAATTCTATAGGGACATTGATTTAAATCGGCTTTCAAATAAATGCTTAATATACTAATGTAGAATTATAAATATTCTTCAAAACAGGAATATATCAAAGCTTAAAAAAATATTTCAATAAATGCCTCCAGATTAATTTCACAAAATTACTAAATAGATGTTCTCTAATTTTTAAATTGAAAGAGGTTTAATACTTGGCTTTGTAATTTGTAGCCACTCAGTTATTCTCTTCGCTAGAGTGTTCAGTGTCAAGTGGTCAATGTTATTTGAGCGCAGAAGTGCTTGAATCCTTCAATATAAACATTAATACCTCAATGGTGTATTTTTGAAAGTGTTCGTAGCAGGATTTTAATTTGTTAACAAATGAATAAAATGAATCTTAAAGAGCCTGAGAAAAACAGAGACTGGAAATTATTATTTAAAATTGCCTTTCTGGTGGGGAGAACAGTTTACCACCACTACCATTTTATCTTAAATATCTATTTTAATATTAGTGATACAATGTGTAAACTTTTGCATTTCATGAATGCTCTAAGAGAGTGAAACGATATTGTTGGTTTTATTTGTTAAATTTAAGGTTGCCCATTTTCATATAAACCAAGCCTACAATCATGCAATTACATTGAAAAATAATAAATCATTTTTTACTTGCTCCACAGTTAATGTATCATGATCAAAACTGGTTTCGCTCATCGCGAGAACTTTCAACTGACCACACACATTCATATGAATTTTTTTTAGTGATAATCGAAACGGGTCACGATCTTAATAAATTAATTGTGGATTAAGTACATTATTTAATATAATGCTTTTCTAAGCATTGACAGTGAACACCTAAAAGGTATCACACCATTATCAAAACTGTTCACTGTCAATACTTGGTGGAATGGCATTATAATAAAAATAAAAAACATTTTTAGTACTTATTCCACATAAAATTTGTTGGATCAGGACCGTTTTCGCTCATGGCGAGCAATATCAACTAATAAGAAATACATACAACGAAACAGTGATATTTATACAAAAGTTAAGTTAGAAATACAAGGTATTGTTTGTCACACCTTGTATTTTTTCTTGTGATCCAATAAATTTTATGTGGAATAAGTACGAAAAATGTTTTATTATTTTTATTATCAAAACTGAAATCAGTCAAGCTTTTGATTTGACCAACGACCAAAATAAAAAAATTTGCATCTAGAGAGTTGGGCATATACACTAATCTTATTGATTGAGTAGGCATTTACTTGGTAGAACTCCATTATAATACGGTAAGAAAAATAACAATGTATTTTAGTTCTACATAAATTATTTTATATATTTGTTGATAGCTATTTCGGCTTACGCCTTCGTCAGAACTATGTTTTAAACGTGTATTAGAGATAGCTTATATACCTATGCTAGACAGGGTGAACACATGACCCAAATTCGGTCAGATTTGTTTACATTCCTGTAATAAAGGCCTTAAGCTAAATGCATTGGAACAGCTAAAATTAATAGGTATAATCAACCCAGTGAAATTCTTAACGACCAGATTACTATTAACGCTTCACCTCTTCTAAATCCTTTATCTAGCAATAAACTAAAAACAATTTAAAAATTAAAAATAGATGCACTTAAAACATTGCAGATTTTAAGTGGTTACACACGATAAAAATAACCCAAAAATACCCAGATTATTTTCTCACCATTCCTTTAGACCAATAAATTAAACTTATCTAAATTCTTCCATGTGACGTTGGTATGGTTTGAACAGAAAGAGAGGATGTACGTGGCACCCTGTCTAGCATAGGTATATAAGCTATCTCTAATTTCTCCGTTTGACGTTTGCTGTTTGTCTTTTGCCGATTGTCTATGGGTCGACACACGCGCCATTTACTGAAAGTTAATTGTACTATATGATCTTTGCTAATAACAATAAGTTTTAAAACATAAAATGTTCCCTGGTGTATATAAATTTTATCTAATGCACGTTTAAAACATAGTTCTGACGATGGCGTAAGGCGAAATAGCTATCAACAAATATATAAAATAATTTATGTAGAACTGAAATACATTGTTATTTTTCTTACCGTATTACACTAATCTTCTTTGTGTTTTGGATGTATTTTAGTTTTTTGTATATTTTTTGCTTCGTGTGCAGTCAGCATTAAATTTTTTGTCAACTTCCAGACGCATTAGCGTCAGCCTTAATGCCGCGTTCTGTTCTTTTCTTTTAACGATAAATAAAAAGTTAGTATGTACCTACTTCTTATGGAGTATTTCAAAGATAACTGCTCGGAATGATATAATAAGGGAAAAGAATACGGCTGTAAAAAGTATACTTAAATGTGAGATAAATGCTCATTTTACGAATTGTATTGTAAGATTATATGGAAATGATAACATTTAAGCCATCCGCGTATCGGACAGTTTTTGTTTTGAAAAATAATGGAAACTTTAAATCTGGAATTTCAGCGAGTGTTTGCGAAGCAGTACTATAAACTGTAACTGAATCCATGTTTTATTATTATTGGAATGTAAATATAATATATGAATATTACTTTCCCATAAAAGATATCCAGACTAACACTATTGTATATCATATATAAAAACAAAAAGGAAGTAACACACAGTTTTTTCAATGTAGTATTGTTTCAACAATCACTGTGTATACAATAAAATACACTTTCGATTAAAAGGACGTATGCTGTTAACCACTGGCAGTGGTGACAGAGTATTAGGGAGTACAAAAAAAGATTCAACTATTTTTGCAAGAGTTCTTTCCTATTCATTGGATTTTAAAACACTTCTATAACATGGACTTTCAATTCAGATGTTCGCAATACCAACGGAGTGCCAGTCTTATGAATTTTTGCCAGTCCGTAGTACAGTAATATAGTTGAATCTTTTTTGTACTCCCTTATACTCTGTCGCCAGCCACCACTGCTGTTAACGCTAGATTGGTATTTAATTTAGTTTTTAAGTTTGAAAAAAAGGGTTCGTGAAAATTTCGGCTAGAAAAAAGGACTTACACCACCTCAATGACATAAGTTAAGGATTTCGACTGAAGGTGCTTGGTAAAATTTCAATATGAAATTTTAATCGTTTGAATTTTGTTATTTTCCATTAGTTTCGCTATCGACCCGGGTTTCGCATATCGGCATCTTCGAGCAGTTCACATTGCACGAATGAACTTGAACTAACGCCATATTATCGATTACCCCGATCGACATAATAATCGATTAGCCGTAAAAATCATTAAAAACGTCGCGCCCAGCCGTGGAGTAAACGAAGTCGACCAATTTAAAACTTTATGTTAGACACAATAAAAATATAGTGTATCCTATTATTATCGCTAGAAAATTTGGATAGCACGATCGACATAATTATCGATTTTTTTTAAATTGTCCTTTATTAGTGTAATATTATATTTTTTTGATATTGTAACAAGCCATACCAAAAAAACGTATCAAGCCCAGAAGTATCTTTAGTCGACCACTTAAAATTGTCAATATTCAAACTTCTTTTAAAAGCGAATAAAGATAGTTAATAATTTAAGTATACTTAGAAAAATATAAGTACATAGTGATTTTCATTTTATTAGTTGCAATCACTACTGCATGGTAACGCAAGTGTTTTCTCTATATTAAAATTTTGCGTTCAAAAAGTATGTATTCATTTCATATTTACAATTCCGCTCTAATATTATTTTGTATCATGAGAATTGTAAAATACTAGAATATCTTAACTGGAGTAAAAATATAATAATTATTTTAAATAGCTCTCTTTTTAAATATAAAACATAACTCTAGTACACGAAGAATGTTTGTTAGAGCGTCGCTTGATGACCCGTTTTAGTATCGAAGCATTAAAATACAACCACGCATTTGTATTGGAATTTTAAAGTGTGAGCCTCGGTTTCTAAGCCTCTAATTGATAGAGGCTAGGCTAGAGCAATCGACAAATACAATTTAAAAGGATACAAGAAACAAAAGTGATCAGTATAAGATTAATAAAACATATAATTAAACTATACCCGACGTTGGGTTGTGTTAAAAAACAAAAAAAAAATAGTCTTAAAAAAAGTATTACAATTAAGTCACTCTAAAAGTTTTCACTGTCAATACTTGGTGAAAAACCATTATATGAGAAAAAAAAAGTCGTTTTTGTATGTACTTATTCCACGGTAAATTTATTTAGATCAGGGCCGGTTTCGCTTATCGCTAGCATATTCAGCATTTCTTAATATATTGCCGTTCCAGCAAGTATTGACAGTGAAAACTATAAGATTATTAGGTATAGTATTAGAGTTTTCTCTTTTGTTGGCTTTTTTCATTGTATTGCTTCAAATATTAAAATAAATAGAATTATGAAATATAATTGAAATTTTTTTACCTCATTTTTTATAATCCAGGATAACAAGAAAACACTTATTTTAAAATTGTCTTAAAAATTATAAAATAATCAGTATTATTTTAGTATAGCTTAAACTACTTAACTGTGTAATATTTTTATAAGTAAACAATAATTTACTGTTCGTCAAACTTTTAAAAGTGAAATATTTATATTATTTATTCAAAAGTTTGTCTATTATTATTGGTATATAAATAATGTTGAATTCACTTTAGTATCGACACAATCACAACAAACATCAATTGCTTCACGCTTTCGGGTCAGAAATTCAAAATCTACACACACCCATCAAAGTGCGAAACTTTGCTTCGAAAAACTTCGTCGGTAGGTTTTCCTCTACAGGAAACGGACTCGTGAAGGATCCGCGCGACCCTAGCGCCACCGTTGCCGGTCGACGCCCGTCTGTTTCCCAGATCACGACTCTTAATGCGTCGCGCGGCAACCGGACGCCGAATCGAAGCCTTCCGGAAACCCCCGAACACGGAGGGAAGTTTTTAAAAATCATATTTTAGACGGAAGTTTACGCCCCTGCAAAGGTGTTAGTTCTAAGATACTTCTCAGTCTCTTGCATCGGGTAAGTGGGAAGTGTAAAGTTCTTTGATTCAGTAGTTTGTTAGTTTGAAGTTTCTTTCAATATTCAAACTGTGTTTTCAAAATAATCATTTGTTGAGATTTTGAAATAAAAGAAGTAACCTATTGATTTACTGTTTTATAGGTTCACATTTTTAAAATGATTTGCAAAATATTGGAGTAAAATCCAGACAGTAAAGACATGACAACACTACATTTATATACTTGGTTGTATCAAATATTGGAAACCATAATCCATTAAGATTCATAGGCTCCTTAAGTGGAAATTATTTTTTTAAAAAATGCTCACTTTTGATCACTTTTTCTATTGGTGAAACAACAAGACGTGTCAAGTGATTCAGTTCTTTGAGACGCATCTTCAGACAAATCTCAAATTGCATCGATTATTAATACGCCTTTGATACTTTAAATTTCTCTTAATGCAAAGATGTATGCCACTGTTGAAAAAAATAAACTAAGACTTGATGTTTTTGGTCAGTTTTCACACTAATTATCGCATTTTGAGAATTGCATGGATAAGTAATTATAACTTTCAATGAATGCGGTGCTAACTTTTGTAGAAGCTTCATTTAATAGAAAAGTAAAAATAGCTTTGCTTATTCGAACTATTGCTCAACGAATAGTAACACGTATTTCGCCTATTTAATAAGCATCTTCACGAATACAATCGCACGGCTATTTTAGTAATAAGGTAAAGATTTAATTGATTGAGTAGGCATTTACTTGGTAGAACTGCATTATAATACGGAAAGAAAAATAACAATGTATCTTAATTCTACATAAATTATTTTTAAATATTTGTTGATAGCTATTTCGGCTTACGCCTTCGTCAGAACTACGAAGGCGTAAGCCGAAATAGCTATCAACAAATATTTAAAAATAATTTATGTAGAATTAAAATACATTGTTATTTTTCTTTCCGTATTGTAAAGATTTAAATTACAAGAAATGACTTTTAAGGTGTTCTTGGTGGAAAGGCATTATAAAAAAAATAATAATACATTTTTAGTACTTTTTCCACATAAAATTTATTTGATCAGGACCGGTTTCGCTCACGGCGAGCATTGTTAACTGATAAGAATGTGGAAAAAGTACTAAAAATGTATTGTTATTTTTATTACAATAAATGGTTGGAATTTAACGGTTTTACAGGACGCATAAAGAGTGTCTAATTACAAAAAATTATAGTCTTTTTTAAAACTAGAATACATTGCTATTTTTTCACCGTCTTATAATGGTGTTCAACCAAATAAATAACAATTCAATCAATTAATAATAGTACAAATGAAAATAAGCTATTTCTAATTTTATACAGAAGAAATCATTTAAAATAAAATGCATCTATATTTTGTATTTTTTATTTATATAAACTTTTCAAATATACATTTTTATAAAACCACGCATTTACGCACGATTTCTAAATAAAGTAACATATTTTCTTTGCACGTATCGCGTGTTATATTCATAGCATTATGCGTTGTGTGACAGTTCGGTGGAAAAGTTTCCAAAGGTGTTGAGTGAAAGAATCGCGGTGAATGCAAAGTGACACATAAAATCCGAAATTTCAGCAGCCGCGCTGGAAGTAGGAAGTGATTTCCTTGGGATTTACAGTGTCAATGTGGTGAGGGAGGGCCGTGAGGGAAGATTTGAACCGACAATGGCGGATCGCTTCGACGCCCCGCGCTACGATAAGTGAGATGTGTCAAACGGTGTGCGATTGTATTCTAAAATATTATTGGGGCGGGCTTTTTATAAAATTCGAAAAGGAAGTATAGAACTAGGCAAAGAATTGCAGTTTCTCAAATGGATTGGATTTTTTACCGCGTCCGTTCCCGTGTAGATCACATGAACTACCAATTGAGTTTCTCTTAACAAAAAACTTATACGAGAATTATTTATTACTCGTAATACTTTCGATGGATTCGGTGGTAACTTAAATAACTATCGTAGAGATAGCTTTAGTAAAAATGTTTGCTTTCTATTGGTCCTGTCCAATTTTTTTTATCTTGTCTGCCCAAGGCAAATATGGCTTTATAGTAAGGCAATAAAGCTTTGACTTCGGGCCCGGGATAAGACCTAGGTTGACAAAAGATGAAAGTTATTTTAAACGCGTGTTCCTCAGTTGCAAAACTTCGTTTCAAAGAAAGTTAGTTTATAAAGGAAGGGACTAAAGCAAGATTATTGGTTAGCTAATCGCTCTCGCTATTTCCCGTTTTTAAGATTATTCATGTACCCAAACAGCTGTCAACCGTTTTGTTTTTAGGATCGGAAAAGAAAGAGAAGATGTAAGCAACACAAACATACATGTCTTTGAACACATACAAATTGTTTGTCCTTATTCCACAATTTAATTGATTATGTTAAGGACTCGTTTTTCTAAAATAAATATGATTAAAAAAAGTCGCAACTCTTGATTAGCCATGTAGTAGCCCTATCGAAACATCGCAATTAATTAAATCAAAATGGATACAGTACCACGATTACCATGTGTTTGTTTCCCAGAAAAAAATATTATTATATTTTACCTACGTGGTCGTAACCAAAACCAAACATTTTTTTATCAGAACTTATTTGTCGCGTAGGTTATTCTAGTCACCAGTCGCAAGGGCTGTTCGGCTGATCAATGCACGGTACTCTATTTTTAAATTTAGTTTTACTGTTATAATCTTTTATGCTGTCAATATATTGTGTGTTTTTATGTTCTGTTTATATATTTTTTTGTGCATTTGTCAAATGCTAAAAGGCATTAAATGCGCATTGGTGTCAGCTTTGGTGCGATGTATTGTTTTTTTCTCCAATAAATAAATATTTTTACTTTTTTTTTTGGTTTGAAAGTAGTCTTCCATAATGACAATTTAAATTGGTCGTCTAAGTTTACTCCATGGCTTAGCATAACATTTTGATACGGCGATAAAAATATGTATGAATTATAATCTTTACTTTATTAATTTCAATGGTTCAACTGACTGACTTTTGTACTGGCAATCAAATCCATTTTAGTTGCTTTTATCTTGTTATTGATTTTGATAAAATAGGGTTTCTTATACGTAGCGCTTTGATGAGGGCCAAAGTGCCATTCGAATCGATAAGCTTACTAACTAAACAACATTATTAACGTGTACAAGAATCTTGAGTTATATTAAAACGTTTGCCTAATACACTTCGGTAATTGTTTATTATTCTTGCCAAGAACATTTTGGCTCTGGGGGGTATGGCGAATTAATATCTGAAAATGCCCACAAAACCTTTTCATTAATCTTAATTAGAGACTCCAAATCGAGTATCGAGTACTCGATACTCGAGTATACTCGTCCATTTTCCAAGTACTCGATACTCGAGAATTTTGAAAAATACTCGAGTAATACCCGTTTTAATAATAATCGTCGAAAGTTTTTTCAACTGCGAGAATTATAAAAAAAAACAGCAAACCAATTTAAAATTTGAGTCGTTTAATTTACTATTATTGTTGAAATATATGTTGGATAAATGGAAATAAATGTATTAGTAATAGTCAATAAGTTTCATTAATTATTTGTCACACAAATTCGAATTAAAAATATATATTTTGGTACATCTGAAACTACTTTGAAATTTGACTACTCGATACTCGAGTAGTTGAGATGTCGAGTAATTGGAGTCTCTAATCTGAATCTAATTAACGTGTCAAATATTACGATGGTGGTTATTAATACATCTATCAAAAATAGAGAGTTGAGTTTATATTATTTAAATAACCAAATACCTCTGTACCCAATTGTATTTTTATGCATCAGAAGAAAATTCTATAAACTCATATAATTGTTTTGTGGAAGATCACTCATTCAACATTGTACTTTCTTTTTTGGTGCTCATTGCGTACAATTTTCGTGCTGCCATTTTGGAGTGTATTTTCAATGAAATATAGATTACATCGATTATATAATATCGCACATACACGTTCGTTAGTTCCTGACGCGTAAGCTGACATAGCGCATATCATTTAATTGATCATTTATTTGCATTATATTTTCATTTATTGGTGTTGAATTTTAATCTATAAAGAGTAAATATATATTTTTTCACAATGACAGTAAGACTTTTACTTTTGCATAGATTTTCGCATATTTTTGCAAAATTGTAAAGGAAAAATTATTTTACCAGATTTTATTGATATAAATCCTATTTATATAGTATATATATCCCAAAATCAAAAATTTGTATTTTAATCAATTTATTTACGTTCTCTGCGCTTGATCTCAACGCCGAGGGAGATTAAACCCTTTTATTACGGCAAATTCTGAGTATTGGAAATTTAAAGTTCTAGATTGGCTGGGCATGACTCATTTATAAAGGGTATTTCAATAGGGACGCTCAAAATATGTTACTTTGTCCTGCTGAGTAGATTATTCATTGTTTAGTGGCCAAATTTGAGTCAACCAGTGTGGTAAATAATCGGCCAACACCTACCTGTACGTCATCAAAATACGATATCTGGTGAAAACATTGCTGCTGTGTGTGAAAGTGTACAGGAAAACCCAAGGCAGCTTATTTCTCGTTGTTCACAAGAACTTGGCTTTTCTGCGACTTCAACTTGGCGAATTTTGAATCGGGCCTTATGTCTGCACCCGTATAAAATCCAACTAACCAAGGAACTTCAAGGTAAACGACCGCAGACAACGCCTGATTGGGTTCTGGAGCAGTTGGAAGTTTACCCTAAATTCGTCAAAAAAGTCAACTTTAGCGACATGGCCCATTTTATAATGAATGGATATTGGCAGACATTTGATGCTATATTCCATATTTAATGTCGTAAAATATACTTACAAATGAAATTAAAATTTAGTCGAAATCTCACAAACAACTTGTTTTATTTACATTTCAAAACTAAGCGTCCTTATAAAAAGACCCCTTATTAAGTAAATCAACAATTTCATGGTTAAATGATCAGTGTCATGCAAGCTATATACTAGTACCGATGTACGATTGGTCATCATTGCTATATGAAACAGACCCTGTTTGACACATAAGCGGGTAGCGGTGGGACACAATCAACTTTTGTTTTTTTTTGTTCTCATTTTGATAATGAACAATCCACCGATTTGCATTGCACTTTTTTTTTTAGTAAAAATGATAATAGTGACAGAGTATACATTGTCGTTATTTGATTGGCTGGATTTTCATAGCTGCACGAAATCCAAATAGCGGGTGTAGGTGGTACAACCAACTTTTTTTTTAATGTTTCCACTCCAACTATCCGATTTTAATAACGAGGCGAAGGATACTGATGATCTTACATCCAAAAATTTGTTCTCGTGAGAGAAAATCATGCAAAATATTAGTATACAAAATTTGCTATTAATTCTCAGAAATTGATAAAAGCCTTAATGGAAACCAATTATAAGCAAACAAGATTGTAAGGAAGACTATATAAGTATTTAATTTATTTCCTTTGGAATTTTCATCTCCAAGTAATGTCATAAACAGACTAATTAATAATTTAAAGTATTTGTATCTTTGCATTATAGCTCCCCGTTAAAATTAAAAACTCACTCTTAATTTTAAAAAGTATAGCATACAAATTAAAATTTTCGCTATAGTAACGAATCTCTCAAAAGTTTCACAAGGCCAATATTGTACCCCAACGATCTCTTAGGCGCATACGTAATTATGACGAGAAACATTTGCATATCGCTTAAGACTGAGAGCCGTTCTTTTCCATGACCCTCCAAAGGTTCAAAAAAAAAAAAATTCAACAAAGACAATGATATTGTCTTTGGTTTACTTATAAGTGTGCTAGATGGAGGCATGCATATAATTATGTTTGTGTGTGTCGTATGTATCCACTGTAAAAAATGAAAAGGACGTAGCCCACACACAACAACATATGTTATTTGAATCGTGTCAATTTTTTACTTTTCATGAGTTTTGTCGCTATCGACCCGGTTTTTGCCTTTTGGCATTTCAAGTGCACGGATGGACTTGAACTGAGGATGCAAAAGTAAGAAATTTAAGCGATTCAAATTTGATTAAAATTACATCAAGAACTTCTTAAACTTATGTAATTGATGTGGTGTAAGTCTTTTTTCCGAGCCCAAGATTTCACTATCCCTTTTTTCAAACTAAAAAGTTAAATTAGATACTTATTCAGCGTTTTCAGCTTACATCCTTTTAATATAACGTCTATTAAGTTGTAAGCACTGTGGTTATCAAAAAAATAGGGCTGCGTCCTTTTTGCCTTCCTACAGTCGATATATATACATAAAATATACAGTTGTTTATGTCTGGATATATAATCTATACAAATAAATGTTAAAGTTTACCTTTTGAACTGGCTTCACTGTGGATTTCTCACCACTACAGAGATCACGCCCTTCTGTGATCAACGATAGGAAGAGAATAAGCAGTCTATAAAATTAAACTCAGAGATGAAGAAGACCGGAATAGATTTAATGATCCATCAAATTGATGCAAAAAAAGCAATCTTAAGATAGTGATAGTATTATGTATACATATTTCAAAGATAGATATAGGTCACATCCAGTGGAATAATTTTTATGTTACAATGAGGAATAGTAGGCTATCTAATCGGATTTGTGTCATTTTATATTAAATCTAGTGTTGATGACAGGATGAATCCACTGCCAAAACAGTTTTATTTATTGAGTACTCGAGAGTGGGTGAACTCTCTTACAATTGTATTTTTTATATCGACTTTTTACTACCAGAGTGTTCTTTGCAGTAAGTCTAATACTCATAAAAAGAACTAAAGTGCTATAAAGAAGACATCTCTTATGCCAAAAACGAATGTAAAATGGGGAATTTAATCGATAAAAAGTTACAAAAAAACCGTTTCCTCCGCTGACTTTATTGCACCTAGAATGATTTATTTAAACAATATTGTTTCCTTATTCTTTCAAACGAGGTTTACTGTTTTTTTATAGGGGACATCAACAATTTTTCAATATTTTAACACCCGCATAAACAAAATTATTACTTACATTTTACTAACCGAACAACAACAAAAAAATTGCGTGAAAACATATCTCTAAAAAAGATCTTCTGAATAAATATCCGTAGTCAAGTCTTAAAATTGTTGACTGCGTGATATGAAGCTGACGAACTCGGTTCTAGTAGTAATTACATTTTTCAATCGAATTATATATTTCTGTTAGGATACATGGATGACTGTGTGTTTTCCAAATATTTCCTCAAACACCTATCCGATCCTATAAACGGTATATAGTGACAGCGATTAGTTAATCACTAGTTCTCAATTTCTTTCGGATCCGTGGTGCAGCGACAGACGTTGATAGCTTCAGTGTCCGGTTCCCAATACGAGCAGCATATTTTTTTCTCGATTCTGTTTAAGGCATGGGTTTTGTCTAAAAAAAATCATTCCCAACCATCCGATCCTTTAAGAGGGACGTAGCAAAGCAACTAGCGTATTATTAGTAATATATTAGTCTTCGATTTTTCTATAAAATTTCGTGAAATTAAAGAAAGGTAGAACGAGCAGTTCGAGTACAAAAAAATGTAAAATAATGAAATTTGCAATTAATTGGAAATTACCAAGATGCAGTGTTATTTGTCAAAATTTTTGTTAGATTTTGAGTCATTTCACTATCACTTTTAACAGGTGCAATATGTTTTAACTATTTTTAATTGAATGATATTATTCAAAATCATTTTTTTGTCTTGAAAAACTATTTTAAAGCTATTATTTCATTATATTAATTTGATATATGAGATTTATTTTGTTATATATAAGTAAAATATGAGAATATTAAGCTGACTGTTATATAAAACACAGTCATGCATGTGTGTGAGATCAATATCGATTAAATAGAATTCATTTTCACGATTTTCCTATTTTTCAAAACTCTACACCCCCCTTACAATCTCCTAAAAGCTTATCATGAACAAACGTGATCCATCACGCGAAAAAGTATCCAACAATAATGAACTAACTTTACTTTCGTCATTTTATTTCATTTTTGTATCTGGCAACACCAAACAAAAAAAAACTAATATCGCGTGAAACCTTTTTTCATACGAGACATAATAACTGATGCTTTTTATGTTATGATACTTTGTACTAGAGGAAACATCACATACTGCTGTCGATTATCTTCTCAAAATCCTCTTTCTAGTATGTATATAAGCCATTTTCTTCAGTGTAATCTATTCATTTCAATGAGGTCATATAAGCAAAAAAAATCCATAGAAATTGAAATTTATAATCAATATTATCTTTGTTATTCTATTTCAGCTATTTTGTTTTTTAAATAAATAAAACACATGTTTTTCCTACTTCTTCTACGAATAATTTAATACAGCCGTTTTTGCTCATATCTAGCATTTTCAACTTAATTTTTAAGTAAGACAAAAAATGGGTTATGTTATATTTAAAATTATGTCTTTTCACTGTTAGAGTTACATATAATATTCTTCGACGATGGTGTCCGTGAGGAATTTCACGGGTTCTAGTCCCGGTACGAGCAGCATTTATTCAGTTGACTTATCGTTAAGGCATGGATGCTTGTGTTGTCTTAAAGTTTCCTCCATCCCATTCAATCATATACGCGAGAGTGACTAGCTAACCACTAGTCCTGTCCTAGACCTTTTCTTTTCTATTGCTACTCTCATCAGACAATTGAGGCTTAGCGCCTCAGTAACAACCAGTTAACAAAAAAATATTTCAGTATCAATAGATCAGTGGTTCTCATTTCCGATCACCAGCAGCTTCATAGTAAATATTGATATTTAATTTTTTTATTTTCCAAGTTAATTTGTGAAAAATACTCTGAAAATTAAGCATTTTATTTGCAATTAATACCAATAGTAAATCATCAAACATGTTTTGGCCCATTGGACAAAACTCAAGCACAATAGACTCAATTTAGACAAAAAATTTGTTGCGGCCACCAGCCATTTCCATAGGACCGCTTTTGTTAACGATGCGGCCAAAGAACAATTTTACGTGTGAACCACTGGTCTAGATACCTCCATTAAGAGACTATATGCTCGACATTGTGAACGAACGGATTAATAAAATAAAAACATTATTACTATAAAATAACTTTGATTTTTACACATATTGTGTTACTTATTGATTCCGCAACTTTGTGCATCTTCGGAATTACTATCGCAAAGGTTAATTAATTAAATTATCCATCGAAAGTATACAAATATTATATTTTCCACAAGAAGATATCGAACAATAGTTGCTGTTTATTTGAATCAATTGGGGAATTCATCACAAAATATGTCTGTGGGTTAATAGGGCGGCATACAAAAAAGTTGACAAATAAACATGTCACTTTTCGATATGCCACCAAAAACCTGAAATAAAACCCCGCAAAGATCCTGTTTTATGACATTGTATTCGGGGTATTGTATCTATTTTCTTTTACTTTACTACGCTGTGATAAATTTGAGGATCCATCATTTTCGCATTTACGCCACAGTAAAATGATGTCCTATGACAATTTATTTAAAAAAATCACTCTTTCACATTGTGTGCATCTCATAGTGGAATATTTATAGGTCAAGAAAATAAACTATGCAGCGTCTTGTGATTTAGACACGTACTGTGGATTCCCTTAAAGAACCAAAAAACTTGATGTGTTTTATTTTAACAGTTTATGGATTCAAACATCATATAAGGTTGTTGATGATCATCGATTTGCTGTTATCGATAATAAACATACATTATAATGATTCAAATAGGCATCAATAAGGGTATAGTGAAAACAGAATAGTTAAAAAATGAGTTATTTGATTAAAACATAATTTTTAGCAAATTGAACATTTGAGGTAACTTACTGTCCTACTGATTTCATCTATAATAATTTGTTAATATATATTTATCATATGTTCGACATATTATATATTTAAGGCATGAAAACCTATTCTTCATTGCATAAAACATTTTTAAATGTTATTTTGTAATATGTATATTTCCTCCTTTATGTCGTCAATATTATTTTTTTGTTTTATTATTAAGGCGTGTCACAATTAGTAATACAATACGTGGAATAATCAAATTTGCTTAATTTTTTTTACTAACAATCATTCCAATTAACACCACAAAACAATAAAATAAGATACATAGATTAAATTATTTGAAAATGAGATTTTAACTAAAAGAAATGTTTACTTTTTCAATGTTATATCCTTAATGATTCTCGTAAAGATTGCTTTTTTGTGCATTAAATTAACTATAACAGATGGAAATTTTTGAATAAAATAAAAATTAGAACATTATGATTTTAGCATATCAAAATGTGCGCACTCTTGAAACTACAGGGTAAAAAACCCAAAGGACCCAAAGCTTTTGAACGCCATTTTGTTTTTCCTTTTCAATTCACAGGCGCTGTGTAAACAAATGAATCGAAAGCTTTTTCTAGAGTGGCTTACGAAGCTCTTGTGTGGAAGCGAAAAGTTTTTAGTTTTTTTTTGAAAATCGACGTCGCGAAAAACAGCAGTGCCGAGGCTCTTGTGGAACGAACTCAAAGTTTATCTCCTCATAATGCGATACGTTGTGCGAGCTTTTTTGTTTGTCAAAAGCTCATTTTACATCTTTCATCTTTGAATATGGTGTGTATTTCGACGTCAATTGTGGACGCAAATGCAATTGAAAAACAACCGATTTATAAAAGTTTTCGATTTCACACATTCAGTGTTATTTAACAGCAATATCAAATTACGTTATGGCCAATTTAAAAGGGCTTGCAGTATATATCTGTGTATTAATCAATAAATGTGTTACTCCTACATGGAGAAGTTCAGAAAATTACAATGATGTCTAAATACTTTTGGGAATTTAAATAAATGCAGTAACTGCATTTTTATAAATGTATATGAAATGTGTACACTATCCTTATACGTATTTAATAAATTTGAGTATATAATGAAAATGTGTGAATATTCGGCAGCAAACATTATTGGTTTGTTTTTAAGATTTTTTCTTGTTTTAAATGAGTATGTAAACATTTTTTTTGCTCCCGTCTCTTCATTCATAAGACGGCAAATCAAAAGATTATTTTTCGTTATTTTATTTTGTCCTTGTCATCATAGACTTGCAAAAGTAACAAAAGAAATTCTCGCTAAGCATAGTAAACGGCAAACCACTTAAAAATATAAATTACTTGACAGTAAAATCCACGCGTCAGACTCACTTAAACGCAACGGTTAAACATTATATGTATATATTTTTAAAATAAGTAAATAAAATTTGGAAATAAGTGATCATTTATAAATTACGAGTGTTACTAGAGTATTTTTCAAAATACTTGAGTATCGAGTAGTTGAAAAATAGACGAGTATTCTCGAGTATCGAGTACTTGATACTCGAATTGGGGTCTCTAGTCCAAAGCATTAATACAATTGCTTATAAAAAGTGGATTAATTAAATCCTAAATAGAAGCACCAATATATCGGATATCAAATTTCGACTAACTTTTTCTCTGCTAAATGATGAATAATATGTGCATAAATCTCTTTTGGGCAATCTTTGACAAAAAGAAAAACAAAATTATGTTGGAAAATTCTTCATTCATAAAACGAATCTCGGCTTAATATTTCCAAAAATTCAGCGTTGTGAATATTCCGTCTGATAAAACATTTACGATTTTGTGTAAAAAGATTTTTCGTTTCTCCTCTTACTTTTGAATTTTTAAAATTTAACCAATATTCGAGTTGGGAATTCTTTGTTTCGCGAAAAGTTTTTGTGTTTGTTCTTCTTATTAGTACTTGTTGTATGGCTGTTGGGGGTTTTGGAAAAAAATCACGCTTGTTTTATGGCGCAGAAGGAAAAAGCCTATCAGAGTAAAAGAAAAAACCTTGAAAAGTTTACCTTTTTTTAGACTTTCCTTTCACCATTTATACAGGTGCTGTTCGTCAAAAAAAATGTAACTTCTGTTTGTACATCTATTATACAGCAAAGTTCTGCAAATATAATATATTACATTTTTGTCGCTTCTTAATAAAAATACGATAAAAATAAAGAATTTTTCGTGGGATGACCGTTGGATTATTATGATAATTTACTTTTTCCTTTATTTTTAAGACCAGTAGGTTTTTAATCGGTGATTTTTTTTATCCTATTCCTTTATACTTGGTGGAATTATCAACTGATAAGAAATACAATATTACACTATTATTTATACAAAAGCTTAGCAAGACTAATAAAGGTAAGGCAAACAATTGGTAGCACAAATATGCAAATCATTCACAGAAAAATAAAACAAATGAGCAGAATTATTCTAAAAGAAACTAAATTTAAAATGTTTCTGACCTCATTTTACGTGCAAAGTGTGAAAAGTACTCTTCTAGTCCAACGGTCATGAGAATTCGGAAAAATAAATGAACTAGATCATATCAATTCTTACAAAAAAAAATTCAAACAATATTAAATGAAACGGTTATAACTTAACTTTTTGGGAATAGTGAGTCTTATTTTTTGTTCCATCTTTCATTTAAAGTGGTCTGGGTATGTGGTCAATAAATAAAAAGAATGAAATGATGATGCTATCGATTTGGTCATCCGATACGACCCGTTTTGCGCCAAATAGTCGAAGCACAAAGAACATCTCTTTATTTTCACCTCTCGGTGCAAATCGCATACTACCTGCTATCATGTTTTCTCAGTGGCGTTTAGAAAACATACCATGAATGAAAAGTGTTTAGTTCTATTAGAATCAAAAGCATAGATGGAAACTATATCGCAGAGCTGTGGAGTCGTTAAAAAACGACTCTGACTCCGACTCCAGCCTTTCCCAAAGACACGACTCCGACTCCGACTCCAACATTGATCAAAAACACGACTCATACTTTTTTTTTCCTATTTCTCCTATTTATTTTTATTCAATTATGTTTATATCAACCGACCAATCCGGTCAATAGCCAAATTTGACATATTATATCAGGGCTGTGGAGTTGGAGTCGGAGCCGGATTCGGAATCGTGGAGTCGGAGCTTTTTGGCCAGAGTCGGAGTCGGAGTCGGCGCGGCGATTTGGCCGGAGTCGTACTCGAAGTCGGAAATTTTGAAAAGTTTAAAGTTTTTGTTTTTATATTTAATATGTCAAATTTGGCTTTTGGCCGCATTGATATTTAATTGAATACACATAAATAGGAAAATTAGGGAAAAAAGTGACGATATTAACGGAGTCGTGTTTTTGGTCAATGTCGTAGTCGTGGTTTTGGTAAATGCTGGAGTCGGAGTCGGACTTTTTTTTACCGACTCCACAGCCCTATATTATATACAAAACTAAAAAGTTCAAACTTAAAAAAAATTACGACTCCGTGTACGACTTTGGCCAAAACCCCGTGACGACTCCTGCCAAAAAGCTCCAACTCCAGGACTCCGACTCTGACTTGGACTCCATAGCCCTGCTATATCAGAACAGAATTAGTTTCCCTTTGTGCTACATTCAACCCTCATACAGCTCCCTCTGTTATAAAACTGTTTTTTATAGCGTGGTCTGCAGTCTTCATGCAAATTACATACATGTTTCGTAAATATGTAATGTTATACTTAAATATGTAAATTCATAGATTATTTATCAGAAGCTAGACTTCCCTTTAATTAAGATTAATGAAATCATAAAAAATCTCTATCTGGGAGCAGGATGGTTGACTATATTTGCAAAAGTGTTTTCAATGTAGTCATGTATGTCAAAACACCAGAATGTTATTATATGTATATGTTACATTGAAACTGTATTCTCAAGCTGTCATTGAAATTAAATTTGACCGCCCTATCTTCAGCCCTATGTTTGTCTGTGTTTTTCTTTGGTTCTCTTTTTATGAAAGGGACTACACTTGCTGATATTTTTTCATTGAAGCAAACCAAAATTTTAGGCAGGCAAATCATCGACTGGCCAATAATTTCAATGATCGTGACCAGTGAAATCATGTTGTCATACAAATCTATTACTTGATACATTTTCACTGAGAATACAGTTTCACTGTAACAAATACACATAATTCATTGAAACTCAGTAGCATCAAAACTTTAGCTAATTCATATAGATTACAACACTTAAACTTAATGATCTACTTTTATTTTTGTATATAAACGATACAAACTGTTTACTACGCGTCAGTTTAAGTACATTCGTGCACTTGAAATGATTGAATATGCTGAACGGTGAAAGCGGTGTCGTTAGCGACAAATCTCATGGGAAAGTACAAAATTCAAACGATTCAAATTAGAATCTGTGATTACTTTTAAGGTTTTCACTGTCAATACTTGGTAGAATGGCATTATAATAAAAATAATAATACATTTTCAGTGCTTATTCCACATAAAATGTATTGGATCAGGATCGGTTTCTCTCATGGCAAGCATTGTCAACTGATGAATCAGTCAATAAATAATACTAAAAACAGTAATACTAAAAATGTTTTATTGTTTTTTTTTATATAATCTATGATTATTAACTTTACATCTTACTAAGGAACTGTTCGGCGATTTCTCCAGGGAAGGCTGGCTTTAATTCATTACTTATGGACCACACTGTTGGTAAACGCTCCATAACAAGCATGTTATAGCTTAAAGCATGCCATCGGATAAAGAATGTGCATACGCTCGCATTGGCAATATTTTTACGGCCGAACGGTCAGCCAGCCCTGCTCTTTCTCGTCCGCTGTACGCCTCCAGTCCGCCCCTGTATCTAACCACGGGGCGACGGCGGCCATTTGCTTCAAACTTTTCATATTATAAAAATAGTTTGGTTTCAGCATCACGATGGAAATTTTTAAGCCGAGAATTGCCTATGATATAATTCGTATTGAACAAACTGCATAACAAATTAATTTTTAATAGGACGCTATACACTTTTGTATTTCTTCCTATGGTCACTGCACTCAAATATTATGCTTTCTCATCATACGAAGTATATAAAAATAAAAATTATAGCTCTTGAACTGGCTTCACTATTGATTCATTACCCATACAGCGATCACACTCTCCTTTCAGCATCGATGAGAATCTTATTTATTTAAATATCAATATTTGTTTGTTTGTTCGTACTATATGCGCTGCCATACGGTTCATCCTATTGAAATGAAACTTTGATGATTTGTTGTGTAGACGCCCGGGAAGTTTATTGCGTTCCCGAATCGTTCATCCGATTACGATAAAGCTTTGATGATTTGTTGTGTGGACGCCCACAAAAGTTTTACCTATACATATAAAAATTAATGTTTTTTGTCCCATATGTGATCCTATACCGTTCATCTTATTGCGATAAAACATTGGTGATGTGTTGTGTGGACGCCATCTAAGATTCCTTTATTATATAGGATACGCACCAAACATAAAAAGAAAAATTATTGTGTATCCAAAAGCACTTCACGAAAAAAATGCTAGATATTTGCGTTTGGCATTGTTATGTTTCATATTTAACAACCTTATTGATTAAGAAAGGATCATACTAATATTTTTGGTTGGAAAAGTGCTGACTTAAAAGATATAAAAATATATGATGTAATACTATTTGTATGGTTGGATCTGTAGCTGAGTGGTCAATGCCGTTAGCTTCAGCTGCAGTGTTCATGGGTTAAATTCACAAAATGGAAATAAACTCATCTCATTATCTCATAAACTGTTTTTCAACTGATTTCTGTTTGAAGAGACGGATTTCTATTATGTTTTAAATCACCCCTAAGCCATCTTGTTTTGTCCAAGCACGTATATTATATTGTTAGTGCCATCCAAAAAATAGAGGGTTAAACCAGTGCTCCCTAAACTGGGGGCCGCAGTTTTGTTTTCAGATTTAGGGGGCCGTTGCACGAAAATGTTTGAGAAGCACTGTTTTTTACAACTGGAAGCAGAAATGAAAATCATAAAATTCAAAGCATTTAAAAAAAGTATTTTTTTATATTCGAGTTAGAACTTCTTTAAAAAAAAATTGGTACTTAATTATGTATATATAATTATGTTTTTTCAGTCCCAACCAAACGTGACCATAATTAGTAGCAGTTTACTAAATCTTTTCCTCATAAAATTCAGTTACCGGGCCATTTTCATACTCCAGCACAGTACCACATAATAATCTCCATGGAAAAATAACTTCCAATTAGAGTGGCGGGATGTGCCTCGACAAATAAGCTCTGAGGCAGTAAACAAATGTTGATTGTTTTCGCGCAGATATAATAGAATTTCTGTTATACATTCTTGTATTTTCGTATAGTTAGATGCTATTACGAAAATAAGAGAAAAAAAAGATATCACGTCTGTCCTAAGCCGCTTCGTTTTAATTAAGTACGTCATTTATGTGATGATACTTTTATTTTTGTCACCGATGGATATAACAAGTATAGGAGGATTTTTTTGATTACCATGTCTCTTCTTAACGTGGTGCATATGGACACATAGAGTTTATCTCAACTTATGATTGTTGCTCAGTTAATCAACCTCTCGTTTTCGGAGAGTATTGATTGAAAGGAAACGAGGACTAATCACTCTCGCTACGCGCCGCTTTTGGGATCGGAAAGGTATGAAGGGATTCAACACAAACACCATTGCCTTTGCACAGGATCGATTGATAAAATCGTACAGGGATGCGAGTCCGTGTTGTTCGTCGCGGAAGCCAACAACGTTGACCATTACACCACAGACCCAAAAAAAATCGTTATTTGTTTTTATATATAAATTTATTTAAATCAGTTCAGTAATGATTTTTTAAGTCTTCTAGGCGAATTTAATGCATTTTTTGTATTACAATGATCGGCTAGATATAGCCACACACGCAAGCTCGTCGCGATCTGTTACACGATATTTCTCTACTCAAAGTTTAAAG
Source organism: Himalopsyche kuldschensis (assembly GCA_028554975.1). Lineage (NCBI taxonomy): Eukaryota > Metazoa > Arthropoda > Insecta > Trichoptera > Rhyacophilidae > Himalopsyche > Himalopsyche kuldschensis. The sequence goes on along the minus strand of JAHFWI010000019.1, from coordinate 6,019,578 downwards.
GAGAAACGTTAGATTCGCGTAACAAAATTTATTTAAGATTTACCAAATTAAGAACTCATTCATAGATTATTTTGTTGAACAATGGAGTTTACCAGTGGCATGTTTCAATTCCTTTCTGACCACTTCCAATTATTGTGATCCTGAAAACGCTCATAGAAGTCAATGCAATAACTATTGTTGGTTTCCTGAAACTATATTTCTTCCTTAACCCCCCCCCCCTAGAATAAAGCCCGTTCTCATTGAAAGCTTTATATTGAAACGTGCCATAATGTGTTCATATGGACGCGACACTGCGAACGGAATTATTATTGGACTTTTTGAATCAAATAAATAGCACAGACATTGATTGATTACTTTCAATTTTGCTCTGTGAAATGAAAATATTTTGTTTGTGCAAACAAACTATCAATATATTCAACGCTGTTGATTTTGTATGTATCATAAAAATTGCATTATGTGCGCATTGCATTTAATTTCACGCATTTTAATCCGAAAAAAACGGTATTTATCATAACGTTTATAATTAATATTTAAGCGTTATTCTTTGTTGACAAGCTATCATTAAAATCGGATTATGTTTGTTTAAAAAATTGCGTATTCACTTTCATGCATGCAGTTTTTAACATATTTCTGGCGATGTTAAAATCAAACAAGAAAAAGCTTTCAACTATACAGTCGTCCCCCAGTTAGCGCTAAAATTGGGACTACGCCATTAGAATACCACGTTAAAGATCAGTGCATCTCAAACTTTTTCATGCAACAGCCAAAATCCCCAAATCTGAAAAATACAACGCCCCACAGTTTGAGAAGCACTGTTATAGAGGACTAGGCACCCATAATCAAAATAAGGCTAGGTTATTTCAATAAAATTATACAAATCACCCAAAATAGTAAAATTTAAAAAATCCCATTTAAATGCATTAAATAACATAGTTTTTAGCTTGTTAACAAGTGCGCTAGTCTTATTTTGTTTAAAAAAATATAATTTTATCATGAAAATTTTGCGTTTTGTATTAAATAAAAGCTATAATTAGGGGGTTTAATTTATTATTTAATTCGCGAGATATTAAATAGATTGCTTTTTTTGATAGTTTTTGTGAAGTTCAATCGTGTAATTTAATTCATTTGAATTGAAAAATTCGGACTCTGTTGTTTAATGACCGACTTAAAAAGCGACAAAAATTAGCACTTGAATTCTGAATACTTATGTATATATATTAAGGTTTTAATGATAGTAAAATACTTTCAGTATGCAGTATTTGTAATGAGAGTAAAATATGGGCTAAAATCAATATTGTCGTGTGGTTATTATTGAAGTGAGCTTTTGCCGAGCCTGGAACTTAAGTATAGGCTATTTCCAGTGGTAGTGCCCATCATTTAGCGCCTGAAAGTTTTCGGCACCCCAGCCAATGGACAGTGAATACGTATCAAAGGATAATTTATGGCCACTACTCACTTTGCCTAGGGCTCCAAATTTGCCGGACTCGATAATTATGTAAAAATTGAATCAAAGAGTGTTTTTTTTTAAACGGTCACATGATAAAATGGTAGTAATGACAGCTGACTTGAATTCTATAATAGATGTTAATAGAGACACTTTTTGCAATTTTCGTTTTTTGATTTTTTTTTCTTCTTCAGAGTTAAGGAATTAGGTCAAGCACACTTTAGTGAAGCTAATCAAGTCCTGGGCAACTGTTCTCAGGACAATTCCAAAGCTAAAAACTGAGCACATGCATGACTTTGTTACGCCACGGGAAATCTCTGCTAAAGCCAGATGTATGGCCGTGGCACCCACCGTGTGTGGTGGATGGGTCAGAATGGCCTAAATTCCTTTACTCTCTCATAGGTATTTCTTGAAATAATTATTTCTACAAAAGATTAAAACGAGCAGTCGTTTTTATACATCTATTTTCAAGTTCTGAGGTACGTTAGCGTCTCTTAGCTTAGTTTTTAAGTTTAAGTTTCATTCCCTTCACATCGTCGTTGAAAGAACGGCGCGATCTCCAATCCCTAGGGCATCCAGTTCAAGACGCCAGCTTACTTAATATTTTTTTCTTATGGAGGGTCATCGAGAAGAATGGTTTGAAGCAATTTTTAGATTTTTTATCGTCATAATTATGCAGTAAAAAGATCACAATGATGGTCAACTTATTATTAGTATTTTGAGACTTCTTCGCCAAGGTGTCATAAATGGCCATTTGGATTGTGCATCACTGGTTTACAACATTCGAGTGATCCATTATTGAATAGTAAATTTAGTGGTCTTTGAAAACGAGACCATAGACGAACCCAATGTGTAACAAATAAAATCCTTTGGAGCTTATCTTAACGGAAGCTTTTATCCGAGAATAGCGTGTTGTTAAGTTACTAAACTATTAGAGGGTTAGGACAACGCTAATGGTTAACTCATTGCTTTTGATATGACATTTTGATTTATTTGTCAAATCGGTGGGAGGGAGTTTTTGATAACACAGACATCCACACTTTTGAACTGAAATTAATTATAATACGGTGAAAAAAATAACAATGTATTTAAATTCTACAGAAATTATTTTATATATTTGTTGATAGCTATTTTGGCTTACGCTTTCGTCAGAACTATGTAAAACCTGTATTTACTCATCCTTTATATACCATTCTAGACAGGGTACACAATACATCTTCTTTTCTGTTCCACCATCCTTGTTTTATATGGTAATAATAACTGTGACACTTTGATTTGATGTATTTCCCGAAGTGAAAGCTAATCTGCTAATACTCACTTAGTAAAAACCCAGATAAAAATAAAATAAAGCAAAAATAATTTCTGTAGAATTATAATACATTGTTTTTTTTTTTCGCCGTACTATAATGGAGTTCTACCAAGTAAATGCCAATTCATCAATCAATAAATTAATTAATCGATTGAAAAAATTTTAATGACACTGCCAATGCTAGTATACAAACATGTAAGCTAGAGACGTTGACGCTCGACCACGGACCTGCTTTTATCACCAAAGTTACAGATATTTATAAAAGAATAACCGACGAAAAATATCTTCTTTGATAACAATAATCGTTGTCTTTCGATTTCCAATAATGCTTAAGTACAGTCAATTCATAACTTAATTTCCTATTTGGAAGAGCCCTCAAGATATATCTCTCATAGATACATAAAAGTTATTCATTCATTATTTCCGCAATTTCTCCAAAAAAATCTTTTTCCGTCGTTCACTAATGCCCCTGAGTAAAAAAAAATCCGTTTTTAGCGAAAAATGAAGATATTTTTATTACAATCGACTCATTTCTCGTAACTGAAAACCCGATAGGCTACGTATAACTGTATTGGCTTATATTTCATTTGTCTCGTTCTCCCATCCCCTAGATTATTGCTGCCCCTAACCTATTATTTGGCGACAGTAAAAATAAAGAAGAAACAATACAAATGCGAGGGAATGAGAGAAAATGACGAAAATGTAGCTTTTTATGGAACACTTGGATACAAAAGTATGGCAATGCCACATAATCAGTTATTGATGATGTTCTCTTGTAATACTATAATGCCGAAAATGAAAATAAATACATAGCTTTATTGCACTATATCTGTTGTAAATATAATTATTTGTACATTTATCTTAACATTTAAGAGGGTTGTTTTTAGGAAGTTTATTTTAAGCGTATCCTTATTAATAGAAACTGCGTATGTGCAGTATGTGTTTTACGACCTCCTATCCCAACACCATCAATAGCAAAAACAGTTATACCTATAGCTAAGCTTAAAAACATCAATATACACTATCTCAACTATTTAAATCAGCGTTGTCCAACACACGGCCCACGGGCCGCATGCGGCACAATTTAATATTTTCTGCCGCTCTATTGGAGTTTGCAGCCTTCTACAAATATATTGTACATTTTGTTATTCATAAATCCAACAAAGCAAAGCAGGGGCGTGAATTTTTATCAGCATTGTGTGTATTTCATGACATCCAATTGTCTTCATGACAGTATGCAAATGAAATCTCAAAGTTAATGCAAAAGTATGTGGAAATGTTCACGATATTTTTAGCTCCATTTAACCTAGAGGTGGAATCCGCACCTGCAAATTTACAAATGGAGTTAATAGACCTTCAATCAAACATCGAGTTAAAGTGCATGTTTGAAGGAAATAAACATGAGTTTAATCAGAAATATATCCTCGAGGATAATTTTCCAAAATTAAAAAAGCTGGAAATTTACATTACAGCTGCATTTGGAACCACATATCGCTGCGAGTCGTTCTTTTCAAAATTGGAAATAGTAAAAACGAAATGTCGCAACAGGCTGGCCGATGAAAACTTGATCAATCAACTGCGATGTGCATCGAATAAATGACGAGTCGATATTTAAAAAATATCAAGTTGTATAAAAGAACAAGTGTCACATTAATTATTAAGTAAATAAAAAGTTTTTTGGTAGTTTTTAAATAAAAAAATGTCATTGTAATTATTAATTAATAAATTGTTTTTATTACGTTTGTTTTGTTTTTTTATGTGGCTCACCATTTACCGGTAATATTATATTTGGCCCACCAAACGATTTCTGTTGGACAACGCTGATTTGAATCAAAGTTCTCATGCGTCGAGTATTTTCACTGAAAAGCTATCACAATTCATGACGTTATGGCGATCTCAAATCACTATTTTTTCAAACGCTACAAAGTTAGCTTCAGTTGTAATCGAGTCGGCGTGGCCCATTGGTTATCTGTGAGGACGAACAACAGTAGACAAGACTGCGTTTTTGGAAATCATCTTTAGGCAGTATCATAAAACGTGATAAGCGTCATGTTGGGCATGAATGCAGATACAATCTGACCTTAAAACTAACTTGCCTGCCTTACGTAGTTATGCATTGAACTTTAAGAGGTGATTACTTTTCCATTGTATGGTTTATGTAAAATTAATCTTAAGTAAATTCATTGCACACTTCAGTTTAGCATATATATAAAAAAATAATATCCGAAAATTTATAATAAGCAAATAATATTTCGAGATCCAAACAATTTAATAAATAACCAATGAAATTTCGGTGAGAGCAATGAATAAAAAAAGATTTTCATTTAAAATTTTATTTATAAAAACGTTCTGGTTTTTTCATAATAATATTATTAGATCGGTCTTATTTTTTCACAAACTTATTCATAACACAATCCAGAAAAAAAACTCTCACAACCATTCGTATAGTTTTTCATTTTAATTCGAAATGTATAATTTAAATAGTTTTTGCGAGGAAAAATTCATTAAATTCATTAACAGTGTCTTATGAACAAAGGCACATTGTAATTTGATAACATTGCTTTAAGGAAAAAACTACAAAATTTACGATTTTGAAAACGTATTGGTTTTTTTATAAAACTTTTATTTAGGGCTGTCCTAACTTCAACATAATATTTGTTGCTATGACAACATCACCAACAATTAATTGTGCATCAAACAAATAGTTATAAAAATTTCTCTGAATGTGTACTTATGGTTAATGATCATCAAGTTTATTTTACGTATAGCAGGTCACTATTCAAAATAAGGTACTTCTACCAGTTTCTAGTTAGGAGTTCATTAATATTGTAATACGGTGAAAAAAATATCAACGTATTTTAATTCTACAGAAACTATTTTAAATATTAGTTGATAGTTATTTCGGCTTACGCCATTGACAGAACTATGTTTTAAACTTCAATTTACTCATCCTTATATACCGTTGTAGACAGGGTACACAATACATCTTTTTCTTTGTTCCTGTCTTCAACGGTATATATATCTTATATATAAAACCGAAACGGCGTATGTATGTATGTGGGTCTGTAATTCCCTTTTGAATTATTATTGCAAGTTGACATAAAAACGAATATGAAGGAAAATATGTTTGAATTTTTATCGGCGAAGACATTTAGTCAAAGTGTAATAAATTAGTCTTCTACAGAACTTTTCCCGGCTTTTCTTATTAATAATAATGTTTATTATTTACGTGAAGGTATTATTTGACATTTCTTTGACAGCAAATTAGATTTTTTCCTTGAATTTGGACATTTTAATGGGCGAGAATGGGGCTGTCATCAAATTAAAAAAAAATTAAATAAAGTTTGTGATTTTATTTTAACTCTATTTTGGATGTTAGATTTTGTGATATAATTATGTCGAATGATATAACATTAAATAATTATTCGTCGCTTAGTCCGAGCGACGCCGGGTAGCAATACTAGTATAGTATAAGGATGAATAAATGCAGATTTAAAACATAGTTCTGACGATAGCATAACCAAAAAAAATATAAAATAATTTTTGTAGAATTAAAATACATTGTTATATTTTTCATCGTATTATAATGGTGTTATACGATCAATTATACATGTAATTTTATAAGTCTAAAGAATAGACTTTACAAATGGCTATGTTTGGCCATGTTTCGTGAGTTTATAAAGCAATACACACTAGATTGTGTGTCACGTTCTGATTTTTAAAAGAATAAAATAACTTGCCTAATTACGACACACCGAATATAAAATAAAACGTTTCATTGTTCCTAAATACTAATTTTATTAATTTATTCTTAATTCGTGTACTTACAAATATTAAAACACACACTAATTCTAAGGCCCGACAACTTTTTAACATTTAAACTTTGGGTATCTAAATCATTCTAATGTTTGGACTTTGTACGACAAGGATTTTTTACTGACACCTTGGGCACGACCCTATGTCACGCAGTTCTGTTAGGACCGCAAAGGGGTGGCTTCCACCCGCTTCTCCCTCTTCGTGAATTGAATTGGTCGAAGGCTGCGTGATGCGCCGTAAAAGCTTTTATGTGGCTTGCAACCTCCGTGCAGCTTACGCCGAACTAAAGCTCACGATTGATGAAAAAGTTAAGGATTTATTATATTATAATATTGTTTTACGGTAAAAACTAAACTTTAAAGCTGCTTTTAAGTTTTGAAGTCTTGAAATAATGTTATATTTGTCGTGGTTGGGTGTCAACGTCGTTGGCTTTGGTCGTGGAGTTCGAGCGTTCAGACAGCTTCATTTTTCTAATTAATTGTTGATTTTTTTCATTTGAAATCTAAAATTTTCTTCCACACTTACCCGACTATAGACAAAACGAAAACGTTTAGCAAAATACTTATCATATCGTAGTCACATCATTTTATCCTACTCTTTTTGAAAAAAAGAAGTTGTTCAACTAAGTATCAAGCCGTTCTTGTTCACTTTAGATAATTGCCATTAGTAGAGGAGCACAAACACATGTATATTAATTTTAAAGTATAACGTTCAATCATAATGTGGACGGCATAGCCAGCCCTATCGTAATAAAACAAAGCAAGAGGTAATTTAACGAACATTGTTGTAATAAAATTTTCTTCTCTCAGCCATCTGACTGGTGATTAGACGAAGTACTTTAAGCTAATTGTTAGCAAATCCTTAAATATTTTTTTAAAAAAATAAGCAATCTTTCTTTGCAACTTGGATTGAATAGAATTCTGAACAATCGTCTTAACAGAAGCTTTTTTACGAATATTTAGTGTCTCAGGTTTCTCTTTTTGATAAGTTTATAAAGAAACGATATTTTTGTAAAAAATCATATCTTTTATAAATATTTTTTCTTTGCCTAAAAATATATATACTGTGTAGAGTAGAAACTAGTCATTTTTTGGATATGAATTCATTACATAGCTTCAACTGAATCATATAATAAAAACCAATAATTGCGAATTTTCCAACATTTGATGTTGTTGAGTCAGTGTATAAAAGAGCATTATGTTTTTAAATAAAAAAGAAGAATAAACGTTTGACTGTGTTTCTGGAAATAATTTAAAACGATAAATTGTCGTACCAATTCGTGCCTATTTACTAGGGGTTCTAAAGTAAGGATTTGTTTAAGTCCCGGAAATTCCAGGGAGCCGAGTCTAATTTACAGTGTTGCCTTTTGGTTGAATCCATTTTTTTTTCTTCATTTCATTACTTTAATTCACTAAACAAATTTTAAAGTTTCCTGAACGATATGAGAAGATTCTCTGAACTAAAGAGATGTCTTAATTTAATTATTACAATATGACACTTTTAATGTGTTCATTGACCATACTTGGTGGAATGGCATTGTTGAATAATTAATTTACTAAAATCGGTTTGGCTCATCGCGTGCATTTTCATCTGAAATCACTGAATCAATTAATTTTTTGTGTGATGAGCGAAACCGGTTCTGAATTTGATACTGATTGGATGAACTGTAGTGTAAGTAAAATATGTTTTATTATTTTCTTTGAATAAGTTATACTATATATATTTGTATGTACGTATTTTTTTTTACTATGTCCGCTCCCATCTTGGAGCATATGGACTCCTCCCGGAGTTTAATCTCATTATGTTATTTTTTTCATACGATAACTGCTTGTTACTCAATTGCTTAAGCTCTTTTTTTCGAAGAGAGTAGGGGTGGAAAGGATACGAAGACGAGGACTGGACTAGTGGTTAGCTTATTGGGATTATCGGAAATATGGGAAGGGATTTTTAACAACGAAAACACCCACAGCCTCTAAGGAAAATCGATTTGTCGACTGAAATAATCTGCTCGTTGACCATTGCACCGACCGGACAGATTATTTACATATGTTTATATCAATAAATATTGTTGTATGCCCTTTTAAAACAAATGAAATTGCTTCAATATTGCATATTAAATGTATAGATCATATTTCAACAATAAAAAGAACAATAGTACATTTGATGTACCATAAAAGTAAATTTAAATTTTGCTTAGAAATATTCTTTTCGATTCGGTACAACAAATTACCAAGTAACCAAGAGTACATCATCAACCACTTTTTTATATAGTCAAAAATATTGTTTTTTTTAATATTCAGTCTCAATATCAACAGCACATCACTCATGTTGTATAATATTGTATGCAGCTTACCACTTCCTACCCTTCAATCGTTGTATGTGCATAACGTATGTTTTTCATTGTATTTTTTGAATGAATAAAATATACGATTTAAATAAATTTAGCACATTATATGTAATATAGTAGAGCTTTTACAATATATATTCCTGATCTTTATCAGAAAACATGTGCAAGTAATACTATATTTCAATGTGTATTATTTATTTATACAATGGTTTTCCACCCATAAGTGACATTCAACCCCTAAAAAAGAAAAATGTACGAAAAACAAATATGATTTATGAGAATTTGATCTCATATTTTTTATGTATCAAGAATCAAGAGTCCAATGTTCCCTCTTAGCTGAAAGGTTACTCAAAGACTGAGCAGGCCAATCAAACAAATGAGCGGCATAATTTAAATTCTTTTGAAATGCTAACATATGAAGACATATCGGAGTGTTTTCAGTGGTGAATATTTTGATAGTGAGTAAAATATCTAATGTGGTTTTATTGATTTTTTCTCTTTGTTCTCAACTGCAATTTGTGATTTTTACTATGTATGTACAGATATATGTTACAGTGAAACTGTATTCTCAGTGAAAATGTATCAAGTAATAGATTTGTATGACAACATGATTTCACTGGTCACGATTAGGGAAATTATTGGCCCAAGTCGATGATTTGCCGGCCTAAAAAGTAACTAGTCACATTCATAAAAAGAGAACCAAAGAAAAACACATAAAAACATAGGGCTGAAGATAGGGCGGTCAAATTTAATTTCAATGACAGCTTGTAGAAGAATATACATATTTTCACTGAGAATACAGATTCACTGTAACATATATATACAAATAAATGTATTTAAATTTGTCAAATGCATGGCGCATTGGCGTCAGTTTTAATGCCATGATTTGTATTTTATAAATTGGGGCTTGACATGCAAAAAAAATGTTGATAACATGACTTAATAATGTATGCATCTCGATTTTGTAAATCTTTAAGAAATTTTAAGCAATATTTATTGATCAGGTCGTTAAGCTCATTCGAGTACGCGCAGCTCAGAAGGGACATTGATCAAGTCTATCAAAAAAAATGACTTTCCCGGGATTTTAGTTTTTGGCCCATGACACAGGATCCCTGCTCAATACTGATCGTATAAATCTCAGAGCCGGATGGGAGTCAAATATTGTAAAATTTAATTACGTCACGCTTTGAGGCAATTTGTTAGAGCGCGGCAGAGAGCCTCAGCGAACCAAGCTCAAATATTGTAACCAATCACCGATGTTCTTTGACTACGACCATAAAACTATTTACCATCCTTTAAATAATGAAAATCGCACAGAATTGAAATAATTAAAGTACATGCATTCATCATCATCGTCATCGGTTTCCGAATAGTAAGACTGTGTAATATTTAAATGGATCGTGTTAATAAAAAATATGTATCGCAGCATTTTAACATTTTAATTAAAGTACCGTCAAATGTGGTGAATAGAGACAAAAAAAACATTGAACCAATGTAATCATTATGGTTAAATAAGTTTCTTCACAATGACTATAATACTATCTCTCGAATGACAAAACCAAACCAACTATACGATTGGTCAAAATTGAAACAAACGTGTTTAAGTTCGATGCCTGTACATCCTTACTTTTTGACTCCTTTATAAACTTGTCTTTTATTGCACGAAAATTAAATTAAATCATGTTTTTGTGAGTTAATAAACACTGTAAAACGGGGTGAATAGAGACTCATACAGAATAGAGGTTCATATATCCCAATCATTACAATCTGTTGTTCGGTATCTATTCACCTGCCAAGTCTCTATTTACCCAATTCAATGTGTACTTAATAAAAAAGGGCAATACTAGCAGTATTTATTTTAAATATTTTTAATCACTCATTATATGCCGATTGGTATTACAACGGTCGTACACCTAGAGCCGCAATTTTCTTTGAAAAAAATATCGATGGATTTCCATAATACAATGAAATTTATTTTAAAATCAGTATACCATTGACTATAATATGAAAGATATCAAACTGTTAATATATAACTGTGATTCGATATGTGTATAAAATGTTTGAATTATTTAAAATCGGCGACCTTGTCCAGTATTAGTGCGTGAAAGTGGATCGTATATACAAATATATACGAGAATTTTCTATTTTAATCGATAAAGCTTCGGATGTGTACATATTTCACATGGACGTGAGTGAGTTTAGACTATTACTATTTTTTATGAATTATAGTTGATTTTGTCGGAACTCACTCGGTTGACCCTCTTGCCAATTTTCAATGTAATTTTTTCTCTCTCTTCTCTCTGTAAAAGTGTTATTGTTACTATTTCTTAATCTTTTTTCACAATGGAAAAGCAATATTCTTAGAATTTGTAAATAAATAAAATAAACTAGTTTATCAGTAAGTACTTTTTCTATCTTCAAGCAAATTAATCCAACTGTCACAAATCAAATTTTAGTTGCATGAACATTCGTACATGTACAAAAATTTTACGATAATTATTGTAGTAGCAAAAAATTGGGTTTTCCATTTTCAAAATCATTTTTTCTCTGTAAATTAAACTCTGGTTGCGGTAATAACGATATGGATGTATATACATATTTTGAATGGAGCTGATTTTGTATGCACTGTATGAATGAATATATTATGTTGAAATGAATGTAATTGAATAATATTTGCCATATTGTAACTACTCTCCAGTTGGACGCTTGAATAATATGGTAAATTTAGCGTATTTATGTACAAAATAAGTTTATTTTTACTACAACCCTACTTACGCATTAATCAATAAATTATATTTGAAAATGTTCATATCAATATCTTCGTTTTCTATCAATTGTATTGTCTTAATCAATATTCATTCTTTGTCATTGCTTTGTTGATATAAAAGTTTTAAGTATTTTATTTTACTCGTCCTTTTCACTAAAAGTTCTTGTATGTGCTATTAATCTGACAAAAAAATCAATGTTTCGGTTAAATATTTATACGTATCCAATTAAAATCAACTAACCGCTTTTGTTTTTCGTACATTTATTAATTATATTTTGCATTTAACGACGCATTTGGGGGTTTAGTTCAAATGAATTTTGAATAACGCTTATTATTGCATTTATCATTCATTTGGTTAATCCTTTCAAAATTTAAATCGTTGTTTGCGGACATTAGCTACGAGCTTTTAAAAAAAAGCTCTAGTCCCAAAAATACCCCTTAAATGGCAGTAAAATATTTTCAAGTGGCAATATATGTCCAAGTTTTCTTTACACAGAGGGGTTGCAAATATATCAAGCAAATACTAAAACGGATCAAGAGTATTTTCCAGTCTTACCCTTCGACGTTTGTATTTAACCCCTTTTATCACGCTGCAGTAGGAAAAAGGATCAAACTTCGCTATTAACTTTATCAAGTTCAGTATCGGTTACTTGGGTATATGCAAAAAAGGGTTTGAGAAATACTTTTCTTAAATCAATTTGTATATCAAACAAATAGATAATTTAAGTCAGTAGTATAGCTAGTCTATTCTACTTAAGCTTTCAAGGAAAATGTATTGAAACTGTCATTAATTATAGTATAGTATTTATTATATTCATACATTTCATATGGTGGGTCCGTTGCGCAGTGATAAACGTCGTTGGCTTCACGGGTTCAAATCCCAATTTGAGCAGTACTTTTAAGTCGATTTACCGATTCTCTTCGAAGGCATGGGGTGTTTCTGTTGTCTAAAAATTCCTTCTCACCCATCCGGACCTATAAGTAGGCATAGCGAGGGCGACTTTCTAATCACTTGTCTTGTCTTAGCTTTATCCCCACTCTCATCTACCTAATGAGAGGTTAAGCGAATGAGTAACGAGCAGCTCTTCTTGAAAAAATAAACTTCATATTAAGAGCGGATATGAATTAAAATTTATACATTTTTAAAATATTTGTAATATTAATATTATAATAAAACCAGCTTGTCTGCTTGCTTACTTTATAATAGTTTAATTAATAGCTCTCTCCTTCAAACATCACTCGAGATCAACTCTATGAGAAAGGACATTAAAATATTTACGTACAAATAAATTATAAATGTTTTCAATCTAGACCTATTTGAACGCTAAGAACTCTTACCATTAGACCACAAAGAACAACGAGATCTACAAAATCTTGTGTTGACATTGCTTCACTCTGTACATTATCAAACATATTTCATTCTATGTTCATAATAATATATATGATCCGTGGCTCAGACCTCGTTTGCTTGCAAACATATACATAGTACCCACAGCAAACGTAACTCCAGCCATTAGGTAATTAGTTTCAACATTGTTTGGTTCTGCAACCAATGCAAGAGTACAGCAGTATACTATGTCATTTTCTTCGAGGGATGTATGTCCAGAACAAATACAATATATTACATGGATGCTTCAGAATAACAATGGACCAACTCCGAGAAATTGTATTTCGATATACAACGAAGAATCTTTTTGTGCGATTTAAAAGTTATGCGGCTTTTTTAGATGCAATTTTTTCAATATACTTTTTGGACTATTTCAACGTACAGATAGAAAAAAATAATAAACAGTGCGTTGTTCATATACTGTACGTTTACATGCTATGTTGCCATAATAAGTCATAGCTTTTTTTGTGCGATTTTCCGCGGAACGCATCTACCGCACAAAACAGGTGTAATTGTATGACTTCATATGAAAATTCATTAAAAATTTTAAGATATCAACTGGTGGTGCTGAATGAAGCAACTATGTTGAATTTTAGCTGTTCATATCTCGAAGAGAAATGTACCCGGCCATATACAATTTCTTTCAACTTATCCGAGTCAAGAGAATGAGAATTTCAGCATTCTTAGGAGTATGAAATTGAATGTTTCTGATATTTTGATTTCTAACATGATTCAATAATCGTGTCAATGGGGATGCCATAAGGAAGAGCTTTAACGATTTTAAGCGGTATAACTTCGGATGTCGAGATATTTCACATGGACGTGAGATAGTTCAAAAGAGTACTATTGTTTTATGTATTCGATTGACTTCTTTGCCTGTTAATTTCCATTGTAATTTTCACTATTTTATCTACAAAAATATAACATATATTTTTAATGCGGAAAGAAAAATAACAATGTATTTTAATTCTACATAAATTATTTTATATATATTTTGATAGCTATTTCGGCTTACGCCTTCGTCAGAACTAGTTCTGATAGTTCTAATAGTTCTGACGAAGGCGTAAGCCGAAATAGCTATCAACAAATATATAAAATAATTTATGTAGAATTAAAATACATTGTTATTTTTCTTTCCGCAATACAATGGAGTTCTACCAAGTAAATGCCTACTCAATCAATATATTTTTAATCTTTTTTTACATTGCAACAGCAATAATTTTATAATTTTTGATTTTTGTAATGCACATATAAATAAAAAAATATTATGTAGTCAAAATCAACTCGGGTACCAATTAAAGAAAGAAAAATATTTGTGTTGAAAAGTTTGAGTAGCAAAGTCACGGGTATATATTTAAAAAAAAAATGGAATTTGTTCATTGTTATTCGGAAGCACTCATATATAAGTAACCGTTACAAACATATTTGCTTCCTAAAAGTTTTAGGGTCTTCAAAAAGCATTCACGTAGATATATCACTATTGGAAGACACCATGTGATGATTTGTGGTTATAACTTATAACCCTCGAAAAATCGATAAAGAGGTCGTGCTTTGTTTCTACAATAATATATTGAAAAAAAAAAACTGTACTGATTCAGGGTTCGTTATAAATGTCAAGGCTGGTTCGCTCATTGGCCACATTATTTACCGACGTGATCTTTATAAAAAAATAAGGTTAGAAAAATAACAATGTATTTTAATGCTACAGAAACTATTTTTTATATTTGTTGATAGCTATTTCGGCTTACGCCCTCGTCAGAACTAAGTTTTAAGCATGCATTAGATCATGTATATATATACCGTTCAGACAGGGTACACAATACATCTTCTTCTCTGTTCCACCATCTTAATTTTATATGGTAACTAGCTGTACCCTGCGCGCTTTGCTACGCCAGCAACTAAAATAAATTTGAAGGAAAGACATTACACAAATATTCAATTCAATTTGAGTCAATTTATTGATTTCGTTCATTTTGAAAAAATTGTGACATTGCAGCTTTTCGTTTCAATTCGATATTTATTGAAGTGCTGTGGGATACACAATATTTCTTGTTTTTCCAAAATTCTATATCAATTTTTTGGGGGGAGGGGGGTTGTTTGGCGGGGTGGGGTTTGAGGGGCGTATGGAAGGGTATGCCAGAAACCTTCGAAGGAGTGAACTCGAAAATTCGTAAAGTTAAAAAAAAAAATTGGGGTGGAGGTTGGGGGGTGGTTGAGGGGAGAGGTTGGTAAGCCAGAAACCATTGCGGGAGTGTACTCAATAAATTTGTAAAGTTTCACATCGACCGGTCGAGCGGCTTAGTAGTCCATAGCGGACATACACACAGACATTCATTTTTATATATATACATAGACTAGCTGTACCCTGCGCGTGTTGCTACGCCAGCAACTAAAATAAATTTAAAGGAAAGACATTACACAAATATTCAATTCAATTTGCATGTATTCAATACTCGAGAAATTTGTAAAAAATCGATATCAATTTTTGGGGGAAGGGGGGGCTGTTTGGCGGGGTGGAGTTTGGGGGGCGTATGGGAGGGTATGCCAGAAACCTTCGAAGGAGTGAACTCGAAAAATTCGTAAAGTTAAAAAAAAAAATTGGGGTGGAGTTTTGGGGGTGGTTGAGGGGAGAGGTTGGTAAGCCAGAAATCATTGCGGGAGTGTACTCAATAATTTTGTAAAGTTTCACATCGATCGGTCGAGCGGTTTAGTAGTCCATAGCGGAAATACACACAGACATTCATTTTTATATATATAGATAATAAGTTATTGAATGTGACAAATTAAATTGATGTATTCTTGAAGTGGGAATAATCGCCCAGATTAAACTAAAGCCATACTTTAAAACACATTGTTTTTTTTCTCGCCGTATTATAATGAAGTTCTACCAAGCGTATGCCAACTCAATCAATTTATAAAAAAAGCTGAAATTTGTACAAAAATTCTTCGCGTGACAGACAATAAAACCATGACACATTTATATATAAAAAGATCCTACCCACCAATGATTTGCAGAAAATAATATTTGAAAATCATGTTTAAAAAAAATAACATTACATTATTAGTTTCATAATTTTGCCCAGTCCGTGGTGCAGTGGTCAACGTCGTTTGCGTCGTGTCGTACCTCCCGGGTTCGATTCCTCATTTATTTCAGAGATTTTTTCAGTTCAGATTCTGCTCAGTGGCAATGGGTGTTTGTGTTGTTAAAAATCCCTTCCCTCCTAATTATTAATAATTAATTAATAATTATAAATAATTAATTAATAATTAATCCTATCCCAATTAGTGACGCATAGTAACAGTGATTAGGCAACTACTAGCCTTGTCCTAATCCTCGTATCCTTTCCATCCCTACTCTCTTCGAAAAAAAAAGGTTGATCAACTGAGTAACAAGCAGTTCTCGTAGAAAAAAACAGATGTTGAGATAAACTCTGTGAGAATTCCATATGCTACAAGTTGTGAGCGGACGTGGTTAAAAAAAATAATGGATTTCAAAAAGTTGTATTACTTAATTTTTTTTGTCACATTTTCCATTATAAAGAATTATGCGACAGCCAGTTCGTCATATCAGCCATATCGTTTTATTAATTGAATTGGCATTTACATGTTTGAACTCTATTAAAACACGGTGAAAAAATAGCAATGTATTTTAGCTCTTCAAAAATTATATGATAATTGGTCGATAGCTATTTCGGCTTACGCCATCGTCAAAACTATGGTTAAAAATACATTTACTAATGTATGTATTTATATATATTGGTGTAGAAAATGTACACACAACACCTTCTCTTCTGTTCTAATAATCGTAATTTTATATTGTAATAATAAATAATTAAATGTGAAAAATTGATTTTTTGTATTTCTGCAGTAGTAAGTAAATATAAGTGAAAGCTAATCTGAGTTTTTATTGAGTGGGAATGAACGTATCGATCTATGCTTTTGGATACCCACATCATTTTCGACACCTTAAAAGTATTTTATAGCACGATCAGAACTCATTTCAATCAGCAAATGAAAAGATTATCAAACTCAGCCCATTCATTTTTTTTATCAATTACGGAAGTTTAATTTTGAAATATTTTCACAAAATATTTCAATTATGTACATATTTAATATAAGTTAATACTGGAGTAATTCAATAAAGGGTTAAAAAAAACTTTAGTAAAATGTCGACATGCCAACACACTAAGGTTATTTCTATATTTTTGTAGGTTTTTTTTATAGAGATTTTATAGAGTTAACCTGCTGGGTGCAAGACCGGTTTTATGACTCAATTTATGACAAAAGCCTCCCCTGGTGCGGGGTGTCTTAGTTGTAACCCCTGCTTAAGGAAAAGTGTTCTTTTCTGCTGGTTATGTAAGTGGAGCTGATAATTTTGTATATCGTTTGCGGAAAATTCTTTTATGGTTCATATATATATATTTTTACGGTAACGGGTTTTTATATTATCATCATAGGCTTCAATTTATCAATATTATATTTTAAAGAAAGAAACGTACGAAATGCTGACTCGCTGAAACATAAGAGTGGGAAATGTTATTTTTACAAAATGAACATTTTTTTCACACTATTTTATTAGAAGCCTCAATAGAAAGAAGATAATGCCATTAACTTTATCAAATATCGTATAAATGCACTTCAAAATTATCATTTTTTTAAATTGTTTCGCCGGTAATCAATTATATTTATATTTTTAACAGACAAAACTTTTATTCATCATCTTTGCCATCGATACTTTGGCTTTTTGATTTATCTGTTTTATATTTTGTATTGTATTGGCATTCGCTGTTGATACAGTAAGGTAAACAATATAGATTGAATTAGTAACGCAAAAAATGAAAATTATCTAGTTAACAGCTATTTCAACAACAGGCAATTGTCAGACCTATGCTTGAATTGCAGTTTTTTGTTCACATATCGACCATTTAGAGACAGAGAAACTTAACTTATTTCTCTCTACTTTTCAAGAGAGCCAAAAAAAAGATTTCATCATTAATCAATATTAACTTTTTTTAAAGGATACAAACTGTCTTTTCATTATCTTTAAAGTCGATTGCTTTGGATTTTTGATTTATCTGTTAAATATAAAATAATAATTTATTTTTATCGTTCTTATACGGCATAGGCTTCAAACTTTTTTCGGCTACCGACCCCTTTTGCCTCCGATGCAATTGAAAAAGGCATTTTTATTAAGTCAAATAAACAAAAGATCGAAAATGCATTAGAGTGAATATATTTTTTACTCAACTGTATATGTTGGTGACTCCAAAGATCACCCGTCGCTACCCTATTTGGGATCGCGTCCCATAAGTTAAGATTCCGTGTTTTAAGGTGGTTTAGTGAAGTTATGAACAAAAAATTGATTTTAATACCCATTGAAACATCTTGATATCCACATTTCTGGCATGTCTGTATGACACAGCGTATCATATTATTGTGTAATTAGCTTCATTCATAACTCACAACCGGCAAAAAGCCAAGATACGTTTCTTTAACTATTTTTAATATTCGATGCTGTCATCAATGCATTACGCAGTATATAATGTATTTTCCACGAACATCCGGTGTTTCAAAGAAGACACCTGCAAGCACACATAATACTACGATTTTATTAATAATAATTCATGTGTGCTCAATAAATTAATTAATTCCGAAAATTTCGGGCTCATGTGTTCAAATCCCGTGATTCATCAGGTATTGAAAATCTTCGGGATTGCGGGATTGGAAGCCCTACTCATAACGCAAAAATAAACTATCATTTTCTCCTGAAGAGAATAACTCAATTATATTTCTGTTGATATTGTATTGAATAAGCTCGGAGGCTGTTTTAAAATACTTGCACCCAAAAATACACTACATTCGCCGAAAACATCAAAATATTTTTAATCTAAACAGTAAAAGATTCACTTGTGAAAATATTTATCGCTTTTTATGGAACTCTCAAATATTGTTGTTATAAGATTGGAAAATTCTTACTGAATTCTTTTTTGGAGTTTTTTTTATTATTATTTATCTCTCGCGAAATCTTATTCATGGAATGATAAAGCCACTTTCCTACCACGTATATCGTACATACCTCAATCTTATATGAATTTACATCCATTCAGTTACGAGGGCTGTCAGCTGTTGTACTAATTTAAAGACTAATTTGAATCTTTTGAAGTATGCATTTTTCCATGAGCTTTGTCGCAAACGACTCTAGTAACGCATTCCAGAATCTTCATGAATTTAAAGTGTACAAATGGAATTGAACGTTTTTACCAGATATTTATGAATATTTTAATAATATAAAAAAAATATTCAAACTTAAAAACCAAAAACCTAAAAAGTTACAGGCTGGTAAAGTGGGGGGTCTCAAAAAAGTGGCGCGTCCAGGTTTCCATGATCCCAACCCTTCTAGTTACAAGAAATGAAAAACAAGTTATATTCTTAATCAGATAAGATTACAGAATGGTATATACTAGAATGATGTAAAAAAAGCTCATTTTAACCTGTTTTTTGATTGGCA